>JANRMT010062795.1:13634940-13652969 GCA_026402145.1 Polypterus bichir lapradei
TTTGTTTTTAAGCATAGTGTTTATAAGGGATGAAATCATCAGGGACTGCCTAATTTATCTTACCATGTGCACATTCCAAATTTTTTCTCTGATATTTTATCTCAAGTAGCTAAACAGCTAAGTTAAGTTAATACTTAAAATAAATATTCGAACATTGTTTTATCTGTACTGTCGAATTGGTGAATTTCAATATAATTCAGTATATTTATTTTGAACAAACTCTTTAATACTGTTTTGTAACAACATGCTTTTAAAATCTTGTTTGCCAGAGAATCCTTCTGTTAAGTTTGTAACATTTGCTATTATACTGTAGATTTATTCTCTTGTAAGATTTATGTTTGCCTCATTAGCTGGTTAAAAAACTTACTGAAGACTAATATTTAACAGATGCATCAAATTGATTCAGTTTTCAAATGTCACTAAATCCTGGTGCTTTAATTTTCAAAATCTAACCGTCATTTTTTTTCATTTGTCCACATTTTAATTTCCTGCATAAAATCAAACTTTATAGTTTTACATTATAGCTTTACATTAATCATTTTTTCTTTATTATGGTGTTTTCAAAGTTTCTTTTATGACCGTTAAGACTTTTTTATTGTTTAGCCTGTATACTAGTCCAGGACTAGATTATTAACTAGATCTGCCTTATAACTGGTAGAATGCATTACATTCACCACATTCCTTTCAAATTTGTAACATATGTGCTTTCACTATGTTTGTTACATTTAGGAGTTATACTAATGAGCATTCATTTGGCTGTAATAAAGAAACCAATGGCACAAGTTAACATTTGCATATTTGTATTTAGAAATGAGGTATGCCTTTTCCCTACCTGCTAACTGGCATAATCATGGTGTTTTCAGCTACTTAGTACTAAATTAATTTTATTTTGGTATAACTATTAACAAATGGAGCTGTTCATTTCACTGTTAGCCAAATATGCAAGCCAAATAGCCACTTCATTTGAATCTTACCTCAAATATTACTTACTACAACTGTTGCTACTACTGCCAATATGCAGTTTTTCTCAAAGTCCTATGTGCCTAGCAGTGGGTACATGTGAGGTTTCCCCCACAATCTTGAACTGTATAAACTGTTAGAAAATGATTGGATGCTTGTACCAGTTACCTTGATGCAAGCAGAAAATTAATTTGATGTCTCTGTCCCTTTTTTATCTTGCCATCATTTTGTTTTTTCATACAACTTTGTGACATTTGATAAGGTCATCTAAAGTCTCAAATCATACATGAACCTATTTCTGAACTAACTCTAACTATAATGAAGAAAAAAGTGGAAATAGTGAAAGCCTTTGTGTTTTTTTTTTTTGGCAATAATAAGCAAGATTCGTGCAGTTGTGCACTAAAATTATCCTGACTCAAGCACAAATCATTTCCATGATTGGCCTGTGCTGTTTTTTATTTCAATATGTGTTGATGCGATGCTGCATTTTTATTTCATATGCATTCCAGAGTAACTCATTTGCTTGCAGTCCCACACGAGTGCATTATTGATTTTCACTCGGTATTAAGAATACTGTACAAAAGCAAGTACCATTACATTTTCTAAATTTTGGTATCGACTTGGTACCGAGGTATCACTTCTTGTGACATCCCTACATCTTAGTAATGAACAAAGAGTCTGAATATTTGTGACAGTGTTGTATTTCAGTTTTTTAAATGATTTAGCTTAAAGCTGTAATTTAATAATAAAAAGAAGCAAAGGGGCCTGAATACTTTATGAATGCACTGTGCATATATAATATAAATGACTAATTTTCTTTGTTTAGTTTTTCACTTTTACATTTTTACTTTGAATATAAATTCAACACTATTAATTTCAGCTATTTTTTGTCAAAATTTATCATTTAATCTAATTATAGTAGTCTAAAAAACAGAAGAAAGGGAGGTGTAGCTTAATACCAGAAGAGGGCGCCGATTTATAGATTTCAGTTAGGCGTTGCAGACTGTGGACGTTCTCATGAGATCAATTAGTTGGTGTAGCAGTAGTAGTTTTATGAATGTTTTACTAGACAGTGCTGGTGAAACAGAAGCTAAAGCCCACAGACAAAGCTGTTGATTTACCAGTCAGTCTACAATCCTATCCACACTCTGTTAAGGTCATTTGCTGATAAGCGAAACAGGTAATTTAATTTTATACGCTATTTTGTGAAATTGGTACTAAAATTAATTTTGCAGGCAATTTTGCATCTGTGAATCAGAAAATTCACTAAAGAGAGTTTTTTGGTAGTTTTAAAGTTTTTTTGGGCTGAGAAGAAGGGATTTTGCTCCCTAAAGCCTTGTTCACTTTTTTTGCAGCTTCATAATGCATATAACCATAGCACGCCAGTAAAATCAGTTTTATCTATACCTCTAATTTACATCATTGCAGAGAAGTACAGTGCATTTTTTGTAAAAATAAGACAAAACACACTGTTTTACACATCACTGTTTTCTCCACCAGAAAACTAAGTACACAAAAAGCCACTTTCCCCAACTATGTTACCTTGCAACTGACTTTTGCTGTTTTCTTGATTCCTACAGATGAGCCTGAAGATATGCGCAATTTATGAACCCAGGAGCTGCAAATTTCTTTTCAATCACCAAGATTATCAGCATAATTTGCAAAGTAGGCATTTAGTGCATACTACCAGAACAACCACAACACATGGTTGTTGTTGGCTCAACAAAATATAAATGTCTTCACGTAACAGGAAATGAGTTCACTGATCTCCCCATGAGATATTTATTTGAATACTAAATGACAAGCAGACACATGTTGAATTAATGCATGAAAAAGCTTCCAGACTGAACTGAATGCCTTTCTTCAATTGTTATTAGCAGGAATTTACCTGTAAGTGGAAAAACACATTTTTCTTTGCAAAGTGAAACGCTGAGTTTCACTGTGAATTCAATTTTCTGTGAATAGTTTTATTCATCACAAGTCACAACATCTGGCTAGCTGTAGAGGATTGATAGACTCACGGTCTTTGAGAGTTGGAGAGCTTGGCAATATGGGAGGATCTCTGAGTAGAACCTAGATTTAAACAAGTCTGTTGTGGTGGTTTAAATACTCTATGTAGTTAGAATGCTGTCTGGCACCGCCCATGGGACAAAATGCACAAATTATATTCTACTGGGAGAAGACCACTTTCATCAACCAATTAGTAGTATCACTCATTTTATATAAACTCTTGTTTTTGGCTTATTCTAAATGTTTTCCTTGACAGCATATTTTCTATTCTTTTTTAAAGAATAAATAATTAAATTTGATTTATAAGAAATCAAATTAAAGTTTTTTTTTATTACTTTTAATTATTTTTTCACTTTGGCAGTTTGATTTTTTTGATTTTATTAAGACTCATGAGCATATGTTACAGGGTGTTTTTCTCTTTTTATTTTGTAAATTATTTATCATGGTAATGTTAATTTGTTAATCGGTAGCTATGTTGATAAGCAATGTCTCCCTCTACTTGTTAAAGCAGAGAAGTCGCTTGTTTTTTCTTAAATATAAGTAGGAAATTGGTTTTATGCTTTTGTAACTATATACAGTAATCTATATACAGAAAATTTGATGCTTAAGTAAATGATTTATTGGATTTTTTTCCGTTTCCGTTTACTCAACTCTGTAATAATTTACTTTAATTGGAATTGCATCTTTTTTTTGTAGATAAGTTTATAGTTTATTAGTTTGTTTTGTTTTTTTTCCTTTTGTGGCAGCTAGTAGGTCAAAGGTTTGTTCAGTTTTGGTTAATGCTTGAAATTTGTAAAATTTATTTTCATAGCATTATTGAAACTTAAGTGTTTAATTTCATAAAGGGAACAACATTTTGCTGTTGGAAAAATAAAGGTCAGTCATATTATGTTTTGTGCAGTTTCTCCAGAGAAACATAAAAAAGACCATGAATGGGTATGCACATTAGAGTGAAACACTTTTTAGATACTATAAGTTATAAAAGTAATGTAGAGTATATAGAATATATATGGTCACAAGGTAATAGTTTATCTAAATTGTGCATTGTTACTTTTTAAATGGTAAAAAGGATGATTTTAAAGATTTAAAAAAAAAATTATCATCCTTTTTCATTTCATATATAAAATTAACCCAAGTTATCCCAGAAAAGGAACAAAAATTATATTTTCTAACAGGTTGCAAGATGATGTCCTGGTGATTAGAGTAAATGCACCCAAGATTGTAGTGCTCCTTAACCAGTTATTGTTATTGATTATTTAATTATTATTTTTAGTTTGTAATTAGTTGCCAGAATAAAATCATTGTGAGACATTTGATCGTAGACAGAAAAGAAATGAAAGAATCAGGGGGACTTCAGATATAATCATAGATGGAGGCCCTAGAGGCCGATCACTTCATTTTATATTTTTCCTTTTTATGTGTCAACTACTTTATTTTGTAACATTATTTTCCATTCCACTCACAGGTAACTATGTTCTTAACTATCTTGCAACCAGACCGAAGTTGGCTTCATTTGTAACGCAAGCTCTCATCCAGTTATACGCCAGAATTACCAAACTTGGATGGTTTGACTGTCAGAAAGAAGATTACGTCTTTAGGAATGTAATAGCAGATGTGACAAGATTCTTGCAGGTATAGGAGTTTATCTTAAGTTTGAATAAAATAACTTAGTAAAGGGAATGTTTTGGTTTTTTTCGTGGTATAACTGATACAGTAAACTAATAATCAAGTTTCTAAAGGTTAAAAGATGTTATACTGTACATGCTCTTTCCTTTTTTACACAGAGAGATGCCTGTAACAGTATTTTGTTTTAGGTGATTCAGGATATTTTTAACATCACCCAAAATCTAGTTGTGTTTAGTGAATTTTCCCTTCAGCAATACATATTATTGACATTGTTTTGTCAAATGTTAACATTGAACTTATTTTTCTGATAATTGTAAGTTCTACAAACAGTACGTTACAATTTGTGTGTGTGTGTATGTATATATAAATATATACACAAACACATGCACAGTATATGTGTTTTATTCATTTTTAACAGATATACTGCAGAAGTAGTGGGATAAGTGGTATAAAGATTATTAGCTTTTAGAATTTTAGAAAGCATAAAAGTTAATATTGTGCAAATCATGCAACAGTAATTTATTTAAATGTAGACAGTAATATTTCAAGTATGCTTACCCAAGTAATACATTTTCCTCTTAGGTCCAAATTTAATTCTTGAGACATTGCATGTTCTAGTGTAGATATTAATATGAGTACCTCTTTTGTTAGTCGCACCCTGTATTTGGCATTTTGGTATTTGGTACACTCTAATGTAGCAGTAGCACTTTTCATTATGGAGACTCAAATTTCTAGACATTTCTTTTAATACCAGTTCCTTTATACTACCATATAGTATAGGAGGCTAGTCTAGGCAATGTTGAGAGTGTCATGGTAGCAGATTTTTGATGAGGTTGCTTGCGCTTGCAATGTAATTTTTAATATAATTTTTCAGAAATGTATTCTGTAGAAACTACATCTATGATTATTCATGTAGTCACTTTTGAAACCTGCATAATCCAATGTAGAATTTCTTGCAACAACAGACTATGCAGAAGGCATTGGACACAAAGCAGGAGCAAACCTCAGACTGAACAACAGTCCATCATACAGCACACTTTACTCATACAGGTGCTAGTCATCCTAATCTATCCTAAATAACCCAAAAAAGGTGGAGTTATCCTCTGCTTTATTTCTCAGACAAAATGTCAATGTTTTCTTTGATCTACGGTAAACCATTACAAATTTTTAAGAGAGATGTCAGAATTCATATAATTTACAGACAAATCATTTTGAAAGTGCAGTCTTTTAGTGTTCAATATATAACAGCAAGGAATGTTTATTGTTCCATGGTAAAATTAAGCAATAATATTTTGGCAGGGGATGATTTACTATTTTTAATGATTTTTACACTGATTCTAAAAATTCTTTAGGAACATTGTATATTTGGTAGTTATTTAAAGGATCATCTCCATTACATATAATCTTTCTAACTGTACCTTTTCTCTGACATTTGTTCTTCAAATGTTTTTTCTACCTATGTTTCTTCAGATATCCAGGGGCCTCATGCATAATGCTGTGTGTATAAATCACACTAAGACATGGTGTATGGACAAAAGTTGAAATATGCGTATGCACAAAAAAATTCAGATACAGAAAACGGTACGTAAGCCAACTTCCACGCACTTCCGCTACATAAATCCCACTCAGTGTGAAGTGTAACGCTCGTGCACACTCCTGTCGCCCCTCCCAGACTCCACCCAGAATTACACCTCTTTGAATATGAAAATCAATATAAATATTCCCTTACAGTATGTTCAGCGTTCTGTGAAAAGACAATGGCAAAAGCACAGGGAAAAGAGAAGAATATTGGCGAATGCCAAGGAGGCAAAGAAAAATCTACTTTAATAATGTAGTTTATTTTGTCATTAAAGGAGAACTTCATAAACTTAATCTTAAAATCTTTTAATTTACTAGTTTCTCAAATCCCATCGTAACTAAAGTAAATGCTTCATATTGTATGCCTTTCTCTTACGCCAACAGGACATAGAATACATTACATTCATGATATTACAGCTTTCTGAACAATTTAGATACTAAGATGTATATTTGATATCACTTTCATGATGAAATGAATTGAAGCATGTATTAAACATGGGGCCACAATGGTGCAATGGTAGCGACGAGCTGGTGCCCCGTCCAGAGATTGTTCCTGCCTCCTGCAAGATGCTTGTTACGCCATGCGCACTAACTAACCCCAAATTCCTCTCCTTTCTTTTCTTTCTCCAAGTAACCAATCACCATACAGTAAGCTCTTTAGTAAATGTCAAGCCATCTGTAAGCTTAGAACACGATTCTTCAAAACTTTTAAGGAACATTGAAATTTACTCATAGTAAATGTTTAATTATTCCATCCATCTATTCATCCACGGTTGCTCCAGTCCCGGCAAGTATACAGCGTGAGGCAGGAATGATCCCTGAACGGGGTGCCAGTTCATTGCTACCGCTGTCCACAGTGTCCAAACATTTAATAACAGTATACATTATTTAAATGAAGTTAAAAAATATCTGTATAATGTAATATATATACTTTACTGCATTTCGTCTGAAAAATGATAAGAAGAGCTCCAAGAAGACAGCACCTGGAAATCTACTGTAAATCGACGACTGTAAATGAATGTTCTCTTCTATTGCATTGAATTGAATTCCTTTATTGTTATTGTATGGTACAATGAGATTAAATATGCAAATACTTATAAACCATAAACTTATTTTCCTATAAAATGGTAAAATAACAACAAAAGAACAAAAACAATAATAATAGTAATATAATAATCAATAAAAAAATATACAATATGAAAGCATAAATGGCTCAGGTTATGCAATATTACAACTGTAATGCAAGTTTACAGTGAAATAATTGTACTTAAAGTACAAGCAGTTCTACTGGGAGCACTTGATGGACTGATTGAGTGCGTTTAGAGCTCTTGGGATGAAACTGTTTCTGAACAAAAACCGATATACAGTTTATGTCCGTGAATTTGATAAAGGGATATGAATCTAAAAAATAAAGGGAAGCCACACAGGAACAGTAGCACTGCTTTCACACTAGGTGCCGCCAGTTTGCAAAACCGAGCCGAGAAGTTGTGTACGCTGTGATTTGAGCTGGTGTGAGAATGTGCATGGCTTTGCGGCAATTTTAGTTTTTATACATCACGATGTGAGCGTAGAAACGGGTGTACACAACATTTTTGTGCATACACACCGTTTTTATACGAGGCCCCTGGTGATTTGATTTTTACTGATAAAATGGATAATTCTGTTAACATTAGAGCTAATAGATAGATAATAACAATTGAGTGTAAGCAAATTACTATTAATAAATTACTAGTATCCTCATGTAACAGTCAGGAAATGCACTGTATTTGTATCATTTTATTGGAAATGATAAAGCATTGTCAGTCATCAGTTGTGGTGTTTTCACATACAAATGCTATACAAGTACCTATCACTGTTACTGTTTGAAACATACTGATTTGTACAGTAGTTTACTGCCATATTAGCATTACTGAATTATTTGCAGTGTTTCATTGTATTTATTAAATTAAATGTTGGTGCAAAACTTTAGAAAAAAAACTTTAAATGTGGCAGCTTTTCTTTTGAATAAATATAATCACAAATTACATTAGAGAAGTAAGCAGAGTTTGTATGTTCTCCCTGTCTCTGTGTGGAATATATAAAATGAATAAAAATTACTTTCGCAAATTACATTAGAGAAGTAAGCAGAGTTATTATGTTCACCCTATCTCCGTGTGGAATTCCTTTCCGTTTCTCTGGTTTCCTCACACAGTTCAAAGACATGCCAGTTAGGTGAATTGGCATTTCTGAATTGGCCTGTGCGTGTGTGGGCCTAACCCTGGAATGAGTTGGTGCCCTGTTCATTGATTGTTCTTGCCTTGCACCCAGTGATTTGCTGGGATAGGCTCCAGCTGCCACACAATCCTTCTATGGACAAGTGGTTTAAGAAGATGGATGGATGGAAGGATGGAAATAGCTTGAGCAAAACGATTAAGCACTTTATAGTGTTGTACGTCTTAAAGGATATTTTGATGATATTAACCTTTCTTCCTTGAGATAGTGACATGTTTTAAGATTTGCTTATGGAAAGTTCTAAATTCTGTTGAATAAAAAACACAACAAAGGATCCTGTGTTCCAATAAAATGTGTATATAACAACAAATACATTATCCATCTGCAGGGTAGAGAGCACATACTCCAAACCCTCAGAAATGCTGAGCTGCTGAGGAACAAAATTCTTAAACTAAACATATTACAAAAGGTAGTTTGAAATATCAGTTATATTAATTCTGTACTTCCAATGGATTCAAACCATAGAAAATGTATATACTTTTTTGTTTCAAGACATTATTCATTATTTTAATTTTAAACATTATCCATTATTTTATTTTTCAACAATTATTCATAAGAATAATTGAGCGTAAAGATTTGCCTGTAACATAATGTGACAAGAATAATTTTTAGTTTGATTTTTTTAATCTGTTCTTTTTTTGAAGAATTCATGGTGCTAATATTATACTATGTAATGGCTAAAATTGTCACTGTAATTTTTGTATTTTATGTTTTTTTATTACAATAAACTAGGGGGCTTTGCTCCCTGCTTGCTTTGTTCTCCAACCCCCCGGCCTCTGTTACAAGGCAGCCACTTCGCGTCTCTGCTGCTCACGTATGTGGATTTCACTTTCACCAAACAACAAATTTTTTAATTCTCGCGGATACACCTCTTCATTAGCAAGGAACACTACTTTTCCCTGTTGGCAACAAGAATTAGACGATCTACAAATCTCCGACTTGAGATTTAAATCCGAACCATATCTACATACCTCTGTCATATCACCAATGTCCATATATTCAATCTCTTTTTGCTTTTCCATTATTTCACCGAGTAATAATTTCCGTTTGTTTGCGCTAATGCGATCAATACTATCATTTATTTGAGACTTTCTAATTTTAGTACTTTCATTATCTTTAACCTGCTCTGCATGTGTATTGCGCCAACGTTTTTAAACCTCTTTAAGACATTCTACTTTGTCGTCTACTTTTTGTCTCTTGTTTTCGGCCCTGGGCGTGGTTAAATCTCTTGGCACAAAGTTTTGTCTCACGGAACATGAAAGTATCACTCTAAAAATGTCTTGTCTTGTCCCAGGCTAAAAAGTCTTGTCCCAGAATTTTTTTATATAACAGAGAGATAAACATATGCAGTGTTGCGGGGTTAGCTGTTAAGTCTATAATATTGTATTTGTCCATTAAAAGTAAAAGTATGCGGATAAAAAGATTCTTAATATAGATTAAAGCTGAGTGGGAATGTAAAACAAGTAATTGAATGGACTTAGCTGAATGAATGTGCCATGCAGACTTGAGTGGACTTGCATGATATGAAAGGGCATATCTTCCTTTTTGTTGTCATTTGTATATTCTGTACAATACATTACTAAACATGTTCCATTATATTATAGTATTCATAACATCAATGTCCAAGTACCCAAATTGTGGTTACTTGTAAGTAGTCTTACGAACTAGTTGTTGAATTGTCCTTGACCATACATTTTAAACAGTTTGATTAGTGATTTGTCTGCTTCTGCCCACTAGCAGATGGTACTATTTTACATAAATAAGTAGTAATTTTCATATCTATTCCTTTACTCAGAAGTATTATTGGGTCAGCATGTTTGTTTGTCTGGTACAATCAGATACTATTAAGCTTTTTATAGAAGTGTAAGAAGTTAACTGAACTAAACTCTCCATTTTTGTGTCAAATGCCAACTAAACCAAACTGAGAGACTTCTCTTTAAAAAAGGGCAATAACAGATAACATGGAATCAAAAGCTGAATTTTTTTAACTAAGCAAAATACTCTGAATCCTGCTTTGTTCTACTGCTTTTCTAGAATACAGATCACTCGTGTTAAGCATGACAGGACTTTTAGTCATTGGCCTGTTACGTGAAATCTTTCAGTTGAAAAGGTTAAATTATCTCCTGTAAGCTCTGATCCTTGATAATGATCTACAGGAGCATTTTCACACAATACTTGGGTGATCTGATGACACGATAAAAGAGCGGGTACTAAATTGAACTTCAGTGTGGAAAAATGCACTTGTATTAAGTCAGCTTGATTGCTGCTGGCAATGAGTACAGCTCACAAAAATCAGTAGTAATGACATGACAACAATGCATTTTGGAAGAAGTGCTAGTTTTTGCAAAATAACACCTTAACTACTTGTAAATTGCAAGCTTTGTACACCAGACATTTTGTATTGCCGTATTATCGTTTTCACAGTTTCATTTACTGTT
Organism: Polypterus bichir lapradei; assembly: GCA_026402145.1. NCBI lineage: Eukaryota > Metazoa > Chordata > Cladistia > Polypteriformes > Polypteridae > Polypterus > Polypterus bichir. The sequence goes on from JANRMT010062795.1 coordinate 13,645,824, forward strand.
CTTTGGCAGTAGTACATGTTATGATTTTTTTGGTGTTGGTTTTGCATAAAGGGTTATACAGTTTTAATTCATTTAAACACTGTTGCAAGCAAGGGAAATTATTGAAAAACTCAACACCAGCAGTGTCGCAGATAAATGTCCCCCTGTACTGTGGAACAGCACACCAAAGGAATGTCCATATGCCCCTGCCATGGATAACTGTTTGGAATTAGCGGATGCCTCTGCAATCTATCACTCTAGAATCAACATTAGTAACTATATTGGTAAAATGTTTATAGCAAACTCAACTTAGTCATAATATATTTTTTTACCTGATATGCTTAATGCATTTTATATCTAGAAAAATATTTATTTTTGGAAAATGTGAAATTTTCTTTCCATCAACTACTAATAGCATTCTTCTAGCAATCCATTGGTTGAATCACATTGATTCTAAATTTCCCTTGGGATTAATACCATTTGTCTAATCTAATCTATTTACTCACTATTTATTTACATTTCAGCTTTTGGTGTTGAGTATTTGATACTGATGTTAAGATATTTTATTGTACTGTTATTTAGTATTTTTTTTTTTATGATAAAATAATGCTGATATATCTTCATTTTGCATTATCTTCTTTAAGGTGTTATTCAAATTACATTTTTTCATCAATGTTGCTGATAGTATTTTACATTGTAAAATGGATCCATCCTTATTGCCTTCTGTGAGGTTTACTGGAGGTATTCTCTTGGCCTCCCTCCATCATTGCTGCTACTTCAAGCTTCCATGGCTCCTTCCAGTGCTACTCCATTAATCCTTTCTCTGCCATGTGTTCTGTGTGTACTAACACGCTACCTCACACAGCTCACTTAGGGTCAGAAGCAACAGCACCTGCACTCACTGTCCTCATATCAGTCAACAAAACCAGGATGCTCCCGAGGCTCACTGGTGGTTACATATCCAGGCCAATGGACTTGGGCAGCAAGTGAGTCTTGTAGGTGCTTTTTGTAAGTGCTTGATCACAATTCTCTGTCTGTATCTCTTTCTATCCATCTATCTGTCTCTCTCTCTCTCTCTCTCTCTCTCTCTCTCTCTCTCTCTCTCTCACACACAACCTCTGCATGGCTTCTCAGGATGGTACCATTCCTTTTGACAGCATCTCTTTTCCAGATCCATGTGACCATATAAGAATTTTCATTCCTAAAACTCCAGTAAATATTTTCAGTAAAAATGTATAGTATTGTTTGTGCATTCGATTTTTCAGACAGTATTTATGTTTTATGATATAAAGATAAAATAACATTTTAGAAACCATTCATTCATGAATCAAAATTTCAGAAGGATCTCAAACTTCTTCTCACAATTGTAAATTATTGCAGCACTGTGATTTGTAAGTCATTTATTCGTTAAACTAATTATATGGAAAACAATTAAAAGCTAAAATAGTTATTGACTACTTACGATAAATTGTATGTAATTTCAGGATAGTGTGGAACATTGTATCATTGGAGTGACGATTCTGTCTCAGTTAACTAACGAAATAAACCAAGTAAGTGATTCACCATTCTTCGCTGAAGTAAGTGTCATTTTTTTCCCCTCATCCTCCTGTTTAGTTTTCGTGTGTGCTTGTGTTGTTTGCTCTGCACAGTGGGTAAAATCTTTTCATCATTAAATACATTATTGATTTGTATTCTTATATCCAGGGATGGAAGTTTTGAATAATTATTCAAAATTTTATCAATACAATTCTTTTATTTTGTTGAATAAATAAGAGTACCAAATCACAGTAAAATTGTAACAAATTACTTTTATTCAAAAAATTAACTTTATATTAATTGTATTCTTTTTTTGGCTCCTACTTGCAAATTGGCTTTAAGCAATTAAGCAATATATTTATTGTACACTGCATAGATTAATATGCTTGATACGTAGCTAATCCATTATTTTCTAAAAGTAGGTCTATATATTTTGACAACCTGTGCACTTCTGTGAGCCAATCATCAAAGAGGGACACTATACAGTTAGTGAAAAAGTAAGTCACCCCATTAATTGTTTTTTTTTAAAAACATATGTGGACATGTCAAGATTTGATTTTCATTTGAAAAAGTATGTTTAGATAAAGGTGATGTAATTGAATAAAGCAATGCAAATGTGACCTTGCAGTAATTTGTTCAACATAAAATGCACAGATAAACCATTTCTGTGACACCATTTCTGTCTCTCGAAAAAGTAAGTACACCCTTAACTCTAATAGCTGATATCACCCCCTTTGGCAACCTCAAGTAGACATTTTGTATAACTGTCTACCAGTCTCTGACATTGACTAGGAGAATGGTTTTCCCACTCCTCCTTGCAGAATTCTTTCAGCTGTGCGATGTTTGAGGGGTGTCTTGCATGCACAACCCGATTCAAATCCCCCCTTAGCATCTCAATGCAATTCATATCCTGGCTTTGACTTGGTCTTTTCAGCCATTTCTTTGTTTTCAGACATTCCTTGGTGGATTTATTTGTACAGTATGTCTCGAGTCATTCTCGCGTTGCAAGGTCCACTTGAACTGCAGTCTTCTGGCAGGTGATCTCACATTATCATCAAGCACCTTCAGTGCTTCTTCAATGAAGAATACACAATGGATTCTATAATGGTGAGTTGCCCATGCCCTCATGCAGTAAAGCAGACTCAAACCATAACATTTCCACAACCGTACTTTAAAATTAGTATCTGGTTTTTCTCTTCAAAGGCTGACTGTGGTTTTTCCTAAACATGTTTTCTGGTACTTCAGCCGAATCACTCTATCTTTGCCTCGTCTGTTTAGAGCACATTGTTCTAGAAGTCCTAGTCTTTGTTTAGGTCAAGAGTTCCCAAACTTTTTTCAGCCGCAGACCCCTTTACCAAAAACTTTTAAAGCCGTCAACCCCCTAGTCATTTACTTACTCAAATTAATAAATTTGTACAGTACTCAATATTAAATATTTCACTAGATATCAAACTTTTCATTTTAATCACTTGTAATTAATGATTGAAAAAAATAAAAGGACTACGGAATATGGCATTATCTTGTGCAACATTTAGTATCGAAACCTGCACTAACGAAATTTAAAGCAAAAAAAATACGAGTAGAGTTTTTTTAAATTTTTGACATTTATGAAATAAATATGTAAATTCAAAATAAGTACAAATAGTCCAAGCTGTACTGTCTGCATTTCTTTTTTGGTTCAGTCATATTATCTGAAGAAATAAAAACTTTTATTAACAAACAATTTCGACAGCCCCTGTGATTTAAAAAAAAAATATATATATATATATACTTACTTGAAACCATAGATTTTTGTTCAAACTTGCGTTAATAAACTGTGTCCTCTGATTTTCTTTTTCGTAGTACTGCTCCTCAGTAAATAATTATATTCAAAGTTCAAATCACAAATAAGTACATGTCACATCAAAGAAACCAATTTATAGTGTTTTATGAAAGCAAGACTGATAGATTCTGCTAATATTGAATATCCGTCGTCTCGTCCCACCGCGAGCAAGAGCGGACATACAACGGTTTTTCATGTTCGCACTTGCTTAGATATGTTCGATAAGACAATGCACAGACATGTTTGTGCTACATGTATTTTCATAAATTCTTACGTGTGACTCTTTTAATGACACATTTTACCTTTTTGTTCGCAAGTTTGGTATGTAATGTGTTTTTATCAAAAAGTGTTTTTTTGAATTATTTTTCTTCTTAATTAGGTACCTATTGGAATCATAGATATTTTGAAGTAACATACAAATAGCAGTAGTAAGGGGTCTATTTTTGCTGTTGTCACCCCACATATTTTTTTATTTAAACTATTGACCCCTAGAAAGTTCAAATCGACCCCAGGTGGTTGATATCGACCACTTTGGGAACTCTTGGTTTAGGTGATCATGGGCAAACTTTAGTCTTGTCTTAATGTTCTTTTAGGACTGGAGGGGTTTCCTTTTGGCACACCTCTCATGCAGATCTAATTTGTGCAGCCTCTTTTTTAATGGTAGACCACTATTTGACATCAACATTGGTAAGAGCTATCTTTGATTAAATTCTGGAGTTCTTGGAGACATCTTGAATTATTTTGCATTCTGCTTTCGTATTGAACTTGCGGGGATGGCCTTGCCTGGACGAGTTGGCAGTTGTTTGAATTCTTCTCTAATTATAGGTGATCATCTAGACAGCAGAATGGTTGATCTCCAATAGTTTGTAGAACTTTTTAAATTGCTTCCTGGACTCCTACACATCTAGAACCTTCTTTCTGGAGGCCTCACAGTGCTTCTTTGATATAGACATGGTGTTGACAGAAAGAACAAGTCAAACTAAATGTCTAAGTTTAAGTAAGAGAGGTTCCTACAATATCCCCTGTATTGATGTTCTAGTCATTTCCACCTGATCTGGTGCACCTGATTCTATTTTTAGGTATTTGAGGTACTGATAAATGTAGGGGTGTACATACTTTTTTCCAAATATGAAATTTGCATTTATATTTATTTAAATTATGTAATGAACTACAAGATGTAAATGTGGCATGATGTTTGTTATATCACCTTTATCTATAGATAATGTTCAAATGAAGGTCAAATCCACATATGTTAAAAAAAAATCATTTAATGGGGTGTACTTACTTTTTCACAAGAGTGTATATAAATTGAATTTAATTGTATCTTAATTCCTACATTTATCTATGCTTGACATTTTGAATATAATATATTTACTTCATTACTCAGTATTAATTTAGTCTTCCTTCCCTGTTTTACAGATACACACTATAGTTAATAAGTAGTTAATATTTGAATATGCAGTTACTCATTTTGACCCCTTCTTGAAATAAATACCGTATTTACTTGTGTACCACGCGCCCTCGTGTAAGATGCACACCCTAATTTTTACAAAGAAAATCGCAAAAAAAGTTTTGCCCCGTGTACGACGCGCTTTGTGATTGTATAGGAAGCGTTTAGAGAGAGAGAGAGCGTTGTCGAGCGCGAGCGAGCGAGCCCAAGCAGAAGAAGTAAACATTACAGAATTACATTTCCTCGTGTATGATGCACACCTGATTTTCTAATGCTAATTTTCGGGAAAAAATGTGCGCGTGGTGCACATGTAATTATGGTAGATTCTGTTCAGTTTTGCTGTAATTTGATCAGATATTTTAATGGCTTCCATGTTTATGTCATTAGGTTGCAAGAGATTTGTTTTCCACAAGAAACAGTTGGTTTTCTTTAACATATGTACAAGCTTTATTTTTTATCGGTTGCAAAAGAATTTGCAGTGACAATAAGATTTCCAGTATGATTTCTGGGTTTTTATGTGGAACTCCAGTTTGAAGCAGTTTCATAATACCCTCATCAGTTATATTAGATTTAAGGTATTTAGAGTAGCATTGTTTATTATACCTCTGCCAATGCTTTGTTACGTGCATTGAGAAACAAATACACATTTTAGAGATTTGGAAAAAGGTCTTACTCATACTTTCCATTTGAAGTATTTTGTTTATGATTTAAACTTTTCTACTGTTATTTATACTAATAGAGACATTCTTTGAGGTGCTGAGCAACAGTCAGTAAGACTAATAGGGGAAAAAAACTGATGCATACAGTTGTACATATTATTGGTGTGGATTTAGCTACTAGAATGTAATCATTCAATTTGTATTTCTTCTTAAGGGTTCTCATTAGTCATGTTTCCTTTATTCAGATATTTATAAGATCCCACAAAAAAATAATTTCAAGTGTTCTAGTTTATTAGTTACTAGTTTTCTACAATAGCAGTTACATGTTTTCTATTTATTTACTTATTTGTGTGTTTATTATTTAATAAACGAATAAATAATGTGTATTTCCTTCATACCTTCATTACTTTTTGCCTTTAAGAACCTTGCCTGGTCATTTTAAATTTGGAGTTTGCATGTTCTAACCGTGTGTGCATGGTCTTTCCTCTTATATCCTCAAACATGTGGTGGTTGAGTTAATGGGTGACTCTTAAGTTTTCTCTCTGTCAGTTTGTGTGCGTGGGTGGAACAACGTCTTTTATTTATTGAAATGAATAATAACTTGAGGAAATATTTTTAATATTTAACCAATAATACATTACAAACTCCTTTAACATCTTGACGTTTTGATTTAAAAAAAAAAAAAAACTCCAGCCTAATTGTAATTCTTGGCAACTGAAATTTCTATCTAGCTTAACTAAGCTTTAAAACATTAGAGGCAGGTTCTTTTTAATAACCAATAATACTTTAGCTTTATCACAAATCCATGCTTGTTTTTTGGATTAATGGCAGCAGATAGATGATGTTTTAAGTCTTTTTTGCATTGTTTAATGACATCAGAGCATTTTGCCAAGAGGAAACTCTATTTTACATGTAAATGGAGGTTTTTAAGAAACTATGCTTTTGCCTTAACCAGTCTACTCACCTTATCATGGTTTGGTTTGTGCATGTAAATGTACTCACTGTTTAACACTAGAATTACCAGAGCCTATGAAAAAACTTTGTAGATCCATCCCACCTTAAAATGCTTCTCACCTCTCAGTCAGCGTCTTTTGTCCTTTAAATGTGTTGATAAGCAGCAAACAGCAAGCAGCCTACTATCACATCCCCACACCACCACACAGCTCAAGTCTCAGCTCAAGTCTGTTTACCTGTGTGTCAGTTGCTTAGAGTTGTATAAAGGCAGAAGTCAAGCAAAATGATACATTTTATAAATACTATATCGTTATTTGGAATACTTGTATTTCATGTATGTTCCATGTCTACAGCAATCTATGTACTGTAAATGCATTGTTAAAACAGAAACGTTTTTAATGTGTTAGTAGTAATTGACAAAATGTAGACATGAAGTATATAATGTGTGAAGACTGAATTCCAAATATCAAAGAAACACTTCCACAAAATTTACAAATATAATAGAACAAATGCACTTTTATTCAAAAATATAACTGCAGAAAAATAACCCGCGTTTACCTGCGACATTGACATGCATTCGTTATCACAGCATCGGTGGTGCAACGTTATCAGCCATCGACTGGCAATCAAAGCTTCACGGGTTTGATCCCGGACGAGTTTGTTTTGAGGACTGAGCTGCTCGTATTCTTACTATTTTAGAATAAAAACTTACATTTCATTCCATACATACGTATATATATATATAT
>JANRMT010062795.1:13692112-13713494 GCA_026402145.1 Polypterus bichir lapradei
TGTAAGGGCTATTTGACCAAGAAGGAGAGTGATGGAGTGCTGTAAATGGTCATAAAAATAAAGAAAACACATTGAATGAGGAGGTGTGTCCAAACTTTTGGCCTGTACTGTAGTAGCAGACCTGTCTGTATGCCCTGAAATCATCTGCCATTATTTGAGTGCATATGTGTGATAGTGAAGCATTAACATAGGAGTTTCATGACTGTGTTCACAGCGCCAATCAGGACTCAGTATTATCACTGTCTATAGCAAGTCATAAGTACATACACGATTTAAAAGAAATAAATAAATAAATCTGAGAAAATTAAAAGAATGGATTATGTGATATAGCCAAACTATGATGAAACTGATTGAAGAGCACAAACCAGTTGTAGTTAGTAACTTTCACAGTTTCTTCGTGGTAGACATTTACTTAAGTCAATAGATAATGAAATAGTTCTGAGTTGTGAATTGTAGCTGTTTTAAGTTAAAATTTATTATTATCACATACTGTATAGTGAAAGACTGAGTGATCCTAAGAGTGACATTTTTTTCAGTTGTTATTGTCTACTTGTTGACACAACAAAGACAGTGATTCACTGGGCATCAACATTCAATAACGATAATAACAGTCCCTCCTGGTAGGCAATCAGCTAGTTTCCTTTAAAAAAAGGAATCTCACTAAATGGTTTTGCTTTTTGCTTTTTTCCTTCCTAAAATGATACGAATACGCTGCTTTGTAATATGTGTGTTAAACTAAGATGTTAATCAGTACTCAGTAATACTCTTGGCTTAAAAAGTGGGCATAATCTTTAATTTTTAAAGCTTTTGTTTTTATGTTTGGCTTCTGCCCCCAACTTCCATTTTAAAATGCAAGAACAGTCTAGGTTTTTATTTTAAGTTTGTAAAAATGCATCATTTCAAAACACACTTTCATGTTGCAAATCAGTATATAATGTAAATGTGAACAAATAGCTTCAACTTCAAAAATACCAAACTTATTTTTTAAGTTAGAGTGAGGTACAGTTGTATGATTTTTTTTTTTATTTAACTTAAATGTAATTTGATAGATACCTGGTATACCATTAAAAAGTTACACTATTTCTTACTAGGGTAAGTGAAAATATTTGCAAGCTTTATACATTTTTAACAGTTCCTTTCCTATGTACCTTCTTGATTTTTCAGGCAGACACAACACATCCATTAACCAAACACAGGAAAATTGCCTCTTCCTTTAGAGATTCTTCTCTCTTTGACATCTTTACATTGTCCTGCAATTTATTAAAGCAGGTAAAGTAATTTTATTTTACTCTTTCTTGAGTACTGTATTTTTTTGACAGAATTCCTTTTGTTACAGGTATTTAATTTTTTGATTCATACATGTCCATTGTTGTCTTTATCATATTATAAGTTTATTTAAGATTTATTTTAATGTTTTATCATTTTCTAAAGCAACTGAAATAATGCTTAATGAGCATTATTTTGAAACTTCCTTGATTAACATTAAGTTGACTTAGTTTGATTTTTCTACTGGAACACTAAGTGATATTTGCAGAAGTACCTAGTAGTCTGTGAAATTGTCAAGAAAAGATACATCCTGCTTTATATTAAATATTTTCTAGAAAATCCTATATATAATATTTAAACATTTGGCAAACTGATCTTCATGTTAAATTGTAACCTTTCCTGATAATAAGAGGAAGAAAACGGCCACATACTGTATCCTTTATTTTAAAAACAGGAAACAATGTGAATAGTTAGCAAATCAGGAGCAGGAATATCAAGAAGACGTTTTGGGAACAGCTTGAAAAACAATTATTTTTTTGGGAGTAAAAATAGTGTTGATTTACTGTTGCAACAGGTAAACCTCAAAGATGGAAAATACTCATAATGGAAATGTATATAAAATATGTTTCATATTAATGATTTTTAAAGTTCTTAATCTAGGCTACATAAAAGTTATTGATTCTACATATACGTATGTATACTATTTAAAGTATAATGTTTGTTGCATTCACTACTGTGTTATTTGTCAAAATACAGCCTACTCAATATTCTTCATACTTTGAAAAGTATTATATTTCAATTAGGAACAAGTATTATATTATATAACATATAATACTGTATATAATATAATATGATATATAATACAAGTGTTATATTGTATATACCATTGTTTGGAAAAGCAGTGCTTGTCAGAACTGTATTTTATTGGAAAAATAAGAGTGAATTATAAAGAAACATTTAACTTGATTACAATAACAGATTTTTAGGTGAATAATATTTTTTTCAGTCTTGACTTCTACTGCTGTCTCACAGTCTTACAATTAATATTTACAGGCATCAGGCAAGAACCTCAATTTAAATGATGAAAATCAACATGGACTTCTCATGCAGCTTCTAAAGTTAGCTCACAACTGTCTGAATTTTGATTTTATCGGAACTTCCACAGATGAATCATCAGATGACCTTTGCACCGTGCAAATTCCCACGAGTTGGAGGTCAGGTAAGGACCTAAAGAAAGATTTAACAAATATAGGCAATTCATTCCAACTTAAATGCCCTTCTTTACTTAGTGTTTACAATATATTTCAGAGCGAAGGTTTCAAGGTTCAGAATTTGCCATGGTGAACTACATTGCTTGACTGCTGGTTGTGTGTATCACCAGTTCTCTTTTTGATAAAAAATATTTTCTTGCATTTGTTTTAAATATACTGTGGAAGAAAAGATTGTCACCCCCTGGATGACCTAAAATGTCTAAGAGAAAACAGGCTGGAGGAAGTTTGAATCATAACCATTTATTCTATTTGAAGAGAGAGCACTCCTATTACAGGATACTGTAACTAGACACACACAGCATTCTGTAAAAAGATGCACACCTTTTCTGCTTGGTGAGGTCTTTTTTATACACAAGTAAAAGGTACAGAATTAGATTACATTATACAAAGTTTCCTGTCATCATTGGCTGCTTCCAGTTGCTAGCCAGACACAGGGCAAAATGAACCATACTAAATTACAAGTTAACATGGTCAGCAAAAACACGTAGATCATTAATGTCAAGCGTTGCGTGTTTGCTTTGCTATTTTCAGCATCTTTCTTTATTAGCACAGAAACTGAAGGCAGATTTCTTCCTCATACAGAAAATAAACATAGTTTCCTGCTGACAGTTCAATGTATTCTGCTTGCATCCTGTCTCAGCTTCCCTAAGTTACCTGGAAATGTTTTTACATTATATAGTGAACTTTGCTAAATGTGCTTAATTACTTTAAGATATAAAATCCAAACCTCACAACTATTAATAAATTTGTCTTGTTATGATATTTTTTACCACTCCCCCTTGACCATTTAAAATGTTCACACAAAAGAATTTCCATCAAGGAAATCAAGAAGTGGATCCAAGGGATCACTGGAGGGCTGGAGGAGGATACAATTAAAAACACCTGATTAAACACACAAGACATATTTATGATAGAAAGAAAACAGGTAGATTGATTATAGGGAGATGACATAGGAGTCAGAGAGAGGTTTAGAACAAACAGAACAAGATTCAGTGCATATTGGAGTAACAGTAAAGTTCACCAGGTCCCACCATACATTATCAGTCCAAGTACGCTTCCAAATGGCTGTCTCAAGTTAGTGCCTGTCAACCCTGGATACACTGTTCTTAGTCTGTAGCCAATACAAACTAGTCCAGAGGGCAAAGAACATTGCTGAAACTTCGAATAGGACCTTGATTCTCATGCCAGTTTCCAAGGGTGGTCTTCTTATAATAAAATTGATGGATCCAGGAGTCGATGCTTTCTACCTTTACAGCATGCGGGGTAACTAACAGGACTTGAAGTGGGCCTCACTACGGGCTGGAGCCAGTGCTTTTGCCAAGTGGCTCGGAACAAAACCCAATCTCCAGGATGATTCCTCTCATCAGGGACCTCAGTGGAAGGACCCACTCTCCCGGACTCTTTCACTTGGGAGTACACACCTTTCAGCATTCTTTAGAGGCCTGAAAGAAATGAGAAAAATCCCAATCAACGGTTTCCAGTTCGACCCGCCCTCCAGGTATTAGGACCTGCATTGGCTGACCCATCAGCCCTTTGAAGGGTGACAGTCCTGTTTGGTGGTGGGTCCTGCTAGGCATTGCAGCCAAGACAAGTGGAGGGGCATCTGGCCACGTAAGGCCAGTTTCCTCACGTTCTTTAGCCAGTTTCATTTTTCAGCGTCGGATTGGCCCTTTCCCCCATTACAATGCACTGTGGGTGATAAGCACTTCTCTCACCAAGGCCTTCGCCACTGATTTTGCATCAGCATGTCTACAGCGGAGCCCTTCTACCCATCCATAAAACGCATCAGTTTCATAAGCAAGTAAAATTTACATCTCTTTGAGGGTATCAATTTAATGAAATCCATCTGCAGATAATCAAAGGGGCCATCTGGGAAAGGGATGACAAATTGTCCTACCTTCAGTCATTTTCCTTTGCTATGTTTCATACATACCATATACTTCTGACAGTATGCTGTGGCATTAAGTGAGAACCCTGGAACCCTTCAAAAGCTCTCCACATGAGACACCATTGTGTCTTTAGCAGCATGATCTAATCCACGAGCAAACTTTGCAAAGCCTGGGAAAAAAGATTTGGGCAGAAAAGGTTTATTAATCTGTAGGTGGTGCTATATCCCATCCTTATCCGAGACAGGTCCGTCTTATTTCCAAGTCTGAGTATCTGTAGTTGTTGCACTGGTCTGTAAGGAAAAACTTCAGTCACTGGCGCAGCAGGCATGGCGGGCACATCTTATAGCAGCATTACATGGTAAACAGGCACGTTGGGCCTCTGTGCAGCGTTTTTGGCCCAATAATCCGCTTGCACATTCTCTCAGCTTGCTGGATCTTGGTTATTCATATTGCCTGGCACTTTACTACAACAATTTGACTGGGTTCCATAATTGCATTAGACAAATTATTCACCAAAGTATGGTGCGGAATCGATTGGCCATTACTGATTTTGAACCCTCATGCTTTCCACAGGAACCCATTGGTCATAACATGCTTCAAAGGTGTAATGAAAATCTGTGTAAATAGTTACATCTTCCCCCTTAACACTAGAATTACCAGAGCCTATGAAAAAAACTCATAGATCCATCCCACCTTAAATCGCTTTTTAAATCCGTCCACACCTCTCCGCCAGCGTCTTTTGTCTTCTAAATGTGCCGATAAAGACATGCTGCAAGCAGCCGTCTATTCCATCCCCCCACCGACTTAGAATGTGCAGTTTCAACGTATAGTACATGCAATATTATTTGAAAATGAACAGCGTCAGATCGGTTTTGAATACACGCTGGTGCTTTTACAGAAGGCGTGAGCTTATTCAGTGCAGCAGGATCAACGCACAGTACATGCAATATTATTTGAAAATGAGCAGCGTCAGATCGGGCATATATTCAAACCCGATCTGATGCTGTTTGTTTTCAAATAATATTGCATTAGTGCGATGATGTTTTCACATATATTGTGTCTTTCTTTTATCTTGCGGTTTGTAATCAGTGACCGTGTGTTTTTTTTCCCCAATCTTGCCAGTCCCCACATGTTGCTGTATGGTGGTGTTTCTTTTGTACTCCAGGGCATACAGAGGACAGAATAGTACAGAGCAGTAAGTTCAGCGCTATATGCAATCAGACAGGCAGTGAAGTCACTAGATATATAAAAAAACAGGGAAGGCACTGTATAATAGATATATAAAAAAAAACAGCTAAGGGGATAGATATATAGATAGGAAGGAAATGCACTATATGATAGGCAGACCAGGGAAGCTGCTATATAATATTAAATTTACTGTTATTACTATATAGATAGACAGGGAGTTCAGGCAGGCAGAGCGGCGAAGGTTAAAAAGAAAAAAAAAATATTTTCTCCCCAGCAGGGAATTGAACTCGGGTCTCTGAAGCACAGCAAGCCTACTGCGTGCTGTGTTAGCAAATCTTACCGGTACGCCAGGGAAGCTGTTGTATTGTTCTTGAACCTTGTTTTGAAAGTATTTATTTGATCTTTGGACTTCAGGCTTTACACATTTTATAGTTTATGCCTACATTTTGTAACATTTATTACTAAAATATGAAAAAGTTTCTGTTTTAACAATGTGTTTACACAGATTACTGTAGAAACAGAACACACATGAAATGTGTGTGTTCCAAATAACGATCTATTATTTCCACTCTAAAACTCCACTTCACTCCCAGATAATCAATCAAGGCATGAGCTGGGAGAAGTTTGTGCACGTTCTAAGTCGGTGGGGTGGATGGAATAGCTGGCTGCTTGCAGCTTGTCTTTATCAGCACATTTAGATGACAAAAGATGCTGGCAGAGAGGTGCGAACGGTTTTAAGGTGGGCCAGATCTACGAGTTTATTCATAGACTCTGGTAATTCTAGTGTTAAGCAAATGACACCCACGTGTCAATACAAGGGTTTAGAAGCCTGTGCAGATCACATAGCAGCTGGAGCATAGTTTCTAATTATTTTTCAAAAAATGTAAACAAAGTATGGTAGAACAGTTAAACTACACATTCTACTTTTTTCTCTTTTTTTTCTTTTCATTGTTTACCTCTGTTTTGTATAGTATATCTTAATATGGAACACTACCTAGACTGGAAGCCAATGCTTAATGCCAGCTTCCTCACTGTCCTGGGAAATATGTCTGGTTTTACTTTAAATTAAAAATTACTAGAAAAAAACTCCATTTTTCAGAGTATGGCCAATAGTCATAAGGAAGGCAGTTGTACACATTATTTGGAAACTTTTTAAATTGCACCTAATCATATTATTTTCAGATTGAATTCAGAGATCTTTCAATTTGAACAATATAAACATACAGTGCATCCGGAAAGTATTCACAGCGCATCACTTTTTCCACATTCTGTTATGTTACAGCCTTATTCCAAAATGGATTAAATTCATTTTTTTCCTCAGAATTCTACACACAACACCCCATAATGACAATGTGAAAAAAGTTTACTTGAGGTTTTTGCAAATTTATTAAAAATAAAAAAAACTGAGAAATCACATGTACATAAGTATTCACATCCTGTGCTCAATACTTTGTCGATGCACCTTTGGCAGCAATTACAGCCTCAAGTCTTTTTGAATATGATGCCACAAGCTTGGCACAACTATCCTTGGCCAGTTTCGCCCATTTCTCTTTGCAGCACCTCTCAAGCTCCATCAGGTTGGATGGGAAGCGTCGGTGCACAGCCATTTTAAGATCACTCCAGAGATGTTCAATCGGGTTCAAGTCTGGGCTCTGGCTGGGCCACTCAAGGACATTCACAGAGTTGTCCTGAAGCCACTCCTTTGATATCTTGGCTGTGTTCTTAGGGTCGTTGTCCTGCTGAAAGATGAACCTTCGCCCCAGTCTGAGGTCAAGAGCGCTCTGGAGCAGGTTTTCATCCAGGATGTCTCTGTACATTGCTGCAGTCATCTTTCCCTTTATCCTGACTAGTCTCCTAGTTCCTGCTGCTGAAAAACATCCCCACAGCATGATGCTGCCACCACCATGCTTCACTGTAGGGATGGTATTGGCCTGGTGATGAGCAGTGCCTGGTTTCTTCCAAACGTGACGCCTGGCATTCACACCAAAGAGTTCAATCTTTGTCTCATCAGACCAGAGAATTTTGTTTCTCATGGTCTGAGAGTCCTTCAGGTGCCTTTTGGCAAACTCCAGGCGGGCTACCATGTGCCTTTTACTTAGGAGTGGCTTCCGTCTGGCCACTCTACCATACAGGCCTGATTGGTGGATTGCTGCAGAGATGGTTGTCCTTCTGGAAGGTTCTCCTCTCTCCACAGAGGAGCTCTGACAGAGTGACCATCGGGTTCTTGGTCACCTCCCAGACTAAGGCCCTTCTCCCCCAATCGCTCAGTTGAGATGGCCGGCCAGCTCTAGGAAGAGTCCTGGTGGTTTTGAACTTCTTCCACTTACGGATGATGGAGGCTGCTGTGCTCATTGGGACCTTCAAAGCAGCAGAAATTTTTCTGTAACCTTCCCCAGATTTGTGCCTCAAGACAATCCTGTCTCGGAGGTCTACAGACAATTCCTTTGACTTCATGCTTGGTTTGTGCTCTGACATGAACTGTGAACTGTGGGACCTTATATAGACAGGTGGGTGCCTTTCCAAATCATGTCCAATCAACTGAATTTACCACAGGTGGACTCCAATTAAGCTGCAGAAACATCTCAAGGATGATTAGGGGAAACAGGATGCACCTGAGCTCAATTTTGAGCTTCACGGCAAAGGCTGTGAATACTTACGTACATGTGCTTTCTAATTTTTTTTATTTTTAACAAATTTGCAAAAATCTCAAATGTTTTTCACGTTGTCATTATGGTGTGTTGTGTGTAGAATTCTGAGGAAAAAAATGAATTTAATCTATTTTGGAAATAGGCTGTAACGTGGAAAAAGTGATGCACTGTGAATACTTTCTGGATGCACTGTATATATCCCCAATTTTGTATCATCCATGTCATTCATTCAAACAACACATTTTTTCAATCATTCGCTTCAACATAATGGAAAGCCTACTCAAGGGCACTTAAACTATAAAAGCACTCACATTTCACTCCTCACAGAGAGTATATGACCCCCAACATTCCATTCATACTGTATTATTCGGCAGCAGTGGTAATTGGTGCGTCACCATACTTTCCTGTCTTAATAATTGTTTTACATCCATCCATGCTCAAAATACATTCTATGTTTCTCAAAAGCATCACAGCACACACCACCACACACACAAATAGTATTTTAGTTATTTATTTTATTAAATTGTCTCAGTTGTATTCTATCTGTATTAATAAAAGGCAGATCCCTCACTGACTGACTGACTCACTCACTCACTCATCACTAATTCTCCAACTTCCCGTGTAGGTGGAAGGCTGAAATTTGGCAGGCTCATTCCTTACAGCTTACTTACAAAAGTTAGGCAGGTTTCATTTCAAAATTCTACGCGTAATGGTCATAACTGGAACCTACTTTCATCCATATAAACGGCTATAGCCTGCAGCTCGGTTGCCGTGTGAGGCGGAGTTGCGCCTGCCCATATAAGGCCTTCCATCAGCAGCTATCCAGTAGACACGCTGCCACAAAATATTCGTGGGTGAAGGACTGTGCTTACAATTGAGAAGGCAGCAAAAGAATATGAAGTGAGTGACGCATATTAGCATATTCATAAGTGCAGCTACTGCGGAAACAAAGCATGGTGTAAACCTTAAGTTTAAATTTAAGTTCATAGACAGGCTGCCGCTGGCGTTTGTCATGCCTAAGATGAATACGATATTCACGAGATACAAGTTTATTGACAGGATGCAGGGTATAAATGAGACTTTTCAACACTTTGTAACGGAGTTAAAATTGCTGGTGAAGGACTGTGCTTATGCAAACTAAGATGACATGGTCAGGGATAGAATAGTGTTTGGCACAAACTTAGCAAAAGTGCGACAGAAACTTTTAAGTGGCGGGTCTGAGCTAACATTACATAAAGCCGTGGACATCGCGAGATCGCACAAGCACAGCTGAGAAGCTTCGATGCATGTACTCCGAGCGGCTGACGTGAACTGACTTTGCAGGACTGGGAAAGGTAAACCCGTGCATGCAGTGTGTGATGTCTCAGACACACTACTTCTCCGCTGTGAAGCGCGGGTATCTGAGCTAACATTACATAAAGCCGTGGACATCGCGAGATCACACGAGATAGCACAAGCACAGCTGAGAAGCTTCAATGCATGTACTCCGAGCGGCTCACGTGAACTGACTTTGCATGACTGGGAAAGGTAAACCCGTGCATGCAGTGTGTGATGTCTCAGACACACTACTTCTCCGCTGCAAAGCACGGGTATTTTGCTAGTCACTATTAAAAGAACATTTTTCCTTAGAACTTGACCAGGGTTTGAAGGAAAGATGTTTTGTACATGTATAAGTAGTCTTATGAGCAAAGTGGAGACATTTCAATTTACAAACTATCTCACACACTCAAAACTCATTGTAACCCAAAATCAATTCAGTGCTCTAGAAATTAATATCAGATATTTCTAAATTTTGTCTGCACAATATATTTTCAGGTAATTGCTTAAAAATTCAGTTTAATACAAATGTAGGAGCTGACATCAGTGCTTGTTCTTTTCTTTTTTAAGATCCACTTTTGGCTATAGCCAATCATGCTAAGAAAAGATAGCAACTGTTGCTTAATTTCAGGAACGAGGCATAAATCTTAACCTCGATATGGGAGTAGAAAAGCGGCCGTTCTCCCTTTTATGTAACCAGCTGGAGTTTAGAACAAGAAACTTTTACGATTTTTTGCTAGAAAGAAAAGTAAAGGCTTTAGTATCCTTATCGCAGTTTCTTCTTTGAATCATAGCAAAGCAACAGATCATCTACATACTAAATAAGAACACTACAATATCACCCATGAAAGGGTCTCGACATGCATAAAGATAGAAAAGTGAAGTAATGATCAAAATCAGAAATCAAAAGACAATGGAAGAGACAACGCAATGTCCGTAACAGAGAATTGGTGTACTAAAGATGGAATGGAGGACAAGAGGGTTGCAGGATGTGGCGCAATAAGCGACCTGGCAGTGAAGTTTATCCTTCACCTCCCGCAAGTCCTGCATATAATGCTGAGAATTTATATACCTGTTAACATATAGTATAGGGGAATTTACCAGAGAACAAAACAAGCGGACTAGGGAATTAAGCCACAGATGAAAAGTCAACACTCTCTGAAGTAGCCCCACTTATAATGTACATTGGAGCAAATAGCCCTAACTGAGACACTTGTTTTATTCTTTAGCTTGCTCTTCACACCTAATATAACAAGCATAACCCACTGTCCACATACCTGAATCCTTCCACTATATCTAAATAAGTCTTTACACCAGGAGATTTGCAAAACTAAACCTGAGCAGGCTTGTTATATAGCTGGAGAGTGGAGAAAATTCTGAAGTCTCTTTTGGTAGGATGCAAAATAAAACAAAAAAAAAAAATGTTACACAGTGCAGTGGTAGGAAAAGAACATCTGATCCACAGCTAAGACAATCACTGGCAAATTTTTAAGAGTATTAAGGTTAGGGTCACTGGATAATGAGGAGCAAAGAATCAATCATGTTGTGAAGGGGGAGGACATTGAGACATTGCACAGTCTATTTGAAGAACTCAGCAATAATCACAAACAACGCAGTTTTTTCCCACTGGCAACAGGTCATTTTCCTTTCATGTATTATTATAGTGGTCCCAAAATGTGACTCGTCCAAATGCCTGAGATCAGTTCCATGTCCACATCTCTTCCCTCTGCATACTCCGTCATGGCTGTCATCTTGCTCTTGAGCAGTAATGCATCACCACAGGAACACTGCACATATTCAGTTGTCAAGTTAGTCCACATGTCTCCACGTAATAGCCGTCAACCTTAACATATCACCTTGGTGTATATAGTTCCTTTAACAAACTCCTAACTCACAGACGTCCATCATTGTTTTGGTTTACATTCTTCCACATTGTTCTATAAACATCTATCCTTCCTTTATTATACTCATAACTAACATTCCTTCAGTTTCTATCCAGTCCAATACTTGAACCCTAATATACTCCATTATTATCACTAGTGGGACAAACTTCATCAGGTTGTAATGTACATTTACTCTACCTTCTCAGACTCCACCTACCAATTCCATCCTCAGCAAATCTTTTTTTATTAAAAACCACAAAAGCCAACCACAATGGAACTTTTTTGACCATTTATTTTATCCCAATGACATCTAACTGAGATCCACAGCTATGTTAGAATACCTCCAGATATCAAATTTAGCCTGATGTGGTTATTCCTAGGTACCTATATTAATTCCGGAATGAATTCTTCAAAGTCCCGCACCACTCCTTCCACAGCAGAATTTGAATATCACCCTTAAATCATTCCATACATATATTTATCTTGTGCTAATTTTTATATATATATATATATATATATATATATATATATTTCCCCTGAGACAATTTGTCTCAACCCGGGTTGCCTACCTGTTAATTTTTTTGTTTTTCCAGGGGCCCCTTATATCTTATTTCAGTTTACTAATATATTCCCCCTTCTATCAACACCTGATAGAAGATCCTCAAGCTTGAGTTTTGCATTCCAGTCGACATTTTTATTTCCAGGTGTGACAAACTTTCTCCTACCTGATTTATGGATTTTCAAACTCCTTGATGTTGGCCGTCGCAATCCCTGGGTCTTAGGTCCCATTTGGACTAGGAACAGGGACAGTCCTAAATTTTCTTGAGAGATGGTATCCCTCACCAGGTGATCTGGACAGTCCTCATATGGGCCAACAAGAAAACTGTGGTAGTAATCCCCGAGGAAGACAGGAATAAGATAACCAAACTATCTGTGTGAAAATCTCACCCTCCCACTTAGCTGTGCCTTCCCCGACTGTCAGGTGCTTTCCAACTATCTGTTCTTTCCAAAGCCCAACCCCCAATTTTTTTTTCTTTCTTCTGAGCCTCTAAAAAGACTCTGTCTCATTCCAGGGAGTGTACTAACTCAGCATTCCCAACACCCAACATCAGACGGTAAAATATCTACTTACCGGTGACCGTCTTTACTTCCAGTCTGCAACTTGCACCTTCACTCAGGTTCTCCAACAGAAGGGGAACTGAGGCTCACGGCTTCCAGCCCTTTCTGGAGACAAGCCAGTCCTAACTTTTTCCGGAGCTGGTCTTACCAGTTGTAACTACTTCGCTGGTCCTTAGTGGATCCCTTACTCAGGCTTGGACCTGCAGCCGCCACCTATTCCTGTTCAGCCACCAAGAAAACTGCAGAAGAAATGATCATCACCTCCTGGGTGACCTAAAACCTCTAAGAGAAAACAGACAGGAGGAAGTTTAACTAGATGCACACAGCATTCTGTAACAAGATGTACACCTTTTCTGCTAGGTGAGGTCTTTTTTATACACAAGTAAAAGGTACAGAATTCAATTACATCATACAAAGTTTCTTATCATCATTGGCTGCTTCCAGTTGCTAGCCGGACACAAGGCAAAATGAACTATACTAAATTATAAGTAAACACGGTCAGCAAAAACACGTAGATCATTAATGTCAAGCATCGTGTGTTTGCTTTGCCATTTTCAGCTCCTTTTTTATTAACACAGAAGCTGAAGGCAGATGCCTTCCTCATACAGCAAATAAACATATAGTTTCCTGCTGATGTAGTCTGCTTGCATCCCATCTCACCTTCCCTAAGTTACCTGGAAACGCTTTTACATTATATAGTGAACTTTCCTAAATGTGCTTAATTACTTTAAGATATTAAATCCAAACCTCACAACTATTAATTATTTTGTCTTGTTATGATATTTTTTTACCACAATACAAATACTCAACATCCCACAGTTTTGCTGCATCCTATATAATTTATGTTAATATTATTTGGCACTGACCTATTACTTATTTGTTTTCTTAATTTTAATTTCTTACATTCTTGTCTTTTATTAGTCCCTATTTGCATAGGTGATGTTTTCCTCTAACACCTTTGCCCTGCAATAGTCACCATAACACACACACTCACAAACTCAGCTGGTATTTTATTCTTTAACTGAAACTTTAAAAGTGAATTCCAAATTTGGCTTTATAAGTACATTGTACACCTTAAGCAAACTGTGGCCTTACTAGAGTTGCATCCCACACAGTGAGATATTTCTGCTTGCTTTTGTAACTGTCAAGTTGGAAAAAAAAAGATTCAAATTACTTTGATCAAAAATTGTATCCAATTAACCAGCCAGAAAATGAGCACAGTTAAATAGCAGTAAAACATTTAAAACACACATATTTTATATCTGCATAATGGTATTTCATAGATATGATGAAAGTAGTGTGATGAAGCATATTTACTGGAAATGTGTGACCACATAAATAAAGTATCTTTTAGTGCTGGGCGGTATACCGGTTCATACCGAAAACCGTTTTTATTTTTGTTATGATATAGATTTTTCTTATACCGCAACACCGGTTTAAATTGCCTAAACAACGTTCAGAACGTGGCGCAGTGGGAAACTGTTTAAGGGGGACCTTTTTCACTTCTACACCGCGAAACACATGCCACAGAGGTTTTGCGCGGGAGCTCTTTTTCACTGCTAAACAAGCATACAACGGAGTACAGTACATGCTTTAGTAGAGGTATTGCGCGGTGAAAATGGACAGAGAACATTCTGAAACTGAAGCTGTAGCAGACGATAAAGTTGAACATGATGACACAGAAGAACTGTTGCTGGAAAAAGGAGTCACGTCTCTTGTCTGGAGATACTTTGGATTTAAAAGGTTGGATGTGGACCATTATGTTCAAATGTGTTTGTATACTGTTTCTATACTACTGGATAATACTGCAAGCCAAGTTGTATTTTTTTTCAATACTGTGTAATGTACCTGGGTACTGTGTAATAGTTTGACGACATGTTGACTTTAATCTCGACATTTCCACTTTAATCTCGATGCTTATGACGAGAATAAAGTCGGCATTTCTACTTTATTCTCGCCGTTTGTCGAGATTAAAGTCGGCATGTTGACTTTATTGTAATAATTTGTTATTAAAGTAGAACATTGTAAACTAAACTTCATCTTAAAATGAATATTTAATTTACTAGATTTTCTCAAATCCCGTCATAAGTAATGCAACACATTAAATGCTTTGTGTTGTGTTCCCGGAGCCATGTTAATCACTACTGCTTCTTAAACTAACTTCCTCTTGCACTAAGAGGAGGCACAGACAGCACACAGAATACATTAATTTCATGATATTCCTGTTCCCCGAATAGTTAGAATACTAAGATAAATACTTGATATAATTTTCATGATGAAATGTATTAAAGCATGTATTAATTATGTTGGGGGCATGGTGGCATGGTGGTTGCACTGCTGCCTCGCAGCAGTGGGGTCCTGGGTGTTCCCCGCTTTGAATTTGCATGTTTTTCTGGTGGGTTTACTCGGCGTGCTTCAGTTTCCTTTCAAAGTCATGTAGGATGTGGGGTTTTGTTATGCTATATTAACCCTGCTAGTGTACGTATTGCTCGTATTCACCCTGCGATGTGCTGGCGCCACGTTCAGGATTTCCTCCTGCCTTGCACACAATGCTTGCTGGGATGGGCGCAACCCTGAATGGACGGCATAATTAAACATGTATAACGAAGATTTTTTTTTTTTTAAAGTTTTGAACACTCCGTAGTCCAAGTTTATAACTAGTTTTAATTTCACAAGGACATTTATCGTGTGGCCATTGGTTATGTGGAACATATGTTGGTGTAAAAGTATTTCCTGTAAGAAGCAATGTACACACTTCTCTCTATGCTGTGGTTTCTATTACACACCTGAAAGAAAGAGACAATATATGTGAAAACATCATCGCACTAATGCAATATTATTTGAAAACGAACAGCGTCAGATCGGGTGTGAATTTATGCAGGAACTGGAAATTCTCTGATTTAGGACCTTCCCCCAGGGAAGAAAGTACAGTGTCAGGTGCTCATTCAGTGTAATAGGAACCATAGCACAGAGAGGTGTGTACACTGCAAGAAGTACACGTGTCGTAAATGTAGGAAGGACGGTCCTTGGGTGTGTGGGAACTGTTAATATTTGAATGTGATGATTTTATATAGCATGGAATGGAAATCCGCACTTCTTAGCATTGCACCATGCAAGCTGTCGTATCAATCGCCTACTGTAACTTGCTTTCTTTTTTTTCCTTTATACAGGTAGTCTTGAATAAAAGTGCACTTGCTTTGCTATACTTTTACACCAACATATGTTCCTGTGTTTGAGCACGCTCAAACGGGCATGCTCAAAAAATACACAGGTAATGCCACAAAAAGTGCACGCAGACACTTCATTTCGCAAACATTGGTACGAGAATGCAGTCACAAGTATACTGCAGAGCTATAGCGCGTCTTTATGTGAAAACAGCCGTGTCAGATGGGGTTGTATGGATTGATTCCGAACGCGACTGAGAGAATGAAAAGTGAATTAAAAATGAAAAAACAAAGCTAACCTTTACAAGGATCATAAATTACACAGGCTGTTACAGACTGAAATCAAATGTATGCTTTTATTCTAGAATAGTAAGACTAAGAGCAGTTTACTTCTCAAAACGGAGTGGTGCAGGTTCAAACTCGCAACCTTTTGATTCCCAGTCGGCAGCTGATTCTATTGCGCCACAGAGGCAGTCATAATAAACGGGTGTCAATGTCGCATGTTAAGGCGGCTTTTTGTTTCTGCAGTTATATTTTTGAATAAAAGCGCAATTATTGTGTTATATTTGTACCTTTTGTGAAAATGTTTCTTTGATATTTGGACTTCAGGCTTCATACATTATATAGTTTATGCCTACATTTTGTCATCTACTACTAGAATATAAAAAATGTTTCTGTTTTAACAATGTGTTTACACAGATTACTGTAGAAACGAAACAGACATGAAATGCGTGTGTTCCAAATAACGATCTATTATTTCCACTCTAAAACTTCGCTTTACTCCCAGATACTCAATCAAGGCATGAGCTGAGAGAAGTTCATGCACGTTCTAAATTGGTGGGGTGGTGGAATAGCTGGCTGCTTCTAGCTTCTCTTTATCAGCACATTTAGAGGACAAAGGACGCTGGCGGAGAGGTGTGAAGGGATTTAAGCGATTTAAGGTGGGACGGATTTACGAGTTTTTTCGTAGGCTCTGGTAATTCTAGTGTTAAGAAGCGAATTAAGGTGGGACAGATTTACAAGTTTTTTCGTAGGCTCTGGTAATTCTAGTGTTAATGTGCTACATAATTTATGACGGGGTTTGAGAAAATCTAGTGAATTAAACATTGATTTTAGGATGAAGTTTAGTTTACGACATTCTACTTTAATGACAAAATAAACTATGAGACTAAAGTGGAAATGTCGACTTTAATCTCGACATATAGTTTTTTTTCTTCTTCACTATGTCCATATTTTTTTTTCTTCACTGTGGCCCTAATACGATTCCGTAGGGCTATACCACAAATAGCATTATAAATGCAAGTTGCAGTTTTATTATTTATGTATATGGCTTAGCTTGAAGCAAGGTCCATATTAATGCAGTTTGCCTTAATGATGGTTCAGTTGGTAAAAATGTCATCACCAAGTTGCACTTGTTTTATTTTATTTCATTTTTATTTGGTGAATACTGTGCAATGCACCTGGGCTTGAAGTCTTGGAAGTAATAGTATTATTACTGGAAGTTGCACTATTATTTATTTTATTATTATTATTTATTAGTTTAAATATTATGCAGTTTAATGATGGTAAAGTTGTTTCAAAAGTCACTTTAACATGTCAGTGGACAGAGATTGTTAACATTAATAAAGTGTAGTTGGTTTACAAAAATATTTACTATTTATTCCTTTTCTAAGACATTGTTCAGTGCAATACAACATTTGACAAGCACCTCTGGATATTTTACTAAGTTTAAATGCTTCTTTGGATGGTTGAAAATACGTTGTCAAAATTTTAGTTTAAGATGTTTGCAAATATTGTTCAATAAAAAGTCTCTATATTTTGACTGCAGCTGTCATGCAATGTGATTCCTTCTCTTCATTAGTGCCACCCCCTTGAAAACTATTACTTTATGGGGCCATGCAAACCTGTATTAATACTTGTGTGCACATTAAAATGTTTTTTTTGTACAATGTACAATTCTCATGACAGTGGAATAGGTTATTCTTAGCCAGCAATGGAAAATGTGGTTAACATCCACTCATGCATGGGTAAAAAAATACCGTCCAATACCGTGCAACCGTACAGTGTATAAATCAGGTTATTTATATTTAATTAAAAAGCAATTTTTCTATTGTGGAGTAAAAAGGACATTATTAGTGTATATTGCAATAGTTATCACATAAATCATCCTTTACTAGAGTAACTCTTCTGCGTAAATAGTGCCTGTACATCCTTGTCACAAACTCTCCCTCAGTTTTTTCAGCACAGGTGGGAACATTGTGTCATAGCATAGCCAGAGAATGTACATTGACTAGATTATTATTATTATTATTTATAGGCAAAAACTTAAAAATGAAAAAAATAACCCAACTGTTTCGCTCCATGAGCCTAAAATGCTGTATCCCTTTTATTGTCAGTACACAATTTAAATTATTTTTTTCCTGTTGTAGTTCACTAAAATAAAAGTGTTTTCTTAAAGTCTGGTAAATGTCTTGCAGCATGATTATATTTATACATCTGTTGGTTGTTATAAAAATTGCCAAAAGATCTTTAAAATCTAAATTTTTATTTACTTATTCTATTTATACTAATACTCAATTGTGATAACATGTTATTTGGTACTGTATATTACACCATAATAGTAAGCCTTTTTGGTTTCTTCTGGGTTCAGAAGAAACAGAGCATCAGAACATAAATATGATTATCAAATGATAAGGAAAAGTATATTGTCATAACTTTTTTAGGCATATTGCCTAGTCCAAAACATAAGTCAGTTGGTCTTACGAAAATGAGTAAGCACTTTTTTGAAGTATGAGGTAATGATCACTGTATCCCCAGCCCACTAAAATGGTGTCAGATTCAAGTCCCCAAATTTACAGTGGCCGGGATACACATTCTCTTTAAATCAATTTCTCAAAGTATTTATATAAAGGATGTCTGTTAGAACTTGAATATTTTGGTTAAAAATCACATCTGATTTAGTGTAATCTGACTAATTTGGCTCTTACCATAAAAGTAGAGTTGTCTGTTTAGAGGTTCTAGAGATGAACCTTGTCACACTCAAACAAAAAAAAAAGCAGAAGTTGTTTTTCACTATGGGAACATCTAAAAATTGCATTCCCAAGACTTTCCATATCCAGATACATATTGTCCAAACAGGTAATTGTGGAATAGGTCTCTGGGAGTGGCTGTGTTACAAAAATGTGAATAATAGAAATAGTAAAGTTCTAACTTACCATTGCTGGATTTTTGTTTCAAAGCCGTGGATTTCAGCCTTGATTCATAATAGCTCCATATTTTCCTTTAATATGAAAAATGTTACCTGTGAGGTTGAATGGTGCATGTATACGGCTTAGAATTTTATAGGTGTGGCAGCAGGTGTTTAAAATAAGTTATTCCCAGAAATAGACTCAACTGGCATAATGTACAGTTCACATTCACACCAAAAATTATGAAATTATTATTAACTGAAATAAATATACTGTAACTCTAAGAATAGCATGATTACTGTTTTATTAATAATAAGTTTCAGTCACTGTGGCTTATTAAATAAAATTGTACTGTTCTCATATATGTGTTATTGAAAACACATTCTTTTACTTCTAATAAAAGTACTTTTATTGGTACTTGTTATTGAGTACTGATACAGTGTTCATTAAATACTCAGTGTTATTATTGGTGTAAAAAATTATTTCAGTGAATCTCTTGCCAGAATTTTTTAAAATTATTTTTGTAATTGTTATATTACAAAAAATATATTCCTGAAATGTTAACCATGAACTGAGCATTAATAATATGTTTTTGGAACACATTTCCTGAAATCAGGGATTAATAAAGTATATCCAAAAAATTTATATGAATTTTATGAACTAACTTTTGTGGTAACATAGGAAAAATGTCTACAATTGTTTTACTACTCCCCCTTTATTGTCATATGCTACATTTACATTTATTTAATTGGCCGACGCCTTTATCCAAAGTGACTTACGACATTTGAAATGCAATTGGTTATGTTTCTTTTTTTCTTCTTCTAGTTGGAACACATGTGGGTGAAATGCCTTACTCAGGGTCACACAGTGTCAGTGGTGGGATTATGAACCCACAATGGTTATGTCACCTTTAAATCCCTTAACATTCCTCATGCCCTCATACCACCATATTTCTTCCAAGGCCCTCTCGGAAATATTTTTCTCAAAATCTAATTTTTTTTTATTATATTTACAGTGTAATATTTATGTGCTTTTCAAAATGCTGGTTTATTGATAACCCTGAGGAGTGATTGTGTGTTTTAAGGATGCTGTTAATAGATACTGAGATTGAGCCATTCATGGAAGCAGTACATTCAGAAAATGAATGTTAAATCAGTATTATACATATTTTTGCATTACGATTAATTTTATTTGCAATGGTAATATCACAATGTTTATTTACCTGTCATAAGTGAACTAAAATTGTATTTCCTTGTTATTTAAAATAAAAAAAAATATATATATATATATATATATATTATTTTTTTTTTTTAGCTTTTTTGGATTCTTCAACTCTACAGCTGTTTTTTGATTTGTATCATTCCATTCCTCCAACGCTCTCTCCTTTGGTAAGTGCCTTTGATTTTAAACTTGAGGTGTAACTTACTTAAATCTTTGGTGTTTTGGTCAGTTTGACTGAAGGTCTTTTAAAATAATATTAATGAATTTCATATAAATAAACTTTGTAGCCCTCCTGGAATCCTAATTGAAAATGTTATTAGCATACTGTCATAATTTCTAAAAATCAAAATGAATATTTGTTGATATATTATTTTAATCTGTTGTTTTTAAGCCTTTCTTTGTTAATAAAAAAGGAAAATATTTATGTTTTTAGTACATTTCTGTAATTGATATGCATACACCAGCAGAGCTACCTGTAAGCACTATTGAGATTGAACTATTGATTATTTTTTTTTAATAGTTTAAATAACTATTTAGTGCCAGTTTTATTGACATTTAGGCTTTGAGATAGCTTGTAGAAGTCTCATGTCTATGTTGGTGAATGTAATTGACTAATACTTCCTAATGCTTCACTCCCACTTAATAATATTTTTAGTGATGTTAAGGGAACAGATACTGTGGATAACTTCTTGCTGTTTATTACACTTGAGCCTACCACATAACTGTGAGAATCAGGTTACACATAGGTCCTCTACGTTGCCTTGTGGATAGTCATGATGAAGCGAACATACGAGGGGAACTAGTGATCTTGATGTGGGGTGGTTTATAGATGGTATTACCTTAAGCATTTATTTTTGGGGACGTAATTTAAGCACAATAATGTCAAAACTCCCTTGCTATATTAGGGGTTAAACAATAACATTTTTGTGTCTTTCCTTAACTAGTGATGTAACAAATGAGTTTTCCTTCAAAAAAAAATTGCAAAACTGTGCTGTTCTGCAGCCAGCAAACTTTACACCACTGATATGGGAGGAAAGGTTTTTAGTTTTATTTATTAAGAACCTACCCCCTCCCAACCACAAATTTTAGCCCATATGCCACCTTTTTCTTTATGTTCAGAAGGACAGGAAAATATTTTCTGATGCATGCATGATTGGATTAGTGTGGCTGCACTGCCAAAGCTAAATTGTGTTTCACATATTTTTTGTTAATCATTTGAGCAGGCGAC
>JANRMT010062795.1:13713894-13731585 GCA_026402145.1 Polypterus bichir lapradei
ATGTTAAAAGGAGAGATAAACTGTTTGATCCTTCAATTGTATTTTCTGACTTAGAGTACTGTAATTAAACATGCATTCATTCATTGGGTTTGCAGTCTTTAAATTCTTTACAAGAATTTCTTGTATTCTGTATTTCACATAACTGGAAACCTATCCTCACATATGGTTACTAAAATGAGGGTTTCATGTAAAGTTTGTTTGAGAAAGATGAGGAAAAATGGGCTTTGCCCATAATGATGAAAAAACAATCATTTATGTTTTCATCATTAAGGATTCAAATCCTTTTTAGAAATTATTGTAGATTTTAATTTATGGGTTTATCTTTAACATAAATGCTAAAGCAGGTCATGCTCATACTCTTTGAAAATTTATTTTATGTAGGCTGCTTTAATTAAAAAAATGTTTCTGGCTAAATAAAAAAAATGACTCTGTATTCACATCTATTGACTGTTTGATTCTGTTGCTTTTCTGTGTATGAAGAGCTGTCGCTATGTGCTTGAAAGTTAAAGTGAAGGCATTTATTTATCTTCATTTTAGTACTAAAAATTAGCTTTTAAATCCTTTCAAATGCATTCGAATAGTAGATGTAACTAGAAACACTTTTTTCAGAGAATGTTTGTTTTTAATTTTTACATTTAATGTATACTTTAAGGGCGTCACAGTGGTGCAGTGGTACCACTGCTGCCTCGCAGTAAGAATACCTGGGTTTGCTTCCCCGGTCCTCCCTGCGTGGAGTTTGCATGTTCTCCCCGTGTTTGCGTGGGTTTCCTCCGGGTGCTTCGATTTCCTCCCACAGTCCAAAGACATGCAGGTTAAGTGCATTGGCGATTCTAGATTGTCCCTAGTGTGTGCTTGGTGTGTGTGTGTGTGTGCCCTGTGGTGGGCTGGTGCCCTGCCCGGGGTTTGTTTCCTGCCTTGCTCCCTGTGTTGGCTGGGATTGGCTCTAGCAGACCCCCGTGAATCTGTAGTTAGGATATACGGGTTGGATGATGGATGGATGTATACTTTAAAGAATTGTTGTTCTAACTATAAAGTGTATTTATTAACACACACTCCACAAATAACAACATTTGTGCTGTCCACCATATTTTTAATTACTACTTGCAATTTTCATTTCAAACTAAAACCATCAGCATTTGCCCTGAACTTTTATAGAGCTATGATTTACAGTTCTTTCCAAAAATATAGCATTTAGACCATTGCTTAGTGTTCACAGTAAGCTGAATGATACATTCACAGTTAGAATGAGATGTCACAAGGCCACCTAGGTGACTGTTGGCAGCACAACATACCCAGATAGAAAAGTTTATACTGGGTGGTCCATTGAAGAGAAAGATTAGATAAAAATGATCAGAATCTAGTACTGTCCTAGTAACAACCAATGTTCCAATTTTTACATTTTAATTTGACTTGAGTTCTTGTGGCCTAATTAAGGTATGGCCCAGAAGTGACAATGGGAGTGAATATAAAGTTGTCTCAGACTATACCTAGGGCAAGTCTTCATCAAGCAGAAGAAAACTAAGCAATAGGGTAGGGGAAGGACTACGATCATAGAGAGAAAGAGGTTGAAAGTTGGAGGTTACAGGGAGAGGGTAAATAGGCATGCCACTCTGCTGGACAGAGAGGACAACTAACCATAAAGACAGGCCAAGGAAAGTAGTAAACATTTTCTTGTGAACCGTGTATATATGATATTGATATTAATAGTCTAACTTTGTTTTCACAGGTGTTATCATGTTTAGTTCAAATTGCTTCAGTTAGAAGATCTTTATTTAACAATGCAGAAAGAGCAAAATTCTTGTCTCATCTAGTTGATGGAGTGAAAAGAATACTGGAAAACCCACAAGTAAGTATGCAACTAATATAAAACCATCCATAATGTTTTACTTGTCATAATTAAATTTTATATAATACATTATCTTTAGAATGATAAACAATATCTTTACTTCCTAAACTTGGTCTATCTGCGGTGTTTATCAACACAGAAAAATAAACTGTGTCTTTCTGCTTAGAGATTCCAGATTTGTGTTACCTAAGGAGTTATTGGCCTCCATTTATGTTTCTTGCTTAACACTGTTCTGTTTTATCTCCAATTATATCTACACCACACAAACAAAATGCAGAGTTTGTTTTTATAACAAAATAAGTTGTGAATATAAAAATAACATTACTGTAGATCTAAAATGAAATAAAATGCTTTAATATTCTTAATGTGCATACTTTTAAAACTGTTATGTTGTCAGAATGCACAATTCTGTAAATCTGTAATATATATTTTTTGTTTTAAAATGTAAATAATATTTCATTATTTGCAGCCCACAAGAAAAAGCTATTGTTGCTATATAATTTGTCTGAGACAGACTTTTCTTACCTGCATCTACTGAACAAGTTTGTACTTGAAGTCAAGCATCCTAATACAACTTAAAGGACCTATTCTGTAACAGAATAGTAGCTTTTCAGATCTGCACACATATTGCACAAAAACCTCAGGTATAAAGGCAAAAGCAGGTTAAAAATGGGTGGCCTTCTGTTCAGAAAGCTGTTGCATTTTGTTAGTAGTGAAATCAGTTTATGTTTTTGCTAACAGATAGCTTGTAATCCTGTTAATCCTGCAAGATGGTGACCCTGAGGTATCCTCAAGTTCCAATAGAAAATAACAATAGTCCCTGCCCTTTCCATCATTATTTTTCTGACACAAGTGGCCTTAGACATCTTGCAGACCACCATGCCTAAATCTCTAGCTTAGAAGCAGAGACAAGAACTATAGATTACAAAGTTAAGTGGGCTCACAAGAACCAAGAAAGACATAATTATGACCACTGTTTGTTGAAAGATGGCATAATTTGTTACTTTCTGACAAACACTTTGAGTTCACCTGTTGTAAACAGAAGGCACGTGTATTACTTGCTGTTAATAGCATTTGTCAAACTCCACTTTTACTGTATCTATGGTATGTTAAATGCCTAGTTCCATGTAGCAAAAAAAATATGTATATGTTTGGACATGAATAGACTAACTGAGATGCAACTTTTCTGGGTAGACAGTACATTTACCTGCCGAACTTCTAACTGAAAATATTCTCAGTGCAAACAGAATGAAGGGGAATTTGGTAGTTTGCAGAAATAAAAAGTAATGGCATACTTGATGTCTGCCAATTGCTTCTACTTTCTATTAGGTATCTAATTGTCATGCCACTTTTAAAATAATGTCTTATGAACCTTTTGTCCTGGACACACAAAGGTGCAGAGGAATCAAAATGTTGGTCGGGTACATCAAAAAGGTAAAAAAAACTACAGATATCCTTTAACTGAATAAGATATGCAGTACAAGACCAAATGGTTACTGCATTCTGCTCACTTTACTGTTTCATTCCCCGACCCTAACTGTGTTGTTACAGAGGTAAATTGTCATTTTATTCATGAATTAAATTTAATAAAAAAGGTAAACTAACCTAGTGGTGGGTTATTCCTTAGAGCATGCTCAGTTTACTGTTGTATTGGTCAGATAAACATGTATACTGTCAAAGCAGAAGAGTTTACTACCGTGCCATGTTTACATACAGTATATAAACCTATTTAAGTGTACTATGTTGCTGTGTTATCTTCTCCATGGTTCTAAATACAGTAAATCTGAAAAACCTCTTTCAGAAAGGTAAAGCGGGCAAAATCCTGAAACAAAGCCAGGAATTTTTGGGTTGGGGTTGATGTTTGCTTAGTGAAATCCAGTAGAGGTATGAAGTTTGTTCAGGCGCAGTCAAGAATAGCTCTATGAGACTGCCATAGTGGCTAATAACCTGCAAAGTAAAGGGTGAGTGTTAAATGTAATACCAGTAGGGTGATGAGCAAGAGGGAGACAGATCCAGGCTTACTTGGCTGTCAAAATTGGCTCTGGAGGCATGGCATGCAGCTTTATTGGCCAGGAAGGAACCAGATCTTGTGCTTATGAAAAACACTGAGTACTGTAGTTATAGTTGAACTCAACTCTATGCACAGTGTTGGATTTGAAACCCGATTCACCATCAAGGATGGTGTTTATTCTGTGTGTTTCTTTTTTCAATCATTATATGTATCTTTAGAGAATGTGAACTAAATGGCTACCCATGGCGTATTTTATCCTTAAATTAACTGGATTCTGGTAATTGTTACATTTGGTAGGTTTAAATGTCTAAAGCTCTTCTTTGATTACCTTTTAACTTGTTAAACTATTACATTAACAAATGCACTTGAACCTTTCCTTTCGGTTAAGAAATGATTTTATACAATTTAATACTACTGATATTTTTCTTTTCTTTACCAGAGTTTGTCAGACCCAAATAATTATCATGAGTTCTGTAGACTTCTGGCTCGGCTGAAAAGTAACTACCAGCTGGGAGAGTTGGTTAAAGTAGAAAACTATCCTGAAGTTATTCGACTAATAGCAAACTTCACAGTAACCAGCTTGCAGGTTAGTATTTCATGTGCTGCATATGTGCTTTGTCAGCCTCAAATGTGACAACACCTCAGTTCATTTAAACATGTATATTTGGTTTTTGACATCACTACAGTTAAATGGTTGTGCTAAATATAGAAGAACTAACCAAGACAAGCTTTGAACAAGATTGAGCTACTGTATTTACCTAAAAGTAATGTACTACTTCCTATTCATTTTACATGTCTAAATTTCATCGATTGAAATTTAAAGGTCTCTAAGGTGACACTTTCAACTATTCCCTGATATATGCTATGTACGACAAATAACTAATTAATAAATAATCCATTAAAACCAAGAATAAAATCAAAATCACTTTACATCTCACGTTCTTTGACCAGTTCTCTGTTTCCCAGGCCCTCGTCTCACCCATCTTTGGATATGCTCAGCAAGGCTGAAACCTTGGTCCAAATAAATAAATATATTGTGAAATGTGGTAATAAATAATAACAAATCAATTTCTGAGTATACATATTTAAATGATTTTCAGTTTTTTTTTTTTTTAATTGCTTATTTTTTATGTATTTGTTTCTTCATTTATTTCTTTCAGTAACACCACATGCAACATATAATACACCTTAAAACCTAAGCTGTCATTTTCATCCATTAGAGACAAGGTTCTAAAGAGAACAATGTATTGATTGATTATTCAAAACATTCAAAGCCTGGTACAAACAGAAAGCATAACTGTGAAATTAAGACCAAGTTTGATATTGATGACTGCATTTAATGTCTTTTAGCAATTATGGGCGATTTTATCTGTCTTTATTTTATGGACTACTGGATTATATTATGGCTTTTTTTATCAAGTACTGTATTTTCAAGCGTTGCATTATCCGTTTTTTTTCCCTATACATGTCTTTTAAAGAACACTGCACAGTTGCTGAGTTACATTAAACATGAGTGAAAAGTAAAATGCTTTTAATTATTTAGTTACATGAATCGCCAGTGTTAAATTCACTCTTATGATGTTACATTAACAAGTCGATTGCATAATGGACTGTTGTTTTCATATCTATACTTTAAATGTTAATTTATCTTTTATGTACTAAAAATAAAGCACTGTTTAACATACCTGATGTACATGTAGTTGTTCGTATTTGTGTACATGCGTCCACTTCACGGTGATTGCTTTTTGTCCCCTAAACCCAGTAGACCCAATCTTAAGGAGAAGAAAAGTCACTGTGCTTATCTTTAAACCCACTTTTTATTTTCATATGTTTTTGGGGGATTACCACAAATTGGTAGCAGAAAATATTCCAGTGAATATTTTGATGGCTTTTCTGTTTTATTCAAGAAAATTTTTCATTTTTAGTCAATTACAAGATTTTATATTGTAAAACATTGAATAGGTTTCAGAGCAGGCTGCAGCCAGTCTATTCATTTGATAACTGCTGACAAGAATAATCATTGGGAACATTTCCTGGTTGTCAGTGCATGAAAAGTTGTCTATATGAAGACCTTAAGGAGAAAAAAAAACTTTTGCTTTTCAAAGCTTTTCTGATTTCAATTTGTGGTTAACTGATTTTGGACCTGTACAGCATAAAAGGGAGTCTTGTATACATTATCTGATAATCTTTTATTGCAGAGAGAGTGAGGATTGTGTTTACAAATATTTAGATAACCTGCATCCTTATATAACCTGCATGATCCCTTTACTGCAAAAAAATTATATTATATAACCTATGGGTTAAATTCAGGTTAAAATGGTAAAATTTCAAAAACTTTTCTCATGATTTGTAACTTTAAGTCATAATGTAAATTTAGTTGCTTGTGCCTCCTCTTTGTTTAGTGCTTTTGTGTTCTACTTTAAGAATGGAAACTACACCTAACAGTTGCATTATACAAATTAAGAATTAACAGTTTTGACTTGCTGAAGGTACAACACAGCAGATTTGGGCAATCCCAAACATAGAGAGTCACAATAGACTAGGTGAGATGTAATAAAAGCATGAATGACTGTTTCCAAGTCCTTCTGTGAGTGAAAAGATTTTTGTTTTGAGCTTTGCCTCAGTTGGTAAAAATTGGAATTTACTACTGTGGAAATTTGTTTATCAAAACTTAGTGACGACTCAATGATAATACCCAGATTCCTGACATCATTATGAATCATTGCTGACAAGGAGCCTAACTGAGTGCCAATTTCAGCAATAGATGAGGTAGGACCAAAAATAATGACCTATTTTATTTTCATTTAGTTGTAGGAAATTTTGCTCCATCCAATATTTAGTATCATCAAGGCACAAGCATTTTACTGATGAAATGATGTCAGATCTGACTTTAAGGTATCACTGGGTATCATCAGCATATCAGTGTTGACACCATGTTTTTGAAATATGGTCCTCCTCAGTTATAGTGCAAATAAAAGAGGGGCTAAAATGGAACCTTGAGGAATGCTTTATGAGAAGTGCTGGCTGAGAGAAGTTACCATTTATGTTAACATACATAGATCTACTTTTAGGGTAGGACTCAAACCATTTCCATGCACAGCCTTGAATGCTGACTTCATACTCAAGCTGTTTTAACAGAACCCCATGGTTCCCCATGTCAGATTCTATACTAAGATCCAATAGAACTAAAAGTGCACAAGAACCCAAGTCCAAGGTTAAGCAGATTCTGTACTATGGAGTGTTTTAAAACCTGACTGAAACACATCACATAAACTGGTATCCTCCAGATATGAAAGTAACTACAAAGAAACCACTTTTTCCGTGATTTTGGATGGGAATGGGGCTTTAGAAATTGGTCTTTAGTTTGAAAGAACTGTGGGATCAAGAGTATGCTTCTTAAGCAGTAGCTGAACAATTGTATGTTTAAAATTGTCTGGCATTATACCAGATTTAAGGCAGTTGTTAATAATAGCCAAAACAATTGTGCTAAGGAGTCTGAAAGTATCTTTAAACAGGTATGAAGTTAAAATATCTAGCGGATAATTGGAAGGTTTCATATGCAGGACTATATCAGCTAGCTGAGAAGAGGAAGCTGAATAAAAAAGACGGCTATGCACTGCCCTAAAGGGAACTAATATCGGCACGTAGTGATTAGCATCTAGATGAAAAATGGCTCATCAAATGATTTGAATTTTATTTAGAAAGAAATTGAGAAATATCGCTCAGGTCTTGGACGTAATGTTCAGGAAAACACTGACAGGTGAGTTTAAAAGAATGTCTATGGTGCTGGAAAACACTGCCTTTTGGTAGAACTTCAAGCGAGTTCTGAGAATTTCATAAGTAACCTGAAGTTTATCATTTTTCCAACTGTGCTCAGCCTGCCTTTGTAGAGCTGAACACTGGTTTTATCCTTGGCTCTCCTTAACGTTAAGGGTGCAACCAGATCCAGTGTATCTTTGCAAGTAAAATCTAGAATCTTAACCAGACCATGAATATTAGAGCAAACAGAGAGGGCTTTGTCACCGAAGGTAAGTGAGTGACTGAGAAGATATTTCTAAACTGCAATGCTGTATCAGCATTTATAGGATTTGAGCAGCACTGTGGTTGAGGGGAATTGATGGGTGGGTGCAAATGTTTAGTTTCAAAAACTACTACAAAGTGATCAGAAATATTACAGAGAGGCCAAGTGTTATATCTGAGTCCAACATATGAGCTCTCAAATGTCATGACCACCCCAACCAGTGATTCTAGGTGAGCTAAAAAAGTTGCAATCAGGAGTAAAAAGATCATAGTCTCTCTGAGTCGTCGGCACTTAAAAATAAAAAGTTCAGGTTTCAGGATGTAAAAAAGAATTTTTAAATAAAATATTTATTGGCCGCGGACCAAACATTCATTAAGGCCATCTTCACAAAGCCTTTTGATGGTATTTAATGGTCTGTTAGATTGGTCTTATTCACAGTATTTCAATGAACGGAGGTTATCAAAGTTAACCCCTCCACCAATCACACTTGATCCAGTGAGAAGGTATCCAGGAGCAGAATAGATTGTAGAAATAAAATTGTCAGTCAGGGAACTGGAGGAAGTACTCCAGTGTAGCCTTCAATGATAATCCACAGTGGATATAGTGGTGGCGTTGTACAATTCCTAGAGTGACACAACGATTATAAAATCTGTCTCCAAAGCGAGGCATCAAGTTCAAACTCAACACCTTTGCATGTGAATGAACATGGAGCATAGCCCATTAGCTAAAAAATAGGGGATAAGGTGCCATATCCAGAAAAAAAATGGTATAAACTAAACTCTCAATGCAGCCATATAATCCCCATTCGGCAACCAGCCACATAAAGTTTCACTAGAATCCCTGAAGCCCATGAAAAAAAGCCGTAATGCCAGGTCACTTCAGTGTTCACACATTATTCCTTCAGCATCATTTTGTGTGGCACTCCATGCCCATTTTTACCAGTTTATTTGATAAAGATGGCGCCAACTGGTGTGGCTGGCCGTCTGATCGTCTCGCTAATATATGTTTTATCTTTGTTTTTTTGTATTAGTTTATCTCAACGACCACTGTCCTACAATTGTGATTCTTTACTTAACATATTTTCTTGCTTGCTTTCCTCTCAATTTTCATCTCCTTTTGGGATATTATGTGATACTTCACCTTTGTTTTATTCATCTGCTGACTTCTTCACTTGGACACCGGTTTTCACCTGTATCAGTGAGCTTGAATGCCTCTCTGAGACGCAAACGCACCCGCCGCCGACGTGGAAAAAGAGCCGGTATTGCTGTTGAACAACGCGACTTAAGTCCCAGAGCTTGGTTTCCCGATGCCTACGAGTTGCCTACGACCCATCTTCTCCTGCACAGGACTCCATCCCTGGTTCATGGGCGCTGGACACTGGATTTGATTTCTCCATTTCAAGGCGGCTTCACTGTTCCTCGGTGTGCTCTCTGGAATAAACGCTACTAATCTTCGCACGCTCACCCATGCTCATCCCGCAGCAAGCTCTTCCACTTCTATCAAGGCTGCTCTCTTGAACGTGAGATCAGTGTCTAATAAAACTTTTATTCTGCAAGACTTTATTACCTCAGGTAGTCTGGATTTCTTTTTCATCACTGAGACCTGGATTGTAAATGATGACTCTTCATGTTTTACTGACTTGGTACCATCAGGTTATTCATTTTTAAAGTCTCCTCGTCTGACTTGTCAGGGTGGGGGCATTGCCACTGTTTTTAAAAGTATGTTCTTGTGTCAGAGCCTTACAAAGGGTTCGTTTAGTAGCTTCAAACTGATACTTTTCAGAGTGTGCAGCTCCCCTTCTTTGTTGTTTGCTGTGGTTTATAGACCTCCTGTAATTGATATATTCATTTCTGAATTCTCTGATCTCCTGGCTGATATCACCCTCTCCTATGACACAGTATTTATTGTTGGTGATTTTAACATTCACGTTTTTTGTCAATCGAAACCTTTGGTTAATGACTTTTTATCACTATTGGAATCATTTGATTTTATCCAGCATATTAATACGCCAACTCACTCTCTCGGTCACACCCTTGATCTCGTTCTTACACGTGATATTTCAGTTAATGATATTGATTTATGCAATGTTTCTTTTACTGATCACTTTTCTATAATGATGGATTTGAATATTACTGTTCATGCTCCAACTACTAGCTGTCCCCCATGCTGCTCTCGCTTTTTAAATTCTTCTATTATACTGTATCTGATTTTAAAACCATATTCTCTAGTCTTGATGTGCATGTCCAGTATGATTGTATCGATGATTCTGTCTTAGAATTTAATTCTTCTTGTAAAGTCGTATTAGACTCCATTGCTTCGCTTAAGATACACTGTAATAAGGGAAGACCTGCTCTCTGGCTAAATGAAACTACGCAATCGCTGCGCCGCACCTGTCGAATTGCTGAATGACATTGGAAAAGATGGTCTGATTGTTTCTAAGCAGATTTTTAGGACTTCTCTACTCAATTTCCAGGTTGCAGTTAAGAAAGTTAAACATGATTTCTTCGCTGATTTAGTTTCTCGTCATTCTAAGAATCCTAGGGTCTTATTTAATTCAATTAATGCGGCCATTCACCCTCATTCTGTGATGGGATTAAATAGCACTGTTCTTTCATGTGAGCAATTTCTTTCGTTCTTTGTAAGTAAAATTGATAAAATTTGCGGTGGTATTATTCCAACTGACTATGAACTTCCTACTGTTAATCATGGTATTGTATTCGAATCTTTTGATCCTGTCTCAGTTTCACATTTAAAAAGAACTATTGACACTCTTAAACCAGCTCCCAGTCCTCTTGATATAGTACCACCACGCCTTCTAGTAGAAGCCATTGATGTTTTGGGCCCATCTTTACTAGCCATTATCAATGATTCTATTAGTGTGGGGGTTGTGCCCTCATTTTTTTAAACATGCTGCAGTGCCTCCTAGTCTAAAAAAGGCAGAATTAGATCCTGGAGTTTTAGCCAGTTTTCACCCAATTTCCCAATTGCCATTTCTGGCTAAAATATTAGAAAGAATTATTTATAATCAATTGGTTGATCACCTTAACTCCAATAATTTATTTGAGATCTACCAATCTGGCTTTAGGCATTATCATAGTGTTGAGACAGCCCTCCTTAAAAGTATTCAATGACATCTCTATTATTACTGACTCAGGTGGCACTGCAGTCCTTGTCCTCCTGGACCTGACTGCTGCTTTTGACACTATTGACCATGAGATATTGCTGTTGCGGCTTAAACATCTTGTTTGGCTTAAAGGGGCTTCTCTTAATTGGTTCAGGTTGTATTTAACTGGTAGACACTTTTCAGTGACTTTAAATTCCTCTTTTTTGTCTACTGCTCCTCTTAAATGTGGGGTTCCTCAGGGATCCATTTTGGGCCCTATCTTATTCTCTATAGACCTTCACCCTATTGGAGCTATTTTTAGGAAATTTAACATTTCTTTTCACTGCTATGCTGATGATACACAGGTTTATATTCCCGTCTGCAATAAATCCACTGCACAACTGTCTTTCTGAACTAAGATCCTGGATGGCTAGTAATTTTCTTGATCTGAATCAAAATAAAACGGAGGTTCTTATAGTGGGTCCATCAGCTAAAGCCTAAATTGCTCTTGGACTTCTCGGCTTTTTCTCTGTCTTTTGCAAACCTCAAGTCCACAATCTAGGTGTTATCTTTGACAGTAACCTCTCTTTTGAGAAACAAGTTAATTCTGTAGTCAAGAGTTGCTTTTTCCAGCTTTGTCTATTAGGTAAGATCAAGCCTTTTTTATCTTCTAAGGATCTTGAGAAAGCTACTCATGCTTTTATCTTTTCTCGCCTGGATACAGCAACTAGCTGTATTTTGAGATTAGCAAATCCCTGATACTCAGGTTACAGTTGGTTCAGAATGCTGCCGCTCGCTTTCTGGTTGGGGCAAGAAAGTATGACTCTGTTTCTCCAATATTAGCTTCTTTACACTGGCTGCCTGTCAGTTTTCGAATTGATTTTAAAATCTTGTTGCAAGTTTTTAAATCTTTACTGGGCTTGCTCCTGCCTATTTATCCGAATTGTGTGTTTTACACCAGCCATCCAGAGTGCTTAGATCTTCTGGTCAGTTGTCTCTTGTTGTGCCTCGTACCAAGTGTAAAACTAAGGGGGACAGAGCGTTTGCAGCTGCTGCTTCTCGCCTGTGGAATGCTTTACCTCATTACATAAAAGAGTCATCTACAATTAAACTGTTCAAAACAAGATTAAAGACTCATTTCTATTCACTTGCATTCCGTTACCTTCAGTAATACTGATGGTTTCCTCATTGTGATTATGTAACATTACTTCTATTTATTATTTATTTTATTTGTGTTCATTTATTTTCTTTCTATTTATGTTTTTTTTATGTTAATTGTATGTTTTTCCTTCTTTTATTGTAAAGCACTTTGGCCACAGCATTCCTATGTTGTGTTAAATTTGCTATATAAATGAAGTTGACATTGACATTATACACTTTATGTCAGTATTTTGCCAATTATTAGTAGAACATGAAAAAAGTTTATTTTTTACTTGTTTTAAACATTTCTTGCCTTGCATTTCCTGTCATCCTAAATTTACCCAGATCGTTATAGATATGGAACACACATGAGATGTACAATTGTGCTTGAAAGTTTATGAACCCTTTAGAATTTTCTATATTTCTGCATAAATATGACCTAAAACATCATCAGATTTTCACTCAAGTCCTAAAAGTAGATAAAGAGAAACCAGTTAAACAAATGAGACAGAAATATTATACTTGGTCATTTATTTATTGAGGAAAATGATCAAATATTACATATTTGTGAGTGGCAAAAGTATGTGAACCTCTAGGATTAGCAGTTAGTTTGAAGGTGAAATTAGAGTCAGGTGTTTTCAGTCAATGGGATGACAATCAGGTGTAATTGGGCACCCTGTGTTATTTAAAGAACAGGGATCTATCAAAGTCTGCTCTTCACAACACGTTTGTGGGAGTGTATCATGGCACGAACAAAAGAGATTTCTCAGGACCTCGGAAAAAGAGTTGTTGATTCTGATCAGGCTGGAAAAGGTTACAAAACCATCTCTAAAGAGTTTGGACTCCACCAATCCACAGTCAGACAGATTGTGTACAAATGGAGGAAATTCAAGACCATTGTTACCCTCCCCAGGAGTGGTCGACCAACAAAGATCACTCCAAGAGCAAGGCGTGTAATAGTCAGCGAGGTCACAAAGAACCCCATGGTAACTTCTAAGCAACTGAAGGCCTCTCTCACATTGGCTAATGTTCATGTTCATGAGTCCACCATCACGAGAACACTGAACAACAATGGTGTGCATGGCAGGGTTGTAAGGAGAAAGCCACTGCTCTCCAAAAAAAACATTACTGCTCGTCTGCAGTTTGCTAAAGATCACGTGGACAAACCAGAAGGCTATTGGAAGAATGTTTTGTGGACGGATGAGACCAAAATAGAACTTTTTGGTTTAAATGAAAAGCGTTATGTTTGGAGAAAAGAAAACTCTGCATTCCAGCATGAGAACCTTATCCCATCTGTGAAACATGGTGGTGGTAGTATCATGGTTTGGGCCTGTTTTGCTGCATCTAGGCCAGGACGGCTTGACTTCATTGATGGAACAATGAATTCTGAATTATATCAGAGAATTCTAAAGGAAAATGTCAGGACATCTGTCCATGAACTGAATCTCAAGAGAAGGTGGGTCATGCAGCAGGACAACGACCCTAAGCACACAAGTCGTTCTACCAAAGAATGGTTAAAGAAGAATAAAGTTAATGTTTTGGAATAGCCAAGTCAAAGTCCTGACCTTAATCCAATCGAAATGTTGTGGAAGGACCTGAAGCGAGCAGTTAATGTGAGGAAATCCACCAACATCCTAGAGTTGAAGCTGTTCTGTACGGAAGAATGGGCTAAAATTCCTCCAAGCCGGTGTGCAGGAATGATCAAAAGTTACCGGAAAACGTTAAGTTGCAGTTATTGCTGCAAAGGGGGGTCACACCAGATACTGAAAGTAAAGGTTCACATACTTTTACCACTCACAAATATGTAACATTCAGTCATTTTCCTTAATAAATAAATGACCAAGTATAATATTTTTGTCTCATTTGTTTAACTGGTTTCTCTTTATCTACTTTTAGGACTTGACTTTTTGGTCATATTTATGCAGAAATATAGAGAAAAGCCAAGCAAAATGACACCTTTTATTGGCTAACTAAAAAGATTACAATATGCAAGCTTTCGAGGCAACTCAGGCCCCTTTTTTGCTTGGCTTTTCTCTACATTCATAATGGCTAACACGGTACAACACCCTAGTACTGCAGAAATATAGAAAATTGTAAAGGGTTCACAAACTTTCAAGCACCACTGTATGTACATGTGTTCCAAATAATGATATATTATTAACCTATTCAATTCAAGGCACCTCACACCCAGAAAAACAGACTTGAGCTGGGAGAATTTTGAGACTGACTTAAGCTGAGTGGGTAGGGAATGGGATAGCAGTCTGCTTGTGCTGATTGACACATTTGCAAAACAAAGATGCTTGATGAAGAGGTGCGAGGAATTTGAGGTGGCCTGGCATTGCTACTTTTTTCATAGGCTTCAGGGATTCTAATGTTAAACATGTTAGCCAGCCAGCCAGCCAGCAACCAGAAAGAACAAACAACCGAACAAAAACCAAGATAGTGGCAACTTACTCGCAGGATGTCAAGTCAAACTGAGGTGTCAAGACTTAGTGAGGGCTCAAGATCTTTACGAAGATGAAAGCGCAATAACAGACAGATCTCCAAAAAGTTCTGAAAGTTCTAAGTGTCAAA
The DNA here is from genome assembly GCA_026402145.1 of Polypterus bichir lapradei. Taxonomy (NCBI): domain Eukaryota; kingdom Metazoa; phylum Chordata; class Cladistia; order Polypteriformes; family Polypteridae; genus Polypterus; species Polypterus bichir. Next base: position 13,728,590 of record JANRMT010062795.1, read on the forward strand.
AACTTCCCAAAAAATTTTTTTAAATTCTGACAAGCAGTGGCACACAAACACGCCAGTGTTTACTGGTGTTACACATGTTTTCAGTGTCTGGATCTAGAAAGCATTTCTTTTGAGGAAAATTTGTCAGTTCTAGTCTTTGCTTTTTCTTTTTTGTTGAACTCTATTATCCAACAGCAGGCCTTCTGAGCCAAAGTCATGAGATTAGATCATGTCATGTATGGAAATATGAACCACAGATACATATAATGGGGTAGGGTTCCTTGGTGGAACCCCTGTTTAATGTCAGCACAAAAGTAAAAATATGCCTCCAAGGGCTCTGAAACATCACATTTGAATGCTGGTTTATAAATTAATGCTGACCACCAGCCTCCATAGAATTTGAATAGCAACAGGAATGAAATGAGTGGGGCTAACAACCGAAGTGATATCACAGTTCATCCCAATTTTATTTCTCCATTCTAAGGGTAAAAAAGGAAAGGCTGTTAGCTCTGGTGTTGTATTGTTCTCCTTCTCAGTATCTTGTAATGTTTTAGAGAATGTTAAGATATACTTCAGGCCCCTGTGTCTGACACGTGAGATCTTAAATTCCATTATGGCAAATGTCAAAGAGTATCAGATTTCAAGGTGTTTTTGAATGAAGTGTCTTTTGAATGTATCTATAACATTTTGCTGCATTCACAAATTGGATGTCTTAGCAGGAAAAAAATGCAACTCTGCGTAATTTGGTGAGGGTTTGAAAGCATTACATGAGCATACCACATTGCTATCTGACACTGAATGATCTACTGGAACAAGCCTTTCTAAAAAATATAGCAAAGAATTTGAACAGTGAAATTGCAGTTTGCAAAGGGAAGGGTAAGATTGGTGCTGTTAAAAAATGTCAGGTCAAAATGGGCACTGTAAATTGTGGCTGCTCTATTTGGCTTGACAAATGTCTACAAATCTCCCTTTTCTGATATGAACTTTACCAAGTTTAAGTTTCAGACTCCTCTCGGTGATGAGCACCGGGATAACTTCCTCATAGCTAAAGGACAAGTTCAGTATTTTTCAACTCAGTGTTGTATTTTCAGATTCATGGTATATATTAATTTGCCAAATTAAATTGTTTTCTAATGTGAAGAATTTCTTATAGATTTTCAAAAATATCATGTCTGTTTTTGCTGTCTAAAATTGGGTACATGGGGCATTAAAAGCAAAGTTCTTTAAATCCTATCAAATACAGAAACCAGTGACCTTACTGAGTATTGATTTGCATCTTGAGATTTAGCACCAATTGTAAACCAGTGTGTCCATGGTGACTTCTATGGGAGGAAAAAATGTTGTAAGGTTTAGAGATTTTAAGAGAATACTTTCTGTGTGCTTCATGTTACTGCTTTTCTCCCTCCACTTAAGTATTTCATCCCCATGGTTTCACCTAGCATATTGTTTCCACCTCGAGAAAACCATCTTCTGCTGGTGTTGCTGTCCAGGTTCTGTAGATGTGTAGAAAATAGTCACTGAAAAAATGTCACACTTATAATCATTGACAGTCTTTCTCTATTTGTGATGAAGAAGATCGTAGACTAATATGAAAAACTGTTTTCCTACGGAAATCTACTGCAAGAGAAGGGAGATTGTGGATAAACAGAGATTGGTGAAGAACTTCATATTATGAACCAGAGCTTTGAACTAATTTATTATACTGTATTATGGGGTTGAATAGTGGCCTACTAACAAGAAACAATGAACTTTACTAATTACCTTTACTCACTCAAAACGTGCTGTCCTCAATTATTTTCTCTCCCACTTTTCCAAACTCTTATTTGCGTGCATCACCAATAACCTCCAGGCTGCCACTCCCCATCAGCATGAATCTCTCCCTGCAGGCTATGTAAAATATAATAACACAAAATGTGGTATACAAAAAGTACAAAACCCATCCCAATCATTCCATGATTCATGATTTCAGATAGGTAAAATATATACAAAAAATCACTGAGAATGACATTATACTATTTTTTCCATTTACGTGGAGCATAATTAGTGCATTTCCTGCACCAGTTCCATGTGGAGAAGAGAGAAGATATGGAACACAGTGACTTGAGCAAGCTGCCGGTGAAAAGTACAGTGCTGGCAGGTGGCACTGCCACAGACACGAAAGAAATGAACACATGCAATTGCAAAAATATATAGCTGTTTTTCTTGGTATGATACTGAAACCTATCCGAGAATGTACCATGGTGAAGCTGGAAGGACTGGTGCAAAGGCACCATTTAGGGGGTAAAAAATGAGTATGTCTTCCATTAAACCACTGTGTCTGTATGTAATTCAAGATGCATGCCGCGGGCATTGTATATAAACATTTTGATTTGATTGCACAATGCGCAGGAAAAAAAATGATTTTGGTATACATCTATATTGGAAAGTCTGCACACTTATGTGCAGAGTAGATTGTTAAAAGGTGTGTAGTACATTATCATTGATGAAACAACCATTGACATAAAAGAAGAAAAATTTGCAGGCTGAAGCAGTGGCTTGGAAAATTAATATAAAACACCACTCATGACAGATGCTGAGAGCAGACAAGCAAGCTGGAAATGTATCCTTACTTTAAGAAAAACAGTACTTAGAATTTGTGAAAAAATATATTACTTCTAGTTTCCATTTATGGTTATAAAAATGCATTTGAACACAGAAGGCATATTTTTTGTTTTAATTCAAAACGCTTGCTGCTTGAAAGTGGACATATTCGATAAGTGTTAAGGTTTTTGTTTTCATATTAAGACTGGTTCTCTATTTACACCATTTAACCCTTAGAAAAAGCTTTTTTTAATATATAAAAGTGTTTCACTTTAGAAAACAATTTCATGTGGCTAATTAATATATATTCCTTGATTGTGAAGAACGGAATGGCTCTCCCTACCTCTGAATGTCATTAAATAAGTTAGAAAATTAGTGTTTTGTTTTTGTGCAACAGAAATTTAAATAGATCAACATTTTCTTTTTTTTTTTTTTTT
>JANRMT010062795.1:13741585-13755020 GCA_026402145.1 Polypterus bichir lapradei
TAAAGTATTACTAAATCTTTAAGTTAACCCATTTGTTTGTGGATGGTAAATGGTAGTACTTCCTAAAAGCAAAAGTATTATGCAATTCTTTCATAACTCTTCAAGTAAAGCATGTATCCTGATCTGTTAAATTGTTACAAGGTTTACCCATGTGAGTGAAAACCTCAGTTAATGGCTTCAAATGAATTTGCCTTTCATAATGCTGCCACTTTCTGATACCTGGTTCCGTAATCTACCAACGCTAAAATATAAAGATATCAATTTTTACGTTTGGTAGTGGCCACTAATGTGCATTTCCACTCTTTTAAAAGGAACATCATAACTGGAACATTTATTAATAGTGCATGTGCGGGTCGATATGTGGACAGTATTAAACAATTGGGACAAGATTTACAAAATTGTTCTACATTTTTAGTGAGATTTAACTCAATAGAAATGTTTTAAAATATGCTCCCTTTTATTCTTATCACCTAGATGGCCTTGAAACATATTTTAGTGAGTAAGACATAAGACATATTCCCTTTGAAACTCTGGAACAACTAACTGCTCTATATAATGAGCAGTGGTGCAGTGTGATATCACATGGTACAAGAAACCTTTTTTATTTTATGAAATGTGGAGTTTTTAGATTGTGTGCTTCTCACTCCTTTTAATACTCATTATCTATGTTTCATGCCTATTTAAATACAAATTCTAAACTTGTGTCTATGTTTTGTAACTGAGGCTTTGTCTTCTTTTGTACATTTTCATTTGACAAAGAGTTGTCATTATTGGAGGAAGCTGAAAGTACAGAACCATCTGGTTCAGGTGTATGTATGCTATGAGTGACTACCAAACTACCAGACCCTTCTCCTTCCAGTATTTAAATCAGGTTTAATTTGTAAATTAACATTCTTTGATGGCCACAAGACCCTTTCCAAGAGCATCATTCTTATTCTGTCTGTGTGTAAGAGAAAATAATTCTTTATAGTTTGTGTATTTACTGCTTCAGACTTTGGTGTTTTTCTTGCTTTTGTCTCTGCAAGTTGTTATAGACAGGGATTGATGATGATGAGATCAGGTCTATATGGGAACAGTAACATTTGCTGCAGGATTCCCTGTTCCTCTTTTTGCTTCAGATATTTTTTTTAAGATTTTGGACATGTGCTTATGGTAATTTCCATGCTGCAGAATGAATCTGGAACTGATCATATGCCTCCATGATGGATTTCCAGGTATCCATCGTTTTAGCAGTGACGGACCATTAATTTTGATCAAGTCACCAACTCTGTAGAAATTCAGCTGCAATTCAGTGTTACCTGCAGGCATTCATCCATGTAATGCTCTGCAGCCCTTCAGCAGACATGCTGCCTTCTGTCTGAACCTAAAATTTCTGAACCCTGAAGAAGGAGCCTGAGTTGCCTCGAAAGCCTACATATTGTGATCTTTTAGTTAGCCAATAAAAGGTGTAATTTTGCTTGACTTCTCATTATATCTATAATGGCTAACACACTACAACACCTAGTACTAATTTTGATTTAGCAGTCCAGTGCAGCTGATGCCATTTTTCTGCACTGCCGTCTTTATGCTTTTGTGCATAGGTGTGAGGTATGGTTTTATATCCATCTTGGAAGAATGGCTTTTCCATGAAGACCACTTTTCATTATTCTTCCCCTTGACTGTAGAAGGGTGAACAAGGGTTCCAGTAGTTTCTACCAGTTCTGAGCTGGAAGCAATGCTGAACATCTTCTGATTTCGAAGGCTGACTTGCGGACACTGATTTTTCCAGTCCTCAGCCTTGCCAGTTTGTTGTCCTTCTGCAGAAGAATTTAGACAGCACATACAGAAACACCTGTTTGTTACAAAATTTGGATGACCACCTTGTGTCTAGTTGCAGTGCTCAGTGTTGCTGTGCTATACAATTTCCAGGTTAAACCACCACATCTACCAGAACCTCACCCTTTTAAAACTGGGCTTGGTTCTCACTTGCCCAGTTTTATTCGTTTTACACAGCTGTTTGCATTTCAGTTAATCAACCTACACAATATATCATTGATCATTAGGAAATGTTTGTTATATGTGTTTAATCAAGCATGGGGCCATATGGCTTCAAAGAGCTTTTTTTTTCCCGGAAAATTAGTATATGAACTTTCTGCTCTGCTAAAACTGCACAGTTCAACTTTAAGTGTTACTATTGTGAAATTGAAACATCTAGGGGCCATTAAGTAGCACACCAAGCAAATTCATAACGAAGGGCTGCCAAATGATCAAATGCATAGCTGCCAAATAATAAAACACATAACACATAAAAATCACCTTCACTTTTTTGTATAACTCACAACAGACTTCAAGGTTGCCTGTGGAAGCAACAAGAACTTTGTGTTGCAAGCTTCATGAAATGGGTTTCCATGGCTGACTGGCTGCACACAAGCCCAAGATCACTATGTGCAATGTCAGGGATTGGCTGGAGTGTTGAAATGTACCCCACTAGTACACTGTGGAGTAGAGAAAACATTTTCTCTGGAATGATGAATTATGCTTCATTATGTGGCAGTCCGATGGATAAGTCTGAGATTGACGGATGTCAAGAGAATGCTGCCTTGTTCACTGCATAGTGCCTACTGTAAAGTTTGGTAGAAGAGGGATAATGGTCTGCAGATGTTTTTCAGGGTTTGTGCTAGGTCCCTTGATTCTAGTGAAGGATACTGCAAATGCTTCAGCAAATATAGACATTTTAAGCAATTGTGTGCTTCCAACTTAGTGGCAACAGTTTGGGGAAGACCCTTTTCTGTTCCAGCATGACTGTGACACTGTACATAAAGACAGGTCCATAAAATCATGGTTTGTCGAGTCGAGTCGAGTTTGTGTGGAGGAACTTGAGTGGCCTCCACTAAGCCCTGTTGAACACCTGTGAGATGAATTGGAATGCCGCTTCCGAGTTTGATCTTCTCATTCAATATCAGTGCCTGACCTCACAAATACTCATTTGGCTAAATGGGTACAATTTCCAACAGACACATTCTTGTGGAAAGCCTTCTCGGAAGTATAGAAGCTATTATAGCCACAAAGGGGCTTGTGGGGATGGAATTCCAATTAATGCCCAGGGGTTTGGAATGGCATGTCCAGTAATTTCATACAAGTGTGGTGGTCAGTTGTCCAAAGACTTTTGGTCATATATTGTATCTAATTATATTGCCTCACTTTTTGCAATGTATATATACAATATATTACATTTATATTATAGCTGGTATATTGCTATAACTGTATTATAGCTGTAAACTATACTGTAATTTGTGAAGATTTATGAGTCAATTATAAGAGTGTTTATATCACAAAGAATAATATAAAGTGTAGCCCCTATTTTTATTTTGTAAAAACCTGCAAGCAGATTAAAGTAGTCTTGGTGAGCATGGTAGTTACTTCAGGTAATCTTCTGAAAAACTATCATTTTTGTTTTCTGAGAGCTGGATTATGATAACTATATACTTTTAAAATTACTCTGTAAAATATTTGTTATTATCAAAGGTAGATTTAAAAATATTTGCCTTTATTTACCTTGTTATTGTTAGTGTGTTATCAAATTGATATAAGCATTGCGAATATAATAGGCACTGTAAATTGAATAATCTTTGTTTAATGTCTTGAAATTTAAACAGGGAGATTAACATGGCTTGTATACATAATTGGTGCTGTAATTGGTGGGAGAGTGTCATTTGCAAGCACGGATGAACAAGATGCCATGGATGGAGAGCTAGTCTGTAGGTAAGGATTTTAATTATGTCAAAAAAAAGTCCAGGGTGGTGATTATTATTATTTATTTATTTATTTAAATATTAATACTGAAGTTCATTTGCTATTCAGGGTTCTTCAGTTGATGAATCTGACAGACTCTCGCCTCGCTCAGGCTGGGAATGAAAAACTAGAACTGGCCATGCTGAGCTTTTTTGAGCAGTTTCGAAAAATATATATTGGTGACCAGGTTCAAAAGTCCTCAAAGGTAATTCTTCACTTTTTCCCATATGAAGTACACTACAGATATGTTGCATGTTTTAGTCTCTTCTTCAGAAACCTATTTTATTCCTATTTTGTCTTTTGAGGTCTTAAGCCTATTAAGTGCCTAAAATTGAGTATGAAATACTTTTTCTCAGTGCTGTTACCTCTGGCAAACCTGTGGCTGTATTGAGCAGTATGAGAAAATTGCTGAATGGATTAGTGTTCCATCATCTCCTGGAAACAAATAAAATAATGTTTTAACACTGGCTTTATTAGTAATATTGTTTGTCTTAAACATGCAGTGACATGCAAAGTATTCAGTCTCCTTGAAAGTCCTCATAATTTTCTGCATAACAAAAGATTTGCACTCAACATTATCCATTCAGTATTTTTAATGTGAACTCTTATGCTATAACAATATATTTCCAAAGTCAAAATCAACCATTTTCTGAAGATATTTAACTGAAGAAGAAAAATTTAAAAGTTAGTGTTTGCTTAGGCATTCAAGCCCTACACCTTATTATTTTGTTGAGAACCCTTTTGCTACCTTAATTCTTTTGGAGGGTAAGTATGTACCAGTTTTGTACATTTTTCTGCAGTTATTCTTCCCCATTATTCCTGCCAGAATTTATAGAGATCCTCTAGGTTGGTGGGATGGTGCCTGTAGACAGTAGTTTTCAAATAGTACCACAGATTCTTGATAGGGTTTAAATTATGGCTTTGGCTTGGCCATTCCAAAACATTCATATTTCTGTTTTTGGGCCATTCTAGTATCGCTCTGGCCTTATGCTTAGGGTCATTGTCATGCTGGAAGATTAATCTTCTGCCAAGCTGTAAGTTCATAGCAAAGTGGAACAAGTTCTTCTACACTATCAGCAATATTTGTGTCCATCCATTGTCCCTTCAACTCTGACAAGATTCCCAGTTTCAGCACATGAAAAGCATTCCCATAGGACAATGCTGCTACCACCATATTTCACTGTGGGATGGTATTTCTTGAGGCTTGGGCAGTTTTAGTTTTACATCACCCATACATACAATTTTCTCCATCCATCCATCCATCCATCCTCTTCCGCTTATCCGAGGTCGGGTCGCGGGGGTAGCAGCTTAAGGAGAGAAGCCCAGACTTCCCTCTCCCCGGCCACTTCTTCCAGCTCTTCCGGGAGAATCCCAAGGCGTTCCCAGGCCAGCCGGGAGACATAGTCCCTCCAGCGTGTCCTGGGTCTTCCCCGGGGCCTCCTCCCGGTTGGACGTGCCCGGAACACCTCACCAGGGAGGCGTCCAGGAGGCATCCTGATCAGATACCCGAGCCACCTCATCTGACTCCTCTCGATGCGGAGGAGCAGTGGCTCTACTCTGAGTCCCTCCCGGATGACTGAGCTCCTCACCCTATCTTTAAGGGAAAGCCTTAAGGAAATGAGTTTCCTCCGCAGGGTGTCTGGGCTTTCCCTTAGCAATTTTCTGCCTGGTGTATTTCAATGACTTTGTTTCTCATATTCAGCAAAATGCTCCTTTTGTCTCCATTTTTGCAGTGATTGTCCAACAAAGACTATGGCCCTTAGAAAGGGTGCTTTTTATATCCAGTATGATATAAAGGGCCCACAAGTAGTACCTAATTATGTTTAGTTATGGTCAAATAGCTGTCACCTTTGTGACATTTGTGATTAATTTGCCATTTGTGTAAATCCTTATGAAATACTTATGAAAAACACTAAATTTTGAGTTTTTCTTCTTCAGTTAAATATCTACAGAGAATTGTTTATTTTGACTTTGGAAATATATTATTATTGCATCAGAGTTCACATTAAAATACATGGAAAACATGTGTACAAATATTTTGCCATGCAGAAATTTGAGGACTTTCAAGGGGATTGAATACTTTTGCATGTCATTGTATGTTTAAATTAAATGAATAATATATTTGCTTTAATCATATTATTGCAGCAAAAAAAGCCATCATAAACATCCATCCATCCATTATCCAACCCGCTGAATCCGAACACAGGGTCACGGGGGTCTGTGTGGAATATTTAGACCTAGACATAGCACTTTAGGGTCAAATGCTGCAGATCCTATCCATTTAGTAGACTTTTTTTTTAATTTGTTATTACTTTGATGTTTTAATTGTTGTATTTCTATTTGGCAGCTGTATCGACGTTTGTCTGAAGTTTTAGGACTAAATGATGAAACAATGGTGCTGAGCGTGTTCATTGGCAAAATGTATGTAATATTTTTTTTCTCTCTAGTTTTGATGAAAATTCATCGAACTTTCTGTTCCTTTTTAGACCAGGGATTTATCCTCAGTTTCATATTTGTTTGTAGGTCATAAAACATCTATTCCATCTCTTAGCACCTTGTGGCCTTTAAAAGGTCAAGTCTCTTTTGCGCCTTCTAGTCTGCATTAGATAAAAGGACAGCATTGTCAAGAACTCTGTGCTGCCTCTTAATGATCTGGATGTTAATGACTCGACTTATTCATGTCCTTTTGACCATACCCTTAAAAGGGAAAACATGGTCCTAGTTCTTCTCACTTAAGGCCATGTGCTACTCCTTATAGATCACAGTATACAGGTGCCGGTCATAAAATTAGAATATCATGACAAAGTTGATTTATTTCAGTAATTCCATTCAAAAAGTGAAACTTGTATATTAGATTCATTCATTACACACAGACGGATGTATTTCAAATGTTTATTTCTTTTAATTGTTATTTTATTGAATGATATCCATTTGCCAGTAACAGAACTACAATTTAATCCTATCAGAATATGTTAGCAGTGCTTGCCTTACTTAAGTAGGAAAAAATGATTTAATTAGTTAAATACTGGCTACATCAGTAGTCCCTAATTAGTCTTATAAGAATATCACAACTGTTTGCATACCTTGAGGTACAGTATGACAGAAAAGAAAAATCTGTTAAGACCTGCTCCTGTTAGCCAAAAGCATTTTTCAGGATATAATGAGAACACCATATGTATATGGAACCAGACTGCCTACTATCAACAGTACTGGCTGGTGGTTAAGGTGTAGTGATAATTGGATTTTTTGTTGGCAGATATTGTAATTTTTGTAATGCGAGTAGAGCAACTATCAATGCTATAGAGTATAATAATGTAGTGAAAAGACAAGTTCCTTTCAGTGATAGCAGTTTACCTGTTTGTGAATGGTCTTTGTCAGCTGTGTAATATTCCAAAATGTCCCGTGCTGAATGGCTAGGAGCATCCTGAAGCATAACTGTTACCCAAGCTTTTTCTATTAGCCTTTGCATTTATCTGCAGATTTAATTTAATTAAGCATCAATAAAGTGTCATTGCTTTAGCAGTTCAGAGTGAAGATCCACCAACACATATGATGCAACGAGTAAGGAACACATTAAAGCAGCCAAACTTGTCACTGATTTAAATATGTATTTTTGTTAGAAACTTGATTAATGTTTTGACATAAATGAATGACTAAAAAGTTTTTTGTCTTTTTTTATGCTCTTTAAGAATTACCAATTTAAAGTACTGGGGAAGGTGTGAACCAATCACATCAAAGACATTACAGCTTCTTAATGATCTCTCCATTGGATATCCTTTAATAATAATATTTTTTTATCTTGAAGTTCTAAATATTAAACTTGTTGAAAAGAGTAAAAGCTGCTAGTTTTTGCCCAGAATGTACTCTAATTCTGTATAAAACCATTTGCTTTTTAATTTATCGTGCTTCAGATAATTTTAATGGTACTTTTAAAATATTTAGAATATCCACATTAAACATTTTCTCTTTGCATGATTTCTCCATACAGTATTAAAATATATGATGCTTATACTAGACCATGATAACAATATCAGTTAACTACTAAAGAGCTTAATTATTTTTGAAAGGGATGGAATTTTGAATGGAATGTATTTTATTTTATTTTTTATTTGTTTTTTTAAACTAGTCACCTTTTCTCTGTTCAGTTCAATCTTCATGGAGTTTTGTATGAAATGCTATTTTTTTTTTTTTACATATTTAGAAATCTTATAACCTTGAATTTGAATGCTTTACAAAATAAATGTTTGTTTTGTGTGTTATTTTTACAATGTAGTTTTTAATTGTCTAGTAAATTCCTCCAACGCTAGCATTCATTTACAAATGACATTTTGTTTTATATATACTGTGTCTGGACAACTATTGGTTTGAAATTACAAAACAGTTAAATACTTTTTAATCTAACAATTTAATTTTTACATTGAATGTAAACTATTAATAGTTATTGACATCTTCCATTTGATCTCGTAAATGGTATAAAGCTTGTAGATCACTGAGGAATTGCATCCTAGTTTGATCTATTTCATATTCAAAATCATAGACAGTAAAATATGAACATTTCCTTGGGAAAGGAGTACTCTTTTGAGGCACTGTATATTAAGAAAAAAATGTAATTTCCAGATTGGGTTACATCATTTTTTTTTTACATTTAACTGGATGCTGTGCCATGGTAGGCAAATCAAACAATTTTGAGTTAATCTTTTCAACTAAACTCTCACAGTAACTGGTTTAATTGTGAATTTATTAAGTAAGGCATGTATGTAATTCTGATTAATTGAATCATTTTATTTATCCTGGCTGTTCTGTTACCTTAACTTTCTGCACATATAGCAGTGTTAGAAAGCTGGTGAAACTCAGTGCAGTCCAGTTCATGCTCAATAACCACACTGTAAGTAACTGTTTAATTTTGGTTTTCACAACATATTGACATTTTAATGTTTCAGATGTATTTTTTATAATATTTTTTTCATTAATGAAATAAACTAGGTGCATATAGCCATTTAAAATATGTGATACACAAGTTCCATTCCACCCCATTTCAAGGATGTCTGTGTTAGGCAAATCTGTATTGGCATTGTATAATTAAGTGTGAATGCTTGGTGTAGTGTTCCTGAGAAAAACTGGAGTCCAGAGTTGATTGATGTTTTTACATTTAGTTATCTTTGCTAAAAAGGCAAGTTATGTTACATCCATTCAATTAAAAGGAATATCTTATTTTGAAATCTTCATTAAATGGTAAAAGGAAAGTGACTTTCAACACATAACATATCTTTCCCTGTTTCTTGGCAGAGTGAGCATTTTTCATTTCTGGGTATTAATAACCAGTCAAATCTTAGCGACATGAGATGTCGGACAACGTTTTACACAGCACTTGGACGCCTTCTTATGGTGGATTTAGGTAACAATTTTTTTTTTCTTTAAATTGACATTCATGTTGTTTTTCAGCTTTTTCTTTAAATGCTTCAGTGAAGCCTTAATTATTTCCCATACTTTTACATATAAGCATTCCATATTATTGACATGTATTATTTGCCCATTTCACATCTGAGGGCTGTCCCAGCATTTTTTCAATAAACTTCTGGTTCTAAGGATGGGTTAAAAAAGCTAAAGTTAAGTATCCCAAAAATTTAATGCGCCGTTTACACAAAATGTAATGGATTTTTTTTTTTTTAATTTTACCATATGTATTTTTGTATGAAATAATATAAATTGTGAAATATGCAATACTTCACAAAAGCCTTGTGATAGATGTGGTTGAATATAACTGTCTAGATCTATGACGTATTAGGTCTACACTCAGCTTCATAATTTCTTAGAAGTTTGTTTTTAGGGCTAGCTATTTGAAGTGTTTGGAGAAAATAAACAGCTGTAATATTATTTGTTTATCTTACAGAATGCCCTATCCCTTAACTGTTGTGTAAAGTCAAGTGTAAATTCAATCCAAGAAGTTACTGGCAAGTGGTGGTTTCAACTTAAAACCATCACAAGGTTACTGATTTAATCACGCTTCTCACTTACTAGTTGAGCCTTATCAAGTAATTTACCCCATCTGTGCTCCAGTTGAAAAAATTGTATGTAAATGTTTTTGTAGTATCTTGTCTGCCAGAGATCCAACAAAAGTGTGAACATACAAAGCCAACACAATTTTAAAATGGTCACCGTGAGAATCTGTGTGTGAAGAAAACACAAGTTGTTCCGTCATGTAGTTGAAAAAAGAGACATGCATGTAAACCTTTAACCAAAATCTAGACTAAAACTGGAAAATTTTTCTTAAAGTGCTTTACCTTTTTATTTATATATTTTATTACAGGAGAAGATGAAGATCAGTTTGAGCAGTTTATGATGCCTTTGACAGCAGCATTTGAAGCTGTAGCCCAGATGTTCAGTACGAACACATTCAATGAACAAGAAGCAAAAGTATGTTTATAGTTATATAAAACTTTATGTATTGTATGTGTCTAAACCACTGATAGACTAAAAAAGCAAAGTATAAAAATATAGTGTGGTTTTAGCACAGATTTAACACTAGAATTACCAGAGCCTACGAGAAAGCTCATAAATCCTGCCCACCTTAAAACCATTCTCACCTCTCCGTCAAAGTCTTTTGTCCTGTAAATGTGTCGATTAACAGCAAGCAGCCTGGTATCCCATCCCCCCCACCCACCACTGCAGTTCATTTCGCAAAGAAGTTTCTCAGTGCTCAGTGTTTACCTTCGAGTGAAGTATTGGAGCTTTATAGGGTAAAAAAGTACATCATCATTTGGAATACACACATTTCATGTGTGTTCCGTGTCAACAACAATCTGTGTAAAATGTAGTTAACACAGAAACGTTTTTCATGTTTTAGTAATAATTGAAAAAGTGTAGACATGAAATGTATAATGTGTGAAGCCTGAAATACAAATATGAAATAAACACTTTCACAAAAGGTAAAAGTATAACAAAACATGTGCACTTTTATTCAAGAATTTAACCAAAGAAAAAAGAAAGCAGGTTATGGTAGGCGGTTGATACGACACCTTGCGTGGTGCAATGCTAAGAACTGCTGCCTTCCAATGAAGAGGTCGTGGTTTCGATATCAGCTGCTTCCCAAATTCACCATTTTCAGTAGTGAGCTGCTCTTATTGTTAATATCATACAATAAAAGCATACATTTGATTTGCGTCTGTAAATTTAAAGTTAGTGGGGTTTTTTTTTTCAGTATTATTCTCTCACTCACGTTCAAGCTCCCACACACCCCCTGGATCTGACGCCGTTTTCAGGTAAAGACGTGGTATAACAAACAAACTTATTTAGTTATACCCCCTCTTTATTTGAAAACGGCGTCACATCTTGTGCACGAACAAGACTGGGACTGGGAAAACTGTGGACTTGTATGTGAGTGGTGTGTGTGACTGAGAATGACTGTGGATGTCAATTTGTTTTTATTCAGTTTTATTCTTGAGTGCTCCTGCTCACGCTGAATTAGTTTGCACCTTCTGATCCAAGATGTCAAAGCCACGTTGACAAAAAAGAGAGACTTAGGTATTCATTCATTCATTCATTTTATGACCTGTATTGTACATTTCGGAAAACGCTGTTGCACTAATGCAACATTATATTCATTTGCATACCATCATGCGGTTGTAGTTAGTGACCGTGTTTGGTTTTTTGTTCCGATCTTGGCCAGTGTCCTCATGTTACAGAGGACAGAATAATATAGAGAGTTCAGTTCTGCGCTATATACAATCATCAGCTTCTCAAGTTAACCGTTTTGAGTAGAGAGCTGCTATTATTGTTAATACTAGCAAAATACCCGCGTTTTGCAGCGGAGAAGTAGTGTGTTAAAGAAGTTACAAAAAAGAAAAGGAAACATTTTAAAAATAATGTAACATGATTGTCAATGTAATTGTTTTGTGACTGTTACGAGTGTTGCTGTCATCAAGGATTTGATTATCATTATTTCTTTCAATCAGGTTTGTATTTGGAGGATGTGTTGTGTTCAAGTTATATTGCATGTTTGTCAACCGTTGTAAAGATAACAGGTTTCATTCATCGAAGTGTTCACTACCCGAATCGGTACTCGTGAATCTAAGATGTTTAACAGGCATTCCCGGTATTAAGTTGTGGATTTGCCTGCGAATATTTAGCGGCAGCGTGTCTATGAACTTAATTTAAATTTAAGCTTTACACCTTGTTTTCCTATTGATATACACTGCATGCACGGGTTTACCTTTCCCAGTCCTGCAAACTTTAGTGAAGTGGTTCAATTTACCACATTTTTTACACTGTCTTCCTTTAGCTGGACGCTGACTTTTTCCACCGTGTGCTTTGTTTCCGCAGTACCTGCACTTATGAATATGCTTGTATGCGTCACACACTCCACATTCTTTTGCTGCCTTCTCAATTGTGTAATGCGTTTTTTGTTCAGCGCTCTTTGGAGGTCTTGCTTTTTGTGTGCGTACTGCGTTCACAGTCAGTTCATGTCAGCCGTTTGGAGTACATGCATCGAAGGTTCTCAGCTGTGGTTGTGCTATCTCGTGCAATCTTGCGATGTCCACGGCTTTATTTAATGTTAGCTCAGACCCGGCACTTAAAAGTTACTCTCATACTTTCGCTGAGTTTGTGCCAAACACTATTCTATCCCTGACCATCTCATCTTCGTTTGCATAAGCACAGTCCTTCACCAGTAATTTTAACTCCGTTACAAAGTGATCAAAAGTCTATTTTATACCCTGCGTCCTCTCATTAAACTTGTATCCCGCGAATATCGTATTCATCTTAGGCATGACAGACGCCAGCGGCAGCGTGTCTATGAACTTAATTTAAACTTAAGCTTTACACCTTGCTTTCCTTTTCGTTTGCTTAAGCACAGTCCTTCACCAGCAATTGTAACTCCGTTATAGCAATTTTAACTCCGTTACAAAGTGATCAAAAGTCTCGTTTATACCCTGCGTCTTCTCAATTAAACTTGTATCTCGCGAATATCGTATTCGTTGTAGGCATGACAAACGTCAGCAGCATGTCTATGAACTTAATTTAAACTTAAGGTTTACACTGTGCTTTGTTTCCACAGTAGCTGCACTTATGAATATGCTTATATGCGTCACTCGCTTCATATTCTTTTGCTGCCTTCTCAATTGTGTAATGCGTTTTTTGTTCAGCACTCTTTGGAGCTCTTGCTTGTTCTCTGCGTACTGCGTTCACAGTCAGTTCACGTGAGCCGCTCGGAGTATATGCATCGAAGGTTCTCAGCTGTGCTTGTGCTATCTCATGCGATCTTGTGATGTCCATGGCTTTATTTAATGTTAGCTCAGACCCGGCACTTAAAAATTTCTCTTGCACTTTCGCTGAGTTTGTGCCAAACACTAGTCTATCCCTGACCATCTCATCTTCGTTTGCATAAGCACAGTCCTTCACCCACGAATATTTAGCGGCAGCATTTCTTTTGGATTGCTGCTGATGGACGGCCTTATATGGGCAGGCACTCAATTACGTGGGAGGCGTGACGATGAGGGACACAACTCCGCTTCACACAGCGACCGAGCTGCAGGCTATGGCTATATATATGTACGTAAGTAGGTTCTAGTTATGACCGATACGCGTAGAATTTCGAAATTAAACCTGCCTAACTTTTGTAAGTAAGCTGTAAGGAATGAGCCTGCCAAATTTCAGCCTTCTACCTACA
>JANRMT010062795.1:13760020-13819474 GCA_026402145.1 Polypterus bichir lapradei
TAGCAGTGTAATTCGGTTTTTGTTCAGCACTCTTTGGAACTTTTTGTCTGCGCACTGCGTCAGTTCACGTGAGCCGCTGAATATGGTTTTATATGTCACTCGCTCGCTTCTAATTGTTTCGCTGCCTTCTTAATTATATAATGCATGTTTTCTAAAGCACGTTTTGTAGCTCTTCCTGGCTTTCTACGTAATGCATGATTACGTGAGAGGCGTGATGATGTCATACGAAACTCCGCCCCTCCAGCTGAACTCCATTACAGTAAATGGAGAAAAATAGCTTCTAGTTATGACCATTATGCGTAGAATTTCGAAATGAAACCTGCCCAACTTTTGTAAGGAAGCTGTAAGGAATAATGTGTACCTGATGTGCTGAAGTAAGGTCTCCAAGGTGGTCAGATTTGTTTTTTTTTTTTTTTTTAAACATTTGAAGCTACTTTGCTTTTAAGTTCTGCTATCAAAACAGTGCTGTTATTGGCAATTCTTCAAATGTATACATTCAAGAAATTATTGAATATTATAATTCCCAGCTTTTATTTTTGTGCATAAATTGAATTAAATTATTTAAATTGAGTTAATTTTTGTAATAATCATCTTTGATTGCTTTTCAGATTTTTCTTTAATCATCATCTTTATATTTGTTTGAGGTTTTTCAGGAATTAACTCTTTTATACATTTCTGTATTGTGTTTAATTTGTAAAGTTTAAGAAGCTTCTCTCTTTAATAAAATTTTTTATTGATTTCATTTATTTTTGTTTGCAGAGAACATTGGTTGGGCTTGTTCGAGATTTGAGGGGGATAGCCTTTGCTTTTAATGCAAAGACCAGCTTCATGATGCTTTTTGATTGGATGTATCCTTTCCATCACTAAATGTCAAGTCTTTCATATTTAATACTGGAGATTTCCTATTCACTAATTCAGGATTTCCTATTCCTGTGGTCTTTTAAATGTTTTTGCTTCTACATGTAGTGCATAAGTATTGTATTTTTGTGTAAGTGCTTTAAAGATGACTATAAAGGAGCAGTCTGATTTCAATAGAAGTGATTACCTGTGCCAAATTTATACCATTATTTTGTGCCCAGATTATTTCAGAATTGTCACCTGTGTGAGTAAAGTGTTACATAAGTGGAATCACACTGTTATTATTGTATATGTCTGCTGTATGACATTTTCCCCTGTAAAATATTCCAAGTCTTATCTGTGTAAATAAAGAAACAGTTATTCCATAAACATAGCCCCATAATAACCCACTGACCAGAGTCTACAGGATGTTTATATTTATATTTAACCATTTGAGGATTGTTTATTAGTTTCAATGCATATATAGTTTAGTTTAGTTCATCGCCAACAGATTTTTAAACCTGCCTCTTCAAAATGTCATAATATACTAATATATACAAAATCACGTTATGTTCAATAACGTTATGTTATGATCCAGTAAAAAAGGAGCCATTGTAAAAGATATTTGGCTTTCAGATTAATCATTTATACAAAGAAACAGGAGCAAGATAGTAATAGTTAATAGTAATAGTTTCATTTTTCTGGTAATATAAGCAATGACTGTATATTTAAAATGAAAACCATTAGCCTTTTAGATTAATTTCTTAAGTTCATTGTTTTTTAACATGGCCAAAAATCTTTGCATTTTTTTCCATATTTTCTACTGTGTCATTTCCAAGTTCATTAGGCTGGATCAATCGAAACGTTCTCCACCTTAAAATTATTACTAAATGTCTAGATTCTTGAAATATTTTGGATTTGGAATGTGTATGAATAGTATGAATTTGATTTTTGATTTGGAATGTGTATGAATAGTATGATTTTTTTTTTTCCTGAACCTGATGGCAGCTATCCATCCTACATGCCAATATTGCAAAGAGCAATTGAACTTTGGTATCACGACCCTGCCTGCACAACACCAGTCCTCAAGCTCATGGCAGAGCTGGTTCATAACAGGTCAGCACGTGTCTGGTAAAAAACTTGCATATATGGGAAGGAAATTAAGCTATAGGACAGATACTAAGAAGATTTTAATTAGGTATGCACAACGAGTAAAATCTGAACATATGAAAATAGGTACTGTCAGCATCAGAAAAGGAACAGTAAGCTTAGGTTAAAATTAACAAATAGTGGAGTTTCTAATGAAACAAGCTAAAAATTAGTTTTGTATTACAATGTGCAGAAACCAGTTTTTATGTTTATTTTTATATTTTTACAGGTCACAAAGATTACAGTTTGATGTTTCCTCACCCAATGGTATCTTACTTTTTAGAGAAACCAGCAAAATGATTACAACTTATGGTAATGTGAATACTTTCTAACTTCAGTTCTTGTCATCTGAAAGATATAAACATAGTGGTCTTTAATGTATTTTTAAAATTCTTGTTCTTTTACAACATTAAATTTGCGTTATAAAATAATTAGGAAAAGGAATGGACCCTTGAAGGGGTTAATTAAGCCACTAGATACCTCCTTGCACCAAAGTCTTACATTGGACTGTTTTGTGTGAATGCTATCAAAGGTGCGAGATTATTGTAACGAAAATATGCAAATTTTAGTAAATTTCTGAGTTAATCCACAAATTTCCTATTTTTTGTGTAAAAAAAAATAAGGCTCCTAAAAGCCTTTATGACCAAATGGTAGTGTGACTGCAGTAACATTTCGAAAACAAAATGACATTTATTCTTTGGAGTCTCATTATTCCAACCATTAACATTTGCCATTACTTTCATTAGTACTGTTTAAGTGATACTCAATTTATTAAATAACAACTTCTCTTTGCTGAAGAAGAAAATGAAATAAGGTACAACATAGCATGCATAGAAGACATCCTGGCATCTCTGCCACATCAGTGTGTGTAGAAATGAAGTCCTAACCAGATAGTTAAAGAGAAAAAAGGATTTTAAACTGTGTAAGAGTAGTTTTATTAATGTCCCAAGTGACCGTTGTCGTATGTTTAAAAAAAATTTTAAAATCAGTTGGATTTGGCTTCAGCCTTCTTTCTCCTGCAATTTTATGTAAAACTGTTTTCCAATGTTGTAGTAAACTTTTTGTGAATACTACCAGTTAGTTTATAGGAAATATAGGAAAACATGTTTGTGTTTCGTCATTTAATCCTTCACATGAAATTTGAAATTTTTGTAAAGTTTTTAAAAATTTATATGAGTTAGTTTTTTTTTTGAAAGTGAATACTATTAATTAGCCATTCTAAACTAATGACTAACTTTCAATATACGTGTAATTTGGCAAGAACTGACTTTTTTATATATAACTATAAGTGCAACTTTAACTACAGTATGTAACAACCAAATAAATGTGAGGCATGTTCCAAAAGAGCAGTTCATATTTTAAGTAAATTTTTCATCTTTTCTCCAGGCAATCGTATTTTAACTTTGGGGGAAGTACCAAAGGATCAAGTTTATGCACTAAAATTAAAGGGAATCTCAGTATGCTTCTCCATGCTAAAGGCAGTACTTGGAGGCAACTACGTGAACTTTGGAGTATTCCGTCTCTATGGAGATGATGCACTAGATAATGCCTTACAGACTTTTATTAAGCTACTACTGTCTATTCCTCATAGTGATCTACTGGTGAGTGACTTAAGTATAAGAAGTCTCCCCCAAATAAGGAAGACTGCAGATCTACCATTTGTATTGATGAATTATACACATCATATGTCTGTATCTTAAGATGAAAGAAAACGTCACACTAAGTACAGAAAATATTATTAAGCAATTCGTTTTTCATGCTGTTAGTTATTTGTTATTTTACAAAGAACAGTTAAAAATTATAATGTTCTGGTTTTAAGGTTATATTACTACCCTTTTTTGGTATCAATATAGCTTCCTTCCTCGGCTGTAAACATACAGATCCGTAGTGTCTGGACAACAAATAAGTACATCTGTGTAAAAGTAATGAGTGGGTGAAGCAAACCGAGAGATGGCCAGTGTTTCTAGATCATTCATTCAAAAAATAAAACACCATTATTTAAAACATTTTTAGTTATCTAACATCAAGAATAAAAAAGCAAGTTAGAATGCTTCAATGCATCAATTTTAGAATTAAATATACTATATTCTGAACTGACCATAGTTAATTGCAAACCTGTTTTTCCACAGTTAACTACCATAGTAACAGTTTTACTTGCTATTCCATTTTCTTTTTAACATGGAAGAACTCAAAGGAAAGCTATCCAGCTCACCCTAGTTAATTGGACTAGCCCAGTTTCAACCATGCAGAGAATATGTATTTATTGCTGCTTGTTTTATAATCAGAAATTTGTCCTTTGTTAAATGTGAAGTTCTGTATTAAAAATGATTTGAGATTATTTATTATTAGTACAAGCTGAGCTGAGACTTAA
Organism: Polypterus bichir lapradei; assembly: GCA_026402145.1. Taxonomy (NCBI): domain Eukaryota; kingdom Metazoa; phylum Chordata; class Cladistia; order Polypteriformes; family Polypteridae; genus Polypterus; species Polypterus bichir. The sequence goes on from JANRMT010062795.1 coordinate 13,764,378, forward strand.
CAATCACTGCAGGCAACCATTTCTGCCATTGTATTTTACACATAAGCACAAGACTGTTTTCTCTGACATTGGTCACTTTGTGAAGCCTTGTAGCACATACTGTAATCACCCATCACTCTTATCCTCCAGTGATTTTTATTTTGTTACTTTTTATTATTGACATGCAACATCTATTGTTATGTTGGCTGCTTTTTTCTTCTTCATAGTCCACCAGTATCACTGCTTTCATTCAGTCATATAGCTATTCAGTTATTATCGTGATAGATGTAAAAGAAAACAGCCAGAATACTTACGTAATCAAAGCCATTTATCCTGGCATGACTTCATAATTTAAAAAGATATTAGATTTAATAATAGATAATAAGATGTATTTCAAAATTAATCCTTAACAGCATTTTCAGTATGTGTCATTTGTAAAAAAATTGTGTTTTGTGTCTTGCCTCAGTAAACTCTAGAGTATTTTTCTAAAGAGTACAGCATACTTATATTGTAGCTCTAGCCAATAGTAATAATAACTTCTGTGAAGTCTTCTCAGATATTCAGGGTGTACCTCAAAATGCATAGAAAGTGAACTCTAGTTTCAAATGCATGTAAACTTAAAAAGATAAAAAGTTATTTGAATAGTTTACTTATTGCCTCTGATCCTGCAGGACTATCCCAAGCTGAGCCAGTCTTATTATTCCTTGTTGGAGGTACTCACGCAGGACCACATGAATTTCATTGCTAGTCTGGAACCTCAGGTCATTATGTATATTCTCTCTTCCATCTCTGAAGGACTCACAGCACTTGGTAATAAGACTTTTATAAATGTTTTGTCTTATATTTATTAAAATACAGATTGTATTTGTCAAAACACCCTGTTTACTTCTTTAGATTGTCCACCTTTTAGATTTTATAGTATTCTTAAGAATATTTAATTTCTTTATATTTTATGAAGCTAATATCATTGTGCAGTAATGTTTCCTGGTATGGTAATACTGAAATTTTAATAAGATCAGCTGACCTTACATTTAAAATAGTTAATTGGGGTGTTAACATTGCCTTTCTGTTTAGTAGGAAAAATGTTGAAAAAGGTGACACAAGTGCCCACCAACATAATAATGCAAAATAGTGATAACTAAAACATGAATGTGTTTAATATTTGGCAGAGCATTTCTTTCAGGTTGATTCAGCTGTGTCAGGAACCCTTAAACCACATTAACCACCAAACACCACCAATAGTAATAATAACTTCTGCCTACACTTAGATTGATTCTAAGCAATAGTGTTGCAGTCAAAATAACTTTCTTACTCCTTAGCTTGTGTTTGCAGTTATTTTGCAAAATGAAGGCATACATACCCCACTGATATTTACTGATTTAATAATTAACATAGAACTTGAAAAATAAATTAACTTTATCACTAAATTAAGGTGACTTTCTATCAAACCATTTTTGAAAAGCAATTCCTTTAAAGTGGTCATCTTTATATATTTTATAATGTATTACTAAACTAATGCAACAGTATTTTCTTTGTGACTACCTTGATATCTAAGAAACACTAAAGGAAATACAAAGATAAAAAAAGCTTATCATTAACTAAGGAGAATAATAATATACACAGAAATTCAAACAGTATAGACAGTAGAGGTGTTTGTTACTAGGAAGTTGTGTTAGACTTTATGACCTTCTTAATTGCTCCATATTTACTATATAGGGAAAAAATCATTTTCAAAATAAACATCGCTTTGGATTTTCAAAGGATAAACATCTTTTGAACTCTTCAGAACATGTTTTAATAATTTTTGGAAACTTGTATGTCTGGTTTCCATAATAGTGTGTCTTTTTTTTTTTTTTTTTTTTTTGGACAGTCAAGTACAAATAGACAGATTCTTATAAAATTTGCTAGACTTAAAAGCAGGTTAGGTTTTGTGTAAATTCTAGCTGTTTGGCTTAGAGCTTTTAAGGGTCAAATATTTCAAATGCAGTAGTCACAACAATTAACCTTAAATTACAAAAAGCTTTTTGAGCTTGGGAAAGGTGCAACATAGTTTTTTTTATTACATTTTATGGATCTATTATCATACAGCTTTGCCCTTTAAAGTAGATTAAAATGTGAAAAATAGAGTTCAGTGTTGTTGCATTTTGCAAAGATTAAGTAAATACAGTATATGTACACTGTACTATATACTTTATTCATGTTGTATGCATGGAGAAAGTCATGTTGGCCACAACAGATTTTTTTTCTTTTAAAAACTAGAATTTTGTATTTTTTTTTATAACTGTGTGATTAAGTTTTGCTTATAGTTAAGATGTTACTAATAAAATATGATAGATTAATAATAATAATACATTTATTTATATAGTGCCTTTCCCATGCTCAAGGCGCTTCACAGAGTCTTAGGAAAAAAAAGAGGTTCAATATACAAAAATGTCTAAGACAAACATTTACATTTTTGGTTGCAGAAAGAGTTAAGAATTCCATAATTTTGGTAATCACATGGATAATTCCTGAAGCATAAGGTGTTTTTGTTAAACTATAATATTTTAGAGTCTCATACATGTTTGAGGGATTTGCCTTTTTCACCTTGAATGATCAGCGTCAAACTTATGCTAGGAAATCTGTAAAGAAATAGCCTCAGCAGAGTTTATTTCATTACAGTGACACACATTGTCCACATTTAGTTATGTCAGATTCTGCCTTCACAAAATTCTAATTTGATAAACAGAAATGAAAACAAATTTTATGGACAAGGTGAATTTTAAATGAAACATCTCTATATGCATTAAGCAATCAATCATTCAAAGTAAAATATTTTAAGTTAACTTTCTCGATCACATTTATCGTGTTTAAAATTGTCCAAAATGTATCCAGGGCAAGATTCACCCTGTGAACATTGCAAAATAGCTCCAGCCTCACTGGGCCACATGTTTTGGGCGTGCACCAAATTAACATAATTTTGGGGAAAAATCTTTGAATGCTACTCAGACAACCTTAGTGTCACAATCACTCCTAGCACATTAACAGCTGTGTTTGGTGTACTCCAATGGGCTCATAGTGGAGAAGGACAAACAAACTGTAATTCCCGTTACCTCACTACTTCCACATAGACTTATCTTGCTCAGCTGGAAGAATCCCATTCCACTTCTTTTTATTCAGTGAGTAACTGATTATCTATACTATTTGAAATTGGAAATAAACAAATTCTCACTTACATAATCTTTTGAAAACTTTTTTTTTTTTAAATATGGCAGGAATTATAATCAATAACATTTTAGAATAAGCATCTATATCGGGGAAAATGATGCTCTTCCTTTTTGCTGCTTTTAAAGACTTGCTCTGGCTGTTGGCTTTCCTCTCTTTCTCTTGGGCGTGGGTTGAATTTTGGTTTGTTAAGTTTGACTTGAGTATATGGAATGTGATTTGCTTCATATAAAATCAATTAAAAAAAGAAAAAAGAAACATCATACTTATTCAAATAAAAAAGTTTATATTGGGTCTTGTTCATATTTCAGTGTTTTTTCTGACATTCAATGTATTCTGAAATTTACTTATATTGAATAAAACTCCAAGTTGTAGGTATGATGTTTTATTTATTACCTTTAAATGTTTGATAATTTTTTTAAGTTACTTTAATTTCTGGGAAAGTCTGTTTTTTGCTATTTGCTGCCTACTTTTCATAATGACATATTTGCCATTTGATTTCTAAACGTATCTGAGGATGTAGCAGGAAGCTTAACTTCACATTATAATTTTTGTGGAATATTATAATTTCTTGTTTGTAATTTTCATATTGTTACCCAATTTCTTAATTATTTTGAGTACTTTTTTTATTTTGTGAGTTTAATTAAAATATATTTTCATGTTTTTTTCTTACTAGATTCTTTCTAGGACTGCAGTTTAATATGTGAAGGTTGCTTTTTAAATTTTAAATGGCTAGGTATAACCAGTTCTGTGGTATTAGTTTTAATGTATTGAACAATTTGAAAGTCATAGCCTAAATCAAGTTAACTTTTTCAAGGAAAAATAAACATCATTTAGATTGTGTAATCTACTTTAATAGGGTTTTTGAAGTATACAGTAGCATGAATCATATTATTAAAACATGTAGTACTTATTACAAACTCACTTTACTCATTGTATTAAATGAAAGCCATACTCTATGGGCATTTGTTATTTGTTAGTAATACTACAATCATATACTAAAATCCTTCAAACCATTTTGCTAGTATTTATTTTACCATGAAAAAGGGCAAAAGATTAATTTGCAACAGTACTAATTGTTATTTTGAATTAAACAGTGCCTTCAGAAAACATTTAGACCCCTTTCAATTTTACACATTTTACTATGTGTTCAGTCTTATGAAAATCTTTTAAATTGATTTTTTCTCTCATCAGGTAACACTCAGTACCACAGAATCACTAAGCAAAAGCAGGGTTTTAGAATTTTTTCAGATGTATTAAAAATAAAAAACTGAAATGTCACATTAACAGTATTCAGACCTTTTACTAAGTATTTAGTTGAAGCACCTTTGATTGCAATTATGGCCTGGAGTCCTCAGTGGAGTCAAACTTCATGAGTATGATATGACAAGCTTTGTACACTTAGATCTGGGGATTTTCTGCTATTCTTCTCTGCAAAGGTCATTAATTAATAATTAATTTGTTATGTTGTAATGAGTGCTGCAACAGAGGAGAAACACACACAGACCACCACAGCAACTTGGCTCCATGTTTAAGAAGTGCTTCTGTATACTACAAAATCTATCTGTCATTTTGACTATTGCATCATTAAATGGCACAACATCAGCAAATAGAGTTGAAATAAACATTGTGGTCTACGGATATACTTTATGTTAAAATGCTGTAATTATATCCTGAGATGCACCTAAATAAGATTTCAAGTGCCACAGCAAAGGGTTTTTTTTACTTTATAGAAAATTTTCAAAAAATTCTGAGGTCCTATGTTCTGTTTATCATTCTGGGATATTCAGTGTTATTTGGTAAGGGAAAAGTATAAATTTGAATGATTTTAGCATAAGGCTAACATAAAGCAAATTGTGAAGAAAGTGAAGGGGTCTCAATGATTTCTGTAGGCACAGTAATATCATTTCATTCTCAAATGCGCTTAATTCAATTCAGGGTTGTGGGGTTGTTGGAGACTATCCGAGCAGGACTACATATAAAAGGTTAATCCATAAATCCAGTTTCAAGGCACAGGAATTGCTGGCTGGACAAAGTTTAATTCAGCTATGATTTTGGCACCACCCCAACAAAGGGCCAATTCATACACACATTCTTCTTAATTTGGAGCAGCTTAACATACAGTGCATCCGGAAAGTATTCTCAGCGCATCACTTTTTCCACATTTTGTTATGTTACACAGCCTTATTCCAAAATGGATTAAATTCATTTTTTTCCTCAGAATTCTACACACAACACCCCATAATGACAACGTGAAAAAAGTTTACTTGAGGTTTTTGCAAATTTATTAAAAATAAAAAAAACTGAGAAATCACATGTACATAAGTATTTACAGCCTTTGCTCAATACTTTGTCGATGCACCTTTGGCAGCAATTACAGCCTCAAGTCTTTTTGAATATGATGCCACAAGCTTGGCACACCTACTGTATCCTTGGCCAGTTTCACCCATTCCTCTTTGCAGCACCTCTCAAGCTCCATCAGGTTGGATGGGAACCGTCGGTACACAGCCATTTTAAGATCTCTCCAGAGATGTTCAATCGAATTCAAGTCTGGGCTCTGGCTGGGCCACTCAAGGACATTCACAGAGTTGTCCTGAAGCCACTCCTTTGATATCTTGGCTGTGTGCTTAGGGTCGTTGTCCTGCTGAAAGATGAACCGTCGCCCCAGTCTGAGGTCAAGAGCGCTCTGGAGCAGGTTTTGATCCAGAATGTCTCTGTACATTGCTTTAGTCATCTTTCCCTTTATCCTGACTAGTCTCCCAGTTCCTGCTGCTGAAAAACATCCCCACAGCATGATGCTGCCACCACCATGCTTCACTGTAGGGATGGTATTGGCCTGGTGATGAGTGGCGTCTGGTTTCCTCCAAACGTGACGCCTGGCATTCACACCAAAGAGTTCAATCTTTGTCTCATCAGACCGGAGAATTTTGTTTCTCATGGTCTGAGAGTCCTTCAGCCTTTTGGCAAACTCCAGGCGGGCTGCCATGTGCCTTTTACTAAGGAGTGGCTTCCGTCTGGCCACTCTACCATACAGGCCTGATTGGTGGATATGGTTGTCCTTCTGGAAGGTTCTCCTCTCTCCACAGAGGACCTCTGGAGCTCTGACAGAGTGACCATCGGGTCCTTGGTCACTTCCCTGACTAAGGCCCTTCTCCCCTGATCGCTCAGTTTAGATGGCCGGCCAGCTCTAGGAAGAGTCCTGGTGGTTTCAAACATCTTCCACTTACAGATGATGGAGGCCACTGTGCTAATTGGGACCTTCAAAGCTGCAGAAATTTTTCTGTAACCTTCCCCAGATTTGTGCCTCGAGACAATCCTGTCTCAGAGGCCTACAGACAATTCCTTTGACTTCATGCTTGGTTTGTGCTCTGACATGAACTGTCAACTGTGGGACCTTATAGACAGGTGTGTGCCTTTCCAAATCATGTCCAATCAACTGAATTTACCACAGGTGGACTCCAATTAAGCTGCAGAAACATCTCAAGGATGATCAGGGGAAACAGGATGCACCCAAGCTCAATTTTGAGCTTCATGGCAAAGGCTGTGAATACTTATGTACATGTGCTTTTTCAATTTTTTTATTTTTAATAAATTTGCAAAAACCTCAAGTAAACTTTTTTCATGTTGTCATTATGGGGTGTTGTGTGTAGAATTCTGAGGATAAAATGAATTTAATCCATTTTGGAATAAGGCTGTAACATAACAAAATGTGGAAAAAGTGATGCGCTGTGAATACTTTCCGGATGCACTGTAAAGGCTAAGGTATACATTTAATACAGTATATAGCTATACTTCTGAGATCACATTAGGACAGGGGCTCCCAACCATTTTCACCCTGTTTACCCCTTGGCAACTTTTGGAAAGAAAATTTGCCCCCACCCTGTTTTGCTCAGTAATTTGAGTTTATGTTTAGCAATCGACAAAGGGGAAATTTTAAGATATTATTTTTAACATTATTTTAAGTTAAAAATAATAATAAAGTAACAATAATAATAGCACATAATAATGCTATTTCACAAAATAGACCTATTTGAGATTTTCTTCTCGACTTATGATTTTTTTTTTTTTTTTTTTTAAGCAAATTTACCCTATGAGTACGCAAAATTTACTGTTGGTTGGGAACCCTTGCATTGGGATGATGTTTATTACATTATGACAGCACAAGTGTAGGGATTACAATGTTTTCATTTTTTCCTTTTTGGATAACAATGTTTTATCAGAGCGCTTCTGCCATTTTTACAACTTGACTGTAGTTATGATCTTATGCCTCATAAGCAGGTGCATAGTGTAATGGGTTAGAATACATTGTTTTAAAGAAAATTACATTTCTGTGTGTTGGTTAGTGTAATGGGCTGTAAACTAGTATTTAAAAGAAAAGGCAAAATTCCTGGAAAATTCTGCTACGGGTTATTATTGATGGTTATCTGCAGGACATAAATGTTTACCTGTCTTGCAAAAGAGTCACCTGCTTTGAATAATCAGACTGCTTTGATTAGTATCTCATCCACACACAATGTGGTGATACAGAACTGCCTGCTTCCTTTGAAAATTAATGAGTTCTGGGGACATTGATTTCTAATCAGGTACTTCTTAATAGCTAACAACAATACTATTGTTGAACCAAAGTAAATGTGTTTATACTATTGTTCTGCAGAGGAAATTGTCATGTACCATTGTTTAACTGATCGTCATGTTGATCTATGCAGAGATTGAGACATTTCTATACAGTGTTTCTGGGTAAATGAGAATAAAGTGGAACAGAGAAGTATGGTCTGAGACTTGTGACTGCTGCCTGCTTCTTTTATGCTGTTTCACCATTTCGCTGTGGCTACACCCTGTAGCAACAGTTGCTTGTACCTAGCCCAGATTCCCTGAGACCAGTAACAATAGCATTATTTTTTGAAATCATTTAAATATATATGATGAACATTATTGCTGAGATCCATTTCATGAAATGTATTTGAACAAAAGTATTGGTGGCTGAATAATCTTTCTTACTCTTCTTATGTACAGTGAGACTGGTTTTTGCTAGGTAAAATCTGTCTGAGGCCATCAACATTCCATCACCTTCATGTTTTTGAGTGTTTGGCTGTTTTCTATTTTTATGCTAAATATTTTAAATATATATCTGAAATGAAGCTTCATATACAGATGTCTATCACATATATTTGTATAAAAGCAAGGGCATGGTAATATAAAAGTGCAGTCCTAGGACCTGTGTAACAATGGAATGTGTATAAAAAAATATGATTTTATAAATTCTTGTAATTCATTTCACTCATTAACTGATTAAAAGCAATTTTACACATTTATTATGTGTCACTCACATTAGCAGCAGTAGTTTTATTATGCAGGTAATATGGTCTTTGAGGAATTGCAGTTGTCACTTTGTTGCTGAACTCCCTGAGCAGACAGTTACAGAGAAAATGGAAACAGAAATATTAGCTTTAACATTAAAGAATGTGAGCAGTCATCCTCTGCCTTGAGAGGAATAGCAGAGAGATTTTAGCAGAACTAAAATCAGAATGAATTCAGACTTTTGCATTTAGCTCTGTAATTAAAGCAAACACTCCTTGTCTGAGTTTGGACAACAAGCTTGTATTTAGTATGGCAATTCACATTTTCATTAGAAAAACAAGAAATGATTAATTTTTCTTGTTAACTTGCCCTCTTTGTTAACTTAAGAGCTAAATATTTCAATTTTACATGTACATTAACTTCTGAAGCATGCTAGCCTTGTATCTTTTTAGTAAACATAAACATTTTGTTAGAATTGTGGCTTGTAATAATGACAGAAATTTTTACTTTCTTTTATGTCATGTGTTATAGATAGATATATTTGTATATATTTTATTAGTTTAAAAAAGTATATTTTATGGGATTTTAATTTTATTGTCCCTGAACAATAAGTCTACAGAATTTCATGTTGTTTAAAAAATGAACAAGTCTGCAGTTTCATTGTAAAAATACCACTTTAAGATGGAACACAAGGCTTCTACATGGCTGATTTATGCAGGAGCTTAGGGCAAAAATAAAAATAAAATAAAACAAATCAGCATTAGTATTGCAATAGGTTAATTCTGGTAAAACAAAATCAGTGATTGTTGTTGGCTGTAATAAATCCTGATATGTATTTATTTCCACCACAAACATACCCTCCACCTATAATGGCAGTGAAATATTGGAATCTTCTTCTTCACTCTAGAAGTATTATTCTGATGAACCCAGGCTCTACATTCCGCAATGGGCATGGTGTGCTATGGAAAAACAAAAACAGTTTTGAAAAAATGGAGGAATGGACAGTAGGAAAGGGTAAAAAAGAGAAGGAATGGAAGACAGGAGAACAAAGTTAATTCAGTGAACCTAATTCACAGTTCACGCACGATTATCATTCTCAAGTATGGTAGCTGTTTGATCTCTAACAAGACATAAATGGATATAAAAATTCCTAAAGTGTCACATACAATTGCATAGCACATTTTAGCATAAACACTGACACAGTTTCATAACAAGGATCACATCAATTATTAAATGTTAAAAACAGGTAAATATACAGACAAGTAGAGGAAATCTAAAGTGCTTTATGAGGATAACTGCATTAGATAAAATAGCGAATAATAAAAGAAAATAACAAAATTGCTGATGCAGTCAATTGCACAATCTGTGTTTGATGCCAAATTTCAGACATCAGTGTCTTTCTTTTTTGACAGAGTTAGGATATAAGGTTGGAGGAGAGCTTTAAAATACAGTCATCAATAGAAGAGCCATAGGTACTATACTTTTAGTTGTCCTTCAGCCAGTGATAAAGCAACACCAGGTAAGAAGTTAGGAAAAGTGTAGTTACTATGTTGGTGTGCACAAGGTATGCTATGTGGGCTATGGAACCTTTTTTAAATGAATTAGTTGATATTTTAAGACTGACATTTTGATTGTAAATTTCAAGAATTTAGGATACTTAGGTCTTGAAATGCTAATGAATTTACCATAAATAAGAAACTCTTCTTTTGTTTTTTTCTGCTTTTGGTTATTCATTCTACCAAATTCATATGTGATTTTTCATTTTCAAAAAATGGGAAGCAAGAGCAGGCAGATCATATTGGAGATCATTATATGATAACAATGCTTCTTTCTATTAATATCTGTTGGTCATCTTGAGAATATTAGCTCCAAGTTTATTATGAGCAATATATGATGGCTGAGGCTATTTTTTCAATAAATTAACACATAAAAATATACTTTCAGCTGTTGCTCAACATCAAATAAATCTTCACATTTGTGCAGTCCAATGTATTGTGGACAGAAAAAAAAAAGATTTATGTTTATTTAAAAAAAAATTATTTTCAATTTTAAAAAGTGTGAATGGCTTATTAATACTTACTGTAAGTAAGTTAAAATATTGGAATGGAAATATTTTTATGTAATACTAATACCACCCCCTGGGTTTGTTTAAATGAATATACAATTTAAAGAGATTGTTATTTTCATTTAATTCATTTTCATTCATTTTTTATTTCTTGATATTTGCCAGTAATAAATCTGTAGTGAATGAGTTATTCCCCCAAAGCCTGGGGCATGTTACGTGCCAGCCACTTCACATCTCTGCCTCTCGCGTTGTGAAGAGGGGGGCTGAACGCATGCTAAGGAGATGCGGTCGCTCCATCCGAAACCCCCTCTTAAACCGTGATACAATGGGAAAAAAAAAAAATTTTTTACCTCCTCTATGCTCGATCAGCTGGCTTGCTGCTGCTTGTGCTGTGCTGCGTGATCTGCATGTCACACAGCGCATTGAAAATTTAAAAGCCTGTACAGCAGCTGTTCTTTTGTCTCACTTCCTTGTCTCGCGGGACATTAATGTCTCAGAGAAAATCACTTCTCGACCCAAGTTTTTTTATTATAATAGAAAGGCATAACTTAAGGTGTGAAATAACAGTGAGAAATTCCTGTTGGTATGCAGTGTTCTACGTAAGTTCAATTAACTGTGATGCCATAGTTTTCATAAGATACTGCCAATTTATGGGACTATATCAGTATGTATCTCTAATTTGTACAGATGTTGACATAATTAGAAGCATATTTCCTTTCTTCTTCTACTACGATAAGTTTAGGAGTATTGCCAAAGACTGTCTTTATTCTTATTTTGTAATGAAATGTGTAGCATTCATTCTTACGTTCTTATGCGGGAACCTTCACCAGAACACAAATATGTATGTACTTTCTAAATTTCTGTATCCTTTCCGTTAACTGTATATCAATGGTACCATGACAAAATGTTACTGTGTTGACATTCCAGTTGGTTTTCATTGAGTAGTTGAAAAGGTGTGCCAAAAGATAAATGCTTCTGCCACCAGATAAGAGAAACTTAGTTGATGTCAGTGCTACAAGCCTTGGTCCCAGTTATATTCAAAATGTTAATATATCGTTCTTTTTTTGTTATTGTTCTTAGATACAATGGTTTGTACCGGCTGCTGCTCTAGTTTGGACCATATAGTTACATATCTCTTCAAGCAGTTATCACGCAGCACAAAGAAACGTTCCACTCCAATTGCACAGGAGAGCGACAGATTCCTTCACATCATGCAGCAACATCCAGAAATGATCCAGCAGGTAATTGTTCAACAGTATATGCAGTAGTTTGATAGCATTATCGCAGTTGCTGATTATCATCCAGAGCAATGTAGAAATCATGTTTATTTTGTAAAATTGCACTGCTGTTGATCCAACTGACAACTCTAGTGCTGAATATATAAATCTACTTTGTAGGTAAAGTTTTATATTACACTTTAAGATTTTACACTAGAAAGCAGTTTCTGCTTTTTGTCTTAACCATAGTTTGGATCACAAAACTGTTTTATCTTCTTTTAGATGTTATCAACTGTTCTCAATATAATAATATTTGAAGATTGTCGAAATCAATGGTCTATGTCTCGACCGCTCCTTGGTTTAATTCTGCTAAATGAAAAGGTAAATTTCATTAACTTGCTTTTTTGATTTAACCTGTATTGTAAGAATTAATTTTAAATTGAAAGTGATTCTTTATATACATATATTCTTGTTAAATTATTTATGCCATTTACATCTTGTAATAATGTGATTTTTCTTTTCTGTTGTTCAGTATTTTGCAGATTTACGAAATAGCATTGTAAACAGCCAGCCGCCTGAAAAACAACAAGCCATGCATTTATGTTTTGAAAATCTCATGGAGGGTATTGAACGTAACTTACTAACGAAAAACAGAGACAGGTATGTAACTTTTTTAAGTTTGATTCAGAAAATTGATTGGTAGTTGTCTGATAGTCACAGTTCTTGCTTAAAAGTAGAGTGAACAGATGGATGCAGGAAGAAAATGTTTTTAAAGCTTGAAGCTACTGGTAAATTGTATCTTGTGAATAAAATATACTGTATATGTGCTTATATAATTGGAAGAGGCAGGGCAGTAGCTTCAGAAATAACATTTCTTTAAATAATTTATATGTTTTATTGGAATCCTTATTTTGGCATGTAAATATTTGTAGCTGGCAAGTCTTATCATAAATACTGTAAGTTTCAAGTTCAAAAATGGATATTAAATTGTTTTGCCACATATGCAGTATATGATAGAATTATATGAAATGATGAATACAAATATTCCACCATCTTAATTATTTCAAATAAAATTAGGTGTGAAAAGTGAAATTATCTTAAACTTAAAAATTAATCAGCTGGTATATCCCATCCCCCATGTATTTTACTTTCAGACAGTTGACTGGGTTAATGTGGCTGGCCTACCAACTAAATGTATTTGTATGGTTTTAAACTTAAAGTAATGCTCCACCCCAAAATTATATTTTTTTTTATATTTTACTTACCCAATGGGTTTTGTAGTGTACACATTCTGTACATAATCCACATATCAGTTATCCAGTCGTATGCTCGGAATGTATAAATTCCATACATTTTTTTTACTAAATTGTGGTTAAATAAATACCTCTGGAAAAGTCAATGCTGGGAATAAATAGACAAAGATTAGCCCCATTTCGCACTGGACTGATCTTTGAACTGAAGTTAGGACTGTTGGCTAATGAATATGGAGGAGAGGCAGAAAAAATATTGCTTTGCCTGCATATACAAAGAATGTTTTTCTTCAGATGGTAAGTATTGAACATTCTGGTGTATTCAGTTAGGGGCACTGTCTTCCTTAGAATTAAGCTTTGTTAGAAAAAGTCTGTTCTTGATATTATAAACACATAAAAGTATACATGAACTTAAACATTGCACTACACTCTGAAGTGGACTGTGGGTTTCATTTTTTGGATTGATATTTTTTGATGCACTTACTTAGCTCATTGTTGGAAATAAACACGTAAATCAAGATGATCAGATATTTAGTGCTACAACAAGGATGCAGTTTAAGGTCCATTCGTTTGCATAATTATGCAAATAGCTTTTTGGTCAAAGAATGAGAATTTGCATTTGTATTGTTAAGCAAGTTGAATAAAGCTGTTAATAATGCTGTAGCTCTATACCTTTGCTTTGTTCACAGGTTTTTAGTTTTGACATTATTTTTTATTCAGGTTTCATGCATAAAATCAGCTAAATTCTGTAATGAATGTGTTCTAGATCACTAATAAATATTTTTAAATAATATCTGGATTATATACAGTAATCCCTCCTCGAAAACCCCCCGCGAAAGGTGAAAATCTGTGAAGTAAAAACCTTATGTTCATATGGTTATTTTTATGTATTTTAAGCCCTTATAAACTCTCCCACACTATTATAAACATTTCCCGCGCAGTTATACAGCATAAACCCTTTGTATTCTCTTAGATATTAGGTAAGATTCATTGAAATTATGTTGTAAACACACTGTTTACATACAGTAAAACCTAAATATTATTTTAAAGATATCGAGCGTCTCCGATATCACATATGTTACAGCCATTACGACAGACAGGCCACCAGCAATAAATACGTACAATGCAAGAAAAATTGTATATAGTAAAATGTGTTTACAGTGACACTAAACGTATGTACATGTAATAAGTACTGTACGTAAAAAATTAATTATGGTTACTCACCAACAATGACACGACGACTTGTCCGATAACGATGAGTTTAATTTTACTGCACAACAAAGGAGAGCATTACAGCTCTTCTAAAGGAGCCTCTTCAGGCGATTGTGTAGCACCACCGTTGTTATTCTTCTGGCAGTCTTCAATCCAAATCCCTAAAGCAGATTCAATCTGGACTACCGCCTTATTACATCCACTTACAACTCGTTTTGCGCCCTGGTTACAGGACACTGCGGCCGTAGATCTTATATTCTTTTCCTCCTTTTTAAATAAAAAGAATCGTGGACTCATTGATGCCGTAATGGTGTCCTGCAGCAGTGTAGCTGTTCCCTTCCTTTAACATATCCAAAACTTTTACCTTTTCAGCAATCGTTAATATCTTCCGTTGCCGCTTGGGCATGGCTCCTGAAGCAGTAGCAGGAGCAGATCGTTTTGGAGCCATAACAAAGGGCTTGACTATGCACAAAGATAAACACAAAAGAGCACAAAAGTTAACTCTTTACACAGCGAAACACATTGATGCTGAATGAGCAAGACTAGACTTCCTGGTTAATGCAGCCGAATCAAATCAAACTTAACTGCGTGCTCTGATTGGGTAGCTTCTCAGCCATCCGCCAATAGCATCCCTTGTATGAAATCAACTGGGCAAACCAACTGAGGAAGCATGTACCAGAAGTAAAAAGACCCATTGTCTGCAGAAACCCGCGAAGCAGCGAAAAATCCGCGTTTATATATTTAGATATGCTTACATATAAAATCCGCGATAGAGTGAAGCTGCGAAAGTCGAAGTGTGATATAGTGAGGGATTACTGTATACCCTTTATTAGCATGGATATGTAGTCTCCCGCTATCAGTTGATTAGATGAAACATTTAAATAACACAAAATAATTTCCAAAATACTTAATGTTTCTCTTTATAGTACATAAAGATAGAATATTTTATGAGTTACAAGATTACAGTGTCATTATTGTAGCAACAGTCAGGTTTTGAGTAAAAGTATACATTTGTGTATTCATCATATTCATTGAATCAACACTTGCACAAGAGTAATTAATGTAGAAAGCACATTTTTTTGTCTAAGCCATTGACATGCTCAGTTTTATGAGGAAAAAGGTGCAATGTTAAAAGTACATACAAATTTTAAATGCTAATTTTATAATTCACTGTTAAAACAGGATTGTACATAATGTGTTTTGTGTCTTTTTGTTTTTTTATTAAAAAAAAAAAGATTCTTTATACCTTGATCATAAAAATCAATTCATCCATAAAGTGGTTTTAGGTTTATTAATTAGAAAATCACTTTGTAAAATGCAGCATTTTATCTTTTTACAACATACATAGAAAATGGAGGAGGGTTGAGGAAAGGATTGAGAAAAAAAATCAGTTTATATCAAATAAGGAATCTAATAGTTCACTTCACTTTAGTTTTTGCACCGCGCACTTAGTTGAGCGCAGGCTTAAAGTACTTATGATAAGTTTTATTTCAGGTAAGCCGATTTGTGTTTTTTATTAAATAAAATGTTTTGTCATTCTGCCATTATACCAGAGAGTTTTGAACTGTTGCTTATTGATTGGACATGTAAGTAAGAAATTCGTTGTGACAATACTGCTATTACTTCTACTGTGTCTTACAGTTAATGTTAAATTGCTAATTATTTTATTAATTCAACGTTAGTGAGAACAAATACATTTCCATGATCATCTTTGGGCAACACTGGATTTGCAAAGGTTGATAACCATGCATTCTAATGGATTTTGTTAAAACAAACTTAACCCAATAACTAAAAGAAACACAATTTAAAAAAAACAACTAGCTATAAAAACCCATGTATACACTGACACTGAACCCCCCCCAAAAAAATGTGCAGACTCCACAGTGTCCAGAGTACTCTAGAGTCTTTTAATTATTAAGAGTTTATTTACTTTATCAGCAATGCAATGTATTTCAAAAAGCAATAGGATTACACCTAGTTTCTTCAAGAATAACTTTCCAAAATATTTGGTTACATTTCTACCCTTTATATTTACTTTGGAAGTAACCGTGTACATTTGTTTCCTTCATTTCCATACTCCAGGTTTACACAGAACCTCTCAGTATTTAGAAGAGAGGTGAACGACTCAATGAAGAACTCCACGTATGGCATGAACAGCAATGATATGATGAGCTGACATTCCTGAAGTTCCATCTGTACAGAGCAGCCTGGGTTTGGCCAGACCACCAGGGGACAACCATCTTTCCAGAGAGTGCATTTCTGATCTCCTTTCCTCTTTGCTTCTGTACGCTGAAGTTTATAGATCAGGGTTAAGGCTGTACTTCAGCACTCATTGGCCAGGGAGGGAGGGAGGGAGCAAGGGAGAGTCACATTGAAAATGAAAAGACAGAAGCAGGGCACTGTTGTTCTTTGGGGACGAGGCAGTAAGGAATTCTTAACTTTATTTCCTGGTCCTTATCAGAATCCCAATGCTCTGCTTTTTGCTTGCCTTGTAAAATTGTGTACATTTTTTCATAACATTTTGAACAATGTTTATATAATTCAATTTAAAAAAATTCAAACGAAATGAAAGTGTGATGGAAATTTTTACAGATTTAGTAGTAAAACAATGCTGAAGTGAAGAATTGTGTATGTATGCAATGCAGGTGTTAAAGGACTGATGTTGGATTAGAGTGAATGAAAAATAGAACTATTTGGGAGGGTGCGGACATTAATAATAATAATAATAATAATAAATTTCTTAATATTGACCTGTTGTATAATTTCATCTTCCCTAATGATCATCATAAGTGCAGCTGAATTTTGTTAACCAGCGGTTTAACTCAGGAGCTCAACACATTGTCTATGTCCATCCCCTTTGCATAAATTTCTTTGGTGAGGGTTTATTGGCATGTTTTCTGATCATTTTGTCAAATCCCTAGTCCCCTGGCAAATATTGGTGGTTTTTACTACAGGATCAATATGGCAGCTTTTTACTTTACTTAAGTTTTTGCTGCTAAACACTAGTGAGGACTAGTTCATTACTAAGTATTTCCTTACTCATGAAGGTTGTGTGTGTTTTTTTTTTTCTCCCGTTTTTTATTTTATTTTAATTCCCTGATATGAATGTGTCTCGTGATTGTGTGTTGGATCTACTGAATGGTCAGATATCTGGTTGGCTTGTATGGATGAATGCACTACATACAGTGTAAGCATTGTGACTGCAAATAAAACATTAGTGATTTGTAACATATTGTCCTTTCTGAGTTCAAACATACAGTAACCTGAGTATTTTTTTGGCGGGGGGAGGGGGGTGGTATTGTTTACAGGAAAAAAGTGCTCATCAGTTTAGAGACTTCTTTCTTTTCCTTGGTGCTGTTTATTAATTATACAGACAAAAAATTAGCACACACAATCCATGTGTTAATACTTTTTTACATTTTATTATTTTAAAAAAGCATTTTTGTTTTTATCTACTTAATGTTAAAAAAACTGCTTGAACATGTATTAAGAGTGAAAAAAACACAACCTATTTAAATCTATTTCAAATTTATTTAAATCAAAAATAAATACATAAATATTCAATTGTTTTCCCAAAGCTAGTTGTCCCAAAGTAAAAACACAATATGAAGTATATAAATGTACTGTTCATCATATTTTATCCGCAGTACAAAATTAAAACACAGACGGCGGAACTGGAAACCCCCTTGTATACATCTGTTTATGTCATAGATTTGCACCTTCTCTTGTCATTTTTTACAACTACGACTCAAATTAGTAGATGCGGGAGTGCTTGTTTATTAATAAGCAGCAACTGAAGTCAGTGCTACACTTCTGTAAAATTCTGTATATAAGATGGATGGATGTAAAGACACAACAGCTGACTAGAGTTTATTGGCAAAATGTGAACTAAACACTAAACACAATTTATTATTATTTT
Organism: Polypterus bichir lapradei; assembly: GCA_026402145.1. NCBI lineage: Eukaryota > Metazoa > Chordata > Cladistia > Polypteriformes > Polypteridae > Polypterus > Polypterus bichir. The sequence continues at coordinate 13,782,522 of JANRMT010062795.1, forward strand.
ACTTTTCAATGGTAAATGACATTTTCCAAAAGTTTTAGGTGTAGACTTAAAGGAATACTCCACCCAAAAGTGATATATTTTTTATATGTTACTTACCCCATGTGGTTTATACTGATAGTCAAGAAAATTTTTCAAACTCTGGAGAATGGACATAACACTTCTGGCAGAATTGGAGCCTGTGATGAGCAACACTGGACAGCAGCAAAAAGTATCAAAAATGTCCATGAGAAAATATCACGTGTCACATAATCTACATGTCAAGTCATCCAGTCATGTGCTCACAACATGCAAAACACATGCACTTTTTGCCAGTATATTGTTTGTTAAATACCTCAGGAAAATGAAAATATTCCAAACAAGAAACCCATTCACACAGGGTTCAACTTTTGAATTGAAGAGCTGCCTCTCCCAGTCACTTACTGGTAAAGAGTTCTGTCCCACTAAACTTGCAAGGAGATTTCAAATTTCTAATTGTCTTCATAACATACCCAAATCACAATGACATATAATGTACATATTAATAATTCGAAAGCTGAGAATTGTGAGTTTTGTTGAAATTTGAGGTTATTATCTATATTATTTTAAATGTGACTGTATCAAAGCTAGTGTTGGATGCCAGAAGAACCTAAATCAATCCATTCTTGTTTGATGTGTTCATTTAAAATAATTAGAAAAAATACTGAGAGATTCAGCCCATGAAGATTCACTAGTCTTGACAGCTAGTAAGGTCAGGTCAGGTTGCGGGAGCATGCATTGGTATTGTGTGTTGTTGCAGCCACCATGCAGCAAAACAGCTTGGGATCCTGATTGGCAACTCTGCAGGCAGACACACAGTCCAGTCCCCCCACCCCACAAATGACCATCTATCTGCTGCAGCCAGGTGTTACATGGTTGCCCCCTTAGCCTAGTCTTGCTGCTCAGGCCCTCAAAAATGAGGATCCTGCGAGCCAGATCACCTTTGAGGAATTGTACCACATCACATGGCTGTAGTGCCATAACTGACGCTCCCTCACAATGCAGGTAATGTTCCTTATTCAAGTCTCCGTGAGCAACTGCTCATTCAACACAAAATAAAACCAGTGGTACCCAAGGATTCTCCGAAGAGACATATTACCGAAGGAGTCCAGTCTTTGTCTCACGTCATTAGAAAGCGTCCATGTATCACAATGATATACCAAAACAGGAAGCACTGGGACTCTAAAGACTTGGACCTTTGTCCTTCTGCATAGATATTGAGAGTGCCACCCACCCCTTCCCAGTGATCTGATGACCCCATGGTCTTCCAATTCGTCTACTGACTTCATAGGAAGAGTCACCAGAGAAATTAATGTCACAGCCAAGGTAAGTAAACCTCTCGACAAGGTCGACATTCACACCGCAAACAGACAAGCTGCTGATGGATGTGCCCAAGAGGTCATTACAGGCCTGGATCTTGTTTTTATCCAGGACGCTTGCAAGCCCAAACACCCAGACTCGTTGCTCAATATCTCGAGAGCCCCGATCAGAGCCTTCATAGATGCTGCGAAGATCACAGCATCATTAGCAAAGTCGAGATCTGTGAATCTTTCTTCACCAACAGATGCCCCACAGCCACTGGACCCCATTACCCTGCCCAACACCCAGTCCATGCAAACAAACAGAGTAGGAGTAAGAACACACCCCTGATGAATCCCAGAATCATCTGGGAAAAACACAGTTTCTGCCTCCACTCAGCACAGCACTCACAGTACCAGTGTATAGGCCAGCCATGATATCCAGCAACTTCAATTGGGATCCTTCGAGTCTCTTGATGTCCAAAAGGGCAGCTCAATCAACTCAGTCAAATGCTTTATGAAATTTGACAAAGGCTTCAAAGAATCTACCAATATTGCACTCCATGAGAACCTTCGGTGCCAAGATGCGGTCGATGGTAGACTTCTTAGGTGTAAAACCAGACTGCTGTGGTTGCTGGTAGGTGAACAAGTGATCACGGATCCTATTGAGGATGACCATAGGAAGGACCTTACCCAGGACCAAGAGCAGTGTTATCATTCTGTAGTTGCCACAATTCAGACAATCATCCTTTCCTTTCCAAATAGGGATGACAAGTCTCATTTTCCAGTCATTTGGGATGATGCCCGTCTCCAAATAGAAGCAAAGACTGATTGTAATGCAAAGAGGACAGCCTTACCACCAGTCTGGAGAAATTCACCACAGATCCTTAACTAATAAGTTGTATGTTATTTGACTTTACCAAATATGATGGTATGGGTTGGCTCCACGGTCCCTGGCAACACTTCAAAACCGTCGATAACATGAGTGGGATGACCTGGTAAACTGAGGACACAGGGATAAATAATAGGTGGCATAAGTGCTTTAATTACACTCCATTGTTTGTCACCTGTGCAAAAATTGCAATGCAGGTTCTTCATTAAATAAATATTCATGAAAGTTAAAAGTCAATAATTTCATGAATAAAAACCAGACTAAAACCATGCAAATACTGGGCTCCTCTTTTCCCCCCTCTCTCTCTTTCCCCAAGTCCAGTGCATCTTTCACTCTCCGTATCTCCCCAGCTCACCTCAAGTATTCTCAGCAGGAGACCCCAGCAGCTGCAATGCCACCTTCTGGCTCTAGTCCCGACTCCCTCTTTCTGCATCTGTAGGCACTCTGTCTTCCACCATTCCTAGTAATATATTCCTGAATCATACAGCTACCTCCAAGTTGATCAAAATCCCCCAGTATCCCATTACCATCATATTTCACTGATACAGCAAGGTAGAATAAGCTAATATTCAAAATCAATTACAATCCATACAGTCCAGCGTTTCTCAACATATGAAAAAATTGGAGCTTGAAATAAAGCAACTGCAATACTTTAGATTTAAGCCAGAGAACGCGGGTCGGCAAAATAATATGCATATTTGAAGACACAGAGAAAGATAAACCAGTCCCCTTTTTGGAAAAATCTTGGCCAATATGGCATCATAGCAAGTGGCAGAAAGGGTTCATAGAATTTTTTAATCTGGGTGGTCTCTGCAGAACCCAGCATTCGTGGTGTCAGGTTTCTTAGGATACACTACTAGAAAGCCTGTCGGGTCCTTTCTCTTCTAGTGGCTAACACAAGAAATAGTGGGGGTGGCTTTTACTGACTGTGCTTGCTTACTTCAGTGTGTGCTACTTGAACTTTGAGAAAGCCAGTTGTGGGCAGTGTTGGTCTACTTTGTATAATAACTCTTTTCCTTAAACTGTTTATTCTAGTCATCATAACCCTTGCTGCTATTTTGTTTATTGTGTATTTTTATCATTTTAATATTCAGTGGAGTCATTTGTTACTATGCTGGTCTCCAGGTTGGCCTTATCGTTTTGTTAAGTTTAGAATTTTTTAAAAGACCTCTTACAGAAGGCTGGGGGAGAGATTGCATTGTGGATGTTCCTGGTATCACTTAGTTTCTTTTTACCATTTTATGCTACAAAGTCTTGTATTTTCATTTCAGATGTAATAGTGGTGGACCAGTCACCATAGCACAAATGACTCCAAGGAAATCAATAAAAATGTTTTTCAGCTGTTAATTGTTTTCTAATCTGCCCAATTCATCCCCTCTTTCTAATCTCTTTGAATTTGTGCTGCCTCAAAGAGGAGAAAAGCTTTGCATTTGGACGACTTGTTACAATGAAAATACTAAAGGAAGTCCTGTCTGTCATGAATAAGGCGAAGACCCCTGGTGTCAATGGTATTCCACACAGGCTTATGGCAACATATCAGAAGCAACTTTGTCCTTGTTTCTTTTAAATGGTGAGTATGATAAATATTGATTCACACCAATATGATGATTAGCGAATTCTTTCTGTAGCACAGTGATGACTACACTCTCAGAATTGTAGACCATTGTCCCTTAGGTTCTGATGCATAAGTGCTGGATAAACGCTCAGCTATCTTAAACTATTAGTCTAACCAGTTCAAACTGGATTAATTCATTTCTGTCTAGCCTCAGATAATGTATACCTGCTCCTAATCGGCACTGATGCAGCCCTGCTCAGCTGAGAAGGTGTTTAGTTTGCCTAACTGTGTGTTGCATTCACAGGTCCTGGTCTGAATGGGTTTCAGAGCACAGTTCAGTAGAAAGATGGTAAAACATTATTTTCCATTCCCTTGACAGTGCTGTGTATTTTCTCCTCTCCTTTCTAAATCTTAGACTTGAGTTACTGGTAGAAGCTATCCAAACTATAGAATTACTGAACCCCATGTCGATTTCACCATACTTCCCATGTCTATATCTTCTAATGCAGGGGTTCTCAAACTCTGTCCTGGGGGACCCCTGTGGCTGCAGGTTTTTGTTCCAACCAGCCTCTGTTTTTAATTGGACTCCTGGGGTAATTAAATGAACTGTTGTTTCCCAGATTCCCTGTTTTGGGAACAATATACAAATTAGAAAACTAAGTTTGGTAAAAAAAAAAAAAAAAAGTATTAAAATGTACTAAGCAGTTATATGCATTTTTTTCTTTTTAACAGTATTTTCATCTTGTCATTCTACTTTTCTAGGTGTTCTAATTGTTTAATTAATCCATTATTTACTACTTTGTGGGGCTGACGCTAAAGTAGTTGCAGCCTTTCACGATTGAGTGTTGTTTGCTTGGGTTTCTGCTCTGCTTGTTTTTAATTGTCATTATTAAGATTCAATGAAGGGCGCAAACTGCACAGAGAAAGGGCGAAATATAATAAAAAGAGAGTTAAGCATTTAAATCCATAGCAAAAACAGAAATATTTCTAAGTTTCTTATAAATGTAAAAATCATGCTGCTGTGCTTTTCTGAATTTAGAATAAAAGATAAATAATACCAGCCAATTAAATGAGATCAGTGCTATCAGGTGTTGTCACTGATTAGGAATCTGGTTGGAACAAAAACCTGCAGCCACAGGGGGTCCCCAGGACCAAGTTTGAGAACCCCTGTTCTAATAGAATTCTTCCTTTTAGTAATTGGTGGCTCCATCTTTAATATCTACTATTATTTTAAAATTTTAAGAGCTAGCATCTAAATACTGTTCTAATCAGCAGGACACAGTAGGAGTGATGCAAGCAGAGTTGTATCACTGGCTGTATGTGCAATGGCATCTGGGAAAGTGAGCCCTTGTGCTTGTCCTGCCTGTTTGCCGTTCACTGTTCAAATGACCTCCCCTGCAAATCAAACTGTTTATGCAAACCTGAAAATCAAGATGCCAAGAATCAAATATTGCATGTGCTTGTACAAAACTAGAAAGCAGTAAGGTCCTCCATCCTAACTGCATGTGCAATTGACCCTAATTAATAACTGTGCTGCATACATTGGTGGGCACCCCATTAGTAAAGACAGACATATTTCCAAAAATGTTCAGTCTCCTTTTAGCATCCCCTCCTTTTCCTTTTTCGCCTGTGGACAGAATTGCTGAGCTTTAACTCCTTGGCATTCACCAGAATTCTACATAACTAGGCATATGAGAACATGAGGGCAACCATTAAGAAGGATATTAGGGAAGCTAAAAAGCAGTTACAGAGGAATATAGCAGATATGGCGAAAGACGAGCCTAAGAGATCCTTTCAGTATTTTAGTTGTAAAAGAACAGTCAAGGAGGAGGTGAAGTGCATAAGAACAGTAAAGGGGAATTAAAAAATACAGACAGTGAAACAGCAGAAGCTATAAACTTACATTTTTCTGAGGTCCTCACATGTGAGAAAGTCGATAACCTGCCAACGATAAGAGGAACTACTAAGAGTGAATTGGAAATTATAGAGGGAGAAGTAGTGCTGAGAGTAAATAGGCTGAAATCAAATAAATCTCCAGGACCAGATAATATTTATCTTCAAGTTCTTAAGGAGGCTAGCAAGTACAAATGTAAAAAGTATCACCGGTCAGATCCAAGCAGCTATAGGCCAGTATGTTTAACAAGCATCACATGAAAATTAATGGAAGGAATTATTAATGATAAGATTGAGCAACACCTGGGAAGGACAGAAGTTATTCTGAACAGTTAGCATGGGTTCAGAAGAGGGAGGTCATATTTTACTCACATGCTGGAATTCTATGAGGAAACAACAAAAGGATATGATCAAAGTGCACATATGATATTATTTATCTTGACTTTCAGAAAGCATTTGATAAGGTGCCACATGAGAGGATGGACATCAAGCTAAAAGAAATGGGAGTTCAGGGTGATGTTTTTAGATGGGTGCAGAATTGGCTCAGACACAGGAAGCAGAGAGTGATGGTGCGAGGAACCTCATCAGAACTGGGCGAGGTTAAGAGTGGTGTTCCACCTGGTTCAGTGCTAGGGCTGCTGCTATTTTTAATATATATAAATGATTTAGATAGGAATATAAGTAACAAGCTGGTTAAGTTTGCAGCTGATCTGGAATCCATTAAACCATTACAGACGGACTTGGACAGCATACAGCAGGGGTCCTCAATCACAGTCCTGGAGGGCTGCAGTGCCTACAAGTTTCTGTTCTAACCCAGTTGCTTAATTAGAAAGCAATTCTTGCCAATAATTTAATTTCATGGCTTGTTGGTGCTTTAACTCAGCTATGTCAGGTAATTCTCATATCCTAAATTTTCTTCGCCTTTCTAAGGATATCCATCCATCCATCCAATATCCAACCCGCTATATCCTAACTACAGGGTCACGGGGGTCTGCTGGAGCCAATCCCAGCCAACACAGGGCACAAGGCAGGAAACAAACCCTGTTTGCCAGCCCACCACAGCCTTTCTAAGGATATCATCCAAATAATTTGAAGGCTAAAATGTATGAGTAATTCTCAGTCCTTCACTTTTTTTCTCATCACTTTCCTTCCAAGTATTTATTTAAACCCAATAGTGCATGATAAATACACACAGGTGTAAATGTGTAACAAGCTAAACAGAGAAATGCTGGTCTCTTTTGTCATTTGCATGTTATTGCTAATTAGGAGCAATTAAAAGCAGTTCTTTAAGACTAAAATAAGCAATAAGGGTTTAAAATCTTAATGAGCGAGACAATTAAAGTGAAGCAGAAGTGTTACTTAAGCAATAAGTGCTTCTTATTAAGCAATTGTGTTGGAGCAAAAACCTGCAGCCACTGTGGCCCTCCAGGACCGTGATTGAGGACCCCTGGTATACAGGCTTGGGTGGACTTGTGGCAGATAAAATTGAATGTAAGTAATTGTAAAGTATTACAGATGGGAAGTAAAAATGTGAGATTTGAATATACAATGAAAGGCCTGAAAACTGAAAGTACACCTTATGAGAAGGATTTAGGAGTCATAGATAGATACTTTATTAATCCCAAGGGGAAATTCACATACTCCATAGTGGACTCTACACTATCAACTGCCAGACACTGTTCAGAAGCCATTAAGAAGCTGAATAGAATGCTAGATTATATAGCACAATGTGTGGAGTACAAGTCCAAGGAGGTTCTGCTCAAGCTTTATAACGCACTAGTGAGGCCTCATCTTGAGTGCTGTGTGCCATTTTGGTCTCCAGGCTACAAAAATGACATAACAGCGCTAGAAAAGGTCCAGAGAAGAGCGACTAGGCTGATTCCAGGGCTCCAGGGAATGAATTATGAGGAAAGATTAAAAGAGCTGAGCTCTTTCTGTTTAAGCAAAATAAGATTATGAGGAAACGTGAAGTGTTTAAAATTATGAAGGGAATTAGTACAGTGGATTGAGATTGTTATTTTAAATGAGTTCATCAAGAATACAGTTAGAAACTTGTTAAGGGTAAATTTTGCAAAAACATCAGGAAATTTTTCTTCAAACAGAAAATTATAGACATCTGGAATAAGCTTCTAAGTGGTTTGGTAAACAATAGGAAATGAGGGAGTTTTAAAGTTAGACTTGATGTTATCAGTAAGTCGGTCATTTTCCAACCCCCTATATCCTAACACAGGGTCCCGGGAGTCTGCTGGAGCCAATCCCAGCCAACACAGGGAGCAAGGCAGGAACAAATCCCGGGCAGGGTGCCAGCCCACCACAGGACTTGATGTTATTTGTTGGGCTGAATGGCCGGTTTTCATCTATCATCTATCATTTTCATTTCTATTTATGGTTAAGTCAGACTTGGGGTGACGTATAATGATCTGTTATACAGTGGTAAGCAGACATTACTCTTGGAACAGTATTCTACTGCCATCTAGTGGACAAAATTACATTATGCTGTAAAAATCATGAATATTTTATGCATTTTGCCACTCTAAGGTAACATTTCAATATTAATGAGTTGGATGGAGCCATCAACTAAAACACAATTGAGTGTAAACAAGAAGTTAAGAAGCCAGTTTAATAACAAGCTAAAGTTGAACCATAAGTTGAATCAAGCGATAGTGATGACAATGCAAATTGACCATCAGATGTTGATAGTGAAACTGACATATAAAAATGTGTTATAGAAGTAAATGATGAAAATGTGCTATAAAAGTAAAAATTGTTGTTGTTGTTGATGCATATGACATTGTATGACCAAACCCGTGAGATATGCCTGGTGTATTTGGTTGCCTGAAGAATTATTGTGGTGCAGGTAGATGTGTGGCATAAAAGCAAATTAATTGTGAACAAGTAAGAAGAAAAACAAGACGTTAGCCCGTTAAGCACTGTTCATAATGAAGCAACTGTTGTTTGTGTGAAGGGAAATGTGGAAGTCACTAAGCCTTGCACTGTGGTAGCCTACAATAAAACAAGGGGTGGACTGTGCAGATTAGGCACTGACATTCTACAATCTAATCCTCTAGCAACAGAAAATGTAAGAAAAATTTGCAACGAAACACATTTCTACTGCCCCATTGAAACATTGGGCTATGCGCTGGTGCCTGTTTCAAAACATATCACACAAAGGACATACACTAAATTTTCATGAGTACAGCAGTGGACACTAGACATACGCATCTTTCATTCTGTGTCTATATCTGTGTTTTTATATTTACATGTAATATTTTTTTCTTGTTGAAAAAAAAAATATGCATTTTTAACTCCTTTTCCTGTTAAACATAATGCTAAAAGGGGTTAAAAACACGTAACTTCAAACCTAACTATCCATCTTTTTTTCTCAAACAAAATCAACACTAATGAGCCACAACATTATGTGTACTTCTATATAAAGTAAATAACGTCAACTTTCTCAAAACAATGGTTTAAATCAAAGTCAGGGATATACAGTGCATCTGGAAAATATTTACAGCGTATCACTTTTTCCACATTTTGTTATGTTACAGCCTTATTCCAAAATGGATTAAATTTATTTTTTCCCTCAGAATTCTACACACACCACCCCGTAATGACAACGTGAAAAAGTTTACTTGAGTTTTTTGCTAATTTATTAAAAATAAAAAAACTTGAGAAATCACATGTACATAAGTACTCACAGCCTTTCCTCAATACTTTGTCGATGCACCTTTGGCAGCAATTACAACCTTAAGTCTTTTTGAATATGATGCCACAAGCTTGGCACACCTATCCTTTGCCAGTTTCACCCATTTCTCTTTTCAGCACCTCTTAAGCTCCATCAGGTTGGATGGGAAGCATCAGTGCACAGCCATTTTAAGATCTCTCCAGAGATGTTCAATTGGATTCAAGTCTAGGCTCTGGCTGGGCCACTCAAGGACATTCACAGAGTTGTCCTGAAACCACTCCTTTGATATCTTGGCTGTGTGCTTAGGGTCGTTGTCCTGCTGAAAGATGAACCGTCGCCCCAGTCTGAGGTCAAGAGCGCTCTGGAGCAGGTTTTCATCCAGGATGTCTCTGTACATTGCTGCAGTCATCTTTCCCTTTATCCTGACTAGTCTCCCAGTTCCTGCCGCTGAAAAACATCCCCACAGCATGATGCTGCCACCACCATGCTTCACTGTAGGGATGGTATTGGCCTGGTGATGAGCAGTGCCTGGTTTCCTCCAAACATGACGCCTGGCATTCACACCAAAGAGTTCAATCTTTGTCTCATCAGACCAGAGAATTTTGTTTCTCATGGTCTGAGAGTCCTTCAGGTGCCTTTTGGCAAACTCCAGGTGGGCTGCCATGTGCCTTTTACTAAGGAGTGGCTTCTGTCTGGCCACTGTACCATACAGGCCTGATTGGTGGATTGCTGCAGAGATGGTTGTCCTTCTGGAAGGTTCTCCTCTCTCCACAGAGGACCTCTGGAGCTCTGACAGAGTGACCATCGGGTTCTTGGTCACCTCCCTGACTAAGGCCCTTCTCCCCCGATCGCTCAGTTTAGATGGTCGGCCAGCTCTAGGAAGAGTCCTGGTGGTTTCGAACTTCTTCCACTTACGGATGATGGAGGCTACTGTGCTCATTGGGACCTTCAAAGCAGCAGAAATTTTTCTGTAACCTTCCTCAGATTTGTGCCTCGAGACAATCCTGTCTCGGAGGTCTACAGACAATTCCTTTGACTTCATGCTTGGTTTGTGCTCTGACATGAGCTGTCAACCGTGGGACCTAATATAGGTGTGTGCCTTTCCAAGTCATGTCCAATCAACTGAATTAACCACAGGTGGACTCCAATTAAGCTGCAGAAACATCTCAAGGATGATCAGGGGACACAGGATGCACCTGAGCTCAATTTTGAGCTTCACGGCAAAGGCTGTGAATACTTATGTACATGTGCTTTCTCAATTTTTTTATTTTTAATAAATTTGTAAAAACCTCAAGTAAACTTTTATCACGTTGTCTTTATGGGGTGTTGTGTGTAGAATTCTGAGGAAAAAAATGAATTTAATCCATTTTGGAATAAGGCTGTAACATAACAAAATGTGGAAAAAGTGATGCGCTATGAATAATTTCCGGATGCACTGTACAATGATTTTAGAAAGTGTTCAAATCTCTTCATTGTATAAATCATTCTAAATGGATAAATCTACCATTTTTGCCCACCAGTTTACATTCAGTAGCCCATAATGACAAAGAGGAAAAAATGTTTTCAGAAAGATTGAAAAATGTATAAAAAGTCAAAACCTGAAAACTCTTATTCATGCAAGTATCCAAACCCTTTGTTGTGGCCCTTCAAATTGTGGTCAGATGCGTCCTGTTTGTTTTAATGATCCTTCAGTTGTGTCTAGAGCTTGATGGGAGTCCACCTGTGGAAACCTGAATTGATTGGACATTATTTGGAAAGACCCCCTCACAATTCACACTGCATGTCAGGACAAAAGTCAAGCTATTAAGTTCAATGAACTCTCTGTAGATCGCAACAATCAAATTGTGGTGAGGCATAGATGACGGCCAATGAATAAAACCATTTCTAAAGCTTTGAGTGTTCCCTCAATAATCATGAAATGAACAGTTTGGAACCACCAAGACCCTTCTTAAACTTGGATGTCTCAGTCAAACTACGTAAATGGGCAAGAAGTGCTTTGGTGAGAGAGTTGACTAAGAAGCCAAGGGCAACTCTAACAGAGCATCACGTCCTTTGTATGAATTGGGAGAATTTGGCTTCTAAAAAGTACCGAATTAAGGGTTTGAATAAATGAGAGATTTCAGTTTTTAATTTTTAATAAATTTGAAAACCTTTTTTGCAAACGTATTTCCACTTTGTCATTATGGGTTATTGAGAACTGGTTGATAGGCAAAAATGTCAAATGTATCAATTAAAACTAAATCTACAGTACAGTGTGCAGAATGTGAAGGGGCCTGAATACTTTCTAAATCAACTGTATTAGATGATAATCTGACATTCAAAGTGGATGTGTTGAATGCAGAAGATATGGGCTGGGGGAAATACTCGAGTTGCTTTGATAAGCAAATTGTTATGACCAGATGAGTGAATTTCTGACATGGTGAGTGCCTACCAACAGTGGTCCAATGAAGGAAATAAAATGTGAATCGCAATGCAAGAGATCAACACAGGCTACACCATCTAGTACAAGCCAACAGATAGTCTACTGTGGTACAAATTGCAGATAACTTTAATAATGGTTGTGGGAGTAATACAGTATGTCACAACACACAGTGCAACGAATCCTGCTACATATGGAAACAAGTTGGTGCTGGCCAGTCCGAGCATTGGAACTGGGCATTGAATCAACAGGAGAAGATGACCTGGCCTGATGAATACACTTTTTCTGTTTCATCATGAATGGCTGGGTATGTGTTGGTTGTTTGCCTGGGGCAGAGTTGGCACCAGACAGAAGACAAGCCATTGAAGGGAGAGTAATGCTTTTAGCAATGTTCTGCTAGGAAAGCCTGAATCTAGGCATTCATATGCACATTAATTTGACATATGCTATGTCATGTGCCTAAACATTGTTATGGACCAGGCACTTCATGGCAACTGTATAGTCTTATTGAATTAGTATTTTTCTGCAGGATAATATGCCCTATCACACTGTACAAATGTCTGGGATGGGTTTGAGGAACAGGATGAAGAGTTCATGGTATTGTCCAGGCCTATAAATTCCCAAAATTTCAATCCAGTTGACCAGCTGTGGGATGTGTTGAGAGAAAGTGACTCCACCTTACAACTTATGGGAGTTAGAGGATCTCCTACTGATGTCCTGTTGTTACACACCTACATATGTCTTATACAGTTTATGCCTTAGTAGGTTGGAGCTGTTTTGGTGGCACACTGAGGCTCAACAGCATATTAGGCAGGTGGTCATAAGATACTGGTTCAGCAGAGTATTTCTACTCATTATTTGTTGGGTAACACCTTCCATAATCATCCTTCTCCATTCCTGCACTACTGTCTTGACAAACATTAATCATTCCTGTATCATCAGCAGACCCAATTTAAATATTTACATGGGCTCTACCTTATTCTTCATAAATTTTACACAAGTCTTCACTTTCTTGATGGCATTACACCCATATTTTGGTGGTCAGACCTTTATTTTGCTTACACACTTCCTATACTACTATCAGGTTCAACTTTCCTCTTGCATAAAATTCTAATTCTGGTTGATCCCCGCTGTCTTCATCTCCATTATCAAACGACTACTCAACCATATCTTCTTTTTCCGTGGAAGATAACTCCAATTTTTTACCCTTTTTACAATCAAGATCATGTCTGCATCACATACTAACAAGGCGTCCAGTGAGTCAGTACAACACTGGGATTCTGTCAAAACTCCAACTAATACAATGCAGAGATGAAATAACACCATCATCACCTCCAGGGTAATAAACCAGACTCTGCTGTCAAACAAACTTCATTTTTACATTCCATACACCTGAAAAAGTAAAGCTACCCAACTTGTATCCATCCATTATCTATATTTCTTAATCCAGATAAGCCTTGTTGGTGGAAGGCAGGAAGAAACCCCAGTTGGCACACTAGTCCATCACAGTGGTGCCAGTTCAGAATCACTACTTATCCTGCACTAACAGGAAAACCTAAAACCATGGGGAGAATTCCAGCCCGACAGTCCTCTTGCTGGGCTGGTGTTCAAACTAAAGGAGGCTTGAGAGTTTCAAAGCAACAGGAGCACTAACCACTGCACCACAATACTGCACTCTTTAGGTCTTTCTGTGACCATTAGATTACCAAATGGCACCTGGCAGAAACATGTAAAAGATAACTGGTTTAATTAATACTGTGTGCTCCTTCCTAGATCCATTTGCTTATTCAGGAATCCTCATGGTACACAATTTATTTTAGTACCTAACTTTTTTCATATGCTGGGGGGAAAAAGGGAAAAGTCGCTTAAAATTAGAACGGGAAGGATCGTTTTTAAAGTTTAAATTTGTCACACAATTCCTTAATGAATTCCACTACTATGGTAAATTAGTAGAACATGTGCTTTTGGTGAATCTGTCAATCCATCTTTCAATTCCACTTATCCAGAGCAGTGTCACGAGGCAGCTATAGCCTTTAGCAGCAAGCATAGGGCACAAGGCAGGAACAGTCAATCACATGGTGAACACAATTCTATGGATAAGTCACATTTTTCTCAGCAGCGGTTCCCTCAAGCTGATTAAAAAAGAGCAGTGCACAAACACATACAAACAAATAATTGCTAAACAGGAACACTTACTTCAGCATCACATCATTCTAAGGTTATTAACAAGTATGCCTAAGCATAATAACCATAAGAAGTAAATAAATACAGTAAATGAATACCTTTCAGATTAAATTCAAGGAAAATCAACAAGAAAGGACAGTAAATCATCCCAAGTATAATGCATACAAAAGCATATTGTTGTTCTTTAAGATCTTTTAGAAGAGCACAAGAAAAACAGAAGCTGGGAAATAAAAATATCTTTAATTCAAATGAGATGTCAGTTTGAAGCAGGAATTGGTGGCAGCCACAGGAGTCAACCAAGCCCAAGTTTCAGACCTATTACCCTGAAAAATGTGTTATAAAAATAAGACATGCAGGTTACTTCCTACACAGCAAACTTCAAATAAGAAATAGATTAGTATGAGAAGGAATAGTGCAATAAACTCAGGTTTCAAGTTGGTAAATAAATGATGTCATCTTGTCAAATTATTTTGGTCAAGCTTTCTCCTCAACCCTTACTGTAACTCCCCATTGTCATATGACCTGTGTTGTCCTGTATATGACAGCAGTTAATTGACACTAAAATATAGTTGATACGTAATATTACTTTTGCAGTGTTACATTTTTCATGTTTAACTTACAAAAATAAAGCTTCTACATTTAGGAAGTTTCAATATATGACGAGGAATTTACTACCTGATAATTTGTAATTCCTAAAAAATCATGGCAAATCATGGAACATTGATGGCACTTTCTAGAAGTTAATCATTCACTGTTAGATGGTAAAAAGTTAATAGTGTAGATAGAGAATAGCTGCATGTTCAGCACTGAGCACACAAGTTAAATACTGAGTTGACATGACAAGAAGCAACACAGTATTCCAAAATGAGTTGAATGGATAAATTGCAAAGGTAAACAGTCCCCTGGAGGTATAAAATGACCTTGTGTTCTATTTTGGCCAGTTACTGACCTAATAGTATACAACATTTTTGTATGGTCTGATTCAGAAACTGTAGTATTTATATACCAGGTCACAAACTCAGTGAAATTAACAGAATGAAATTGCATCAAAAATGAGAATTAGAATTAAAAGAGAAAAAGAAGTAAACTGTCCGAGTACCACATGTTCATTTTCTCCTTGTAGAAGTATGCAAACTCTTGATTTCCTTCATTCTTCTTTAAACCATGCATGTCTTTTATAACATGAGAAACAAGTCACCAATCTCTTCAAAATAAAATTGGCAAAGTTGGGGGGATCCTTTCTTTGGAATACATGAAATTTTTCAAAACTTCTTATTGGGATTTTAAACAGGCTCTTTTCAGAAAAATAGTCAATGAAACCAATGGGAGAGGGAAAAACACATTTCTAATTAGGCTTTGCATCAGCTGTCACCCTCTGGTTTGCTGTTTATCTTAACTTTAGATCTCTGGAAAACTGTGTTGTTGTATCCCTCACGATTCCTGGCAATTTCTATTGCATAAAACTGGATCCTTGTGGCTAAAAGACAAAAGGTCAGAAAAGAAACCTTGTTTTCATATTTAATAATGTTCAGAATAGCTTAGTAAATGTTTTTCAAACTTCTGAACCTTCATCTGAAATTGGACATAATGTTTTTGCAAGAACCTACTCCATTCTCTAAATATATCAATTATTGTTTCTTTTAACATAGTTCCACTATATATTATACAGTCTCTACCAAGTAATACAGAGTACATGACACGTGTTTCGCCATTATTGGGGCTGATCAGGTGTACTCACTTCTTAGGTCATTACATTCTTAAGTGTGAGGTGCAATCTGCTTATTTGTGTGGTTGCATATTAGGTAACGCTTGCAGTTGGTTGGCCAGTCAGCAAACAATGTAATACTTCAATCTTCACCCTGTCAAATAAGTGCACCAGGTACCGTGGTGCAACGTCAGAGGTTCCGGGGATGCAAAAGTGTGTACACTTAACAAGCCCCAATAAGGTCAAAATACATTCTGTATGCTCTGTATTATTTGGCAGATAATGTATAACATATCTATGAGCTGCTTCTTGCAACTGAGAGAACGTGGCAAATGTTTACCGATTGGCTGACCAACCACCAGCTTTAGCTGGTAGATAATGACACAAATAATCGGATTGCGACTCAGACCTATGAACACCACATGTCAAAATAATTGGGCTACAAACCAGATAATCTTGAAACCAGCCTTTGATTCAGACCCCCTTGCAACCATTTAATGGCCACCATTTTTCAGAGTATCACAAAAGAAATGTGCTTTATAAAAAAACAACTTTTAGCAGTACTTATGAATTGCATTTTAAGTATTAAATAATATTCTGTAAATCCGATTGTTAACCTTAAGCACAAAACAATATTGATGGTTACATCCATTTATATACTAGTTTTTAGAACGGTTATACAATCATGGCCAAAATTATCGACACCCCTGGAATTTTCCCAGAAAATGCACCATTTCTCCCAGAAAATTGTTGCAATTACAAATGTTTTGGTATACACATGTTTATTTCCTTTATGTGCATTGTAACAACTGAAAAAAACAGAAAAAAGCTGAATCTGACATCATGTCACACAGAACTCCAAAAATTGGCTGGACAAAATTATTGGCACCTTTTCAAAATTGTGGGTAAATCGTTTTATTTCAAGCATATGATGCTTGTTTGAACTCACCTGTGGCAAGAAACAGGTGCTGGCAATATAGCAATCACACCCGAAGCCAGTTAAAATGGGGAAAAGTTGACTCAACCTTTCTGTTGTGTGTCTGAGTGTGCCACACTAAGCATGGAGAACAGAAAGAAGACAAGAGAATTGTCTGAGGACTTGAGAACAAAAATTGTGGAAAAATATCAACGATCTCAAGGCTACAAGTCCATCTCCAGAGATCTTCATGTTCCTTTGTCCACTGTGTGCAACATAATCAAGAAGTTCACAACACATGGCACTATAGCTAATCTCCCTGGACATGGACGGAAGAGAAAAATTGGTAAAAGACTGCAACGAAGGATAGTCCGAATGGTGGATAAACAGCCCCAATCAACTTCAAAACATTCAAGCTGTTCTGCAGACTCAGGGTGCAACAGTGTCAGCTCGAACTATCCGTCGACATCTGAACGAAATGAAACGCTATGGCAGGAGAGCCAGGAGGACCCCACTGCTGACACAAACATAAAAAAGCCAGACTGGAGTTTGCCAAAATGTACTTGAGGTAGCCAAAATCCTTCTTATCCTACAGATAAGACCAAGGTAGAGCTTTTTGGTAAAGCTCATCATTCTAGTTTACAGAAAACGGAATGAGGCCTACGAAGAAAAGAACACATTACCTACAGTCAAACATGTTGAAGGTTCTAAGATGTTTTGAGGATGTTTTCCTGCCTCTGGCACTTGATGCCTTGACTGTGTGCAAGGCATCATGAAATCTGAAGACTACTAAAAGATACTGGGGCGCAATGTAGGGCTCAGTGTCAGAAAGCTGGGTCTGCGTCAGAGGTCATGGGTGTTCCAGCAGGACAACGACCCCAAACATACCTCTAAAAGCACCCAGAAATGGTTGAAGACAAAGCTCTGAAGATTTCTGAAGTGGCCAGCAATGAGTCTGGATCTAAATCCAATTGAACACTTATGGAGAGATCTCAAAATTGCTGTTGGGAGAAGGCGGCCTTCAAATCTGAGACACCTTGAGCAGTTTGCAAAAGAAGAGTGGTCGGAAATTCCAGCTGAGAGGTGTAACAAGCTTGTTGATGGTTATAGGAAGCGCTTAATTTCAGTTATTTTTTTCAAAGGACGTGCAACCAAATATTAAGTTGAGGGTGCCAATAATTTTGTCCAGCCCGGTTTTTGAGTTGTGTGTGAAATGTCAGATTTGGCTTTTTTTCTCTGTGTTTTTGTGTTGTTCCAATGTACATAAAGGAAATAAACATGTGTATACCAAAATATTTGTAATTGCAACAATTTTCTTTGAAAAATGGTGCATTTTCTGGGAAAATTCCAGGGGTGCTGATAATTTCAGCCATGCCTGTAATTAACACCTTAATTTTCCTTAACTTCAAGTTGCTGCTAATACTCAACATAATTATATTCCTTTACTAATTTAATGCAACACCACTGAGAGGACTTCTGTTTTAATAATGTATACACTGAACAGCCACTTCATTAGCTGCAGTGCATCTGGAAAGTATTCACAGTGCATCACTTTTTCAAAATTTTGTTGTGTTACAGCCTTATTCCAAAATGGATTAAATTCATTTTTTTCCTCAGAATTCTACACACAACACCCCATAATGACAACGTGAAAAAAGTTTACTTGAGTTTTTTGCAAATTTATTAAAAATAAAAAAACTCAGAAATCACATGTACATAAGTATTCACAGCCTTTGCTCAATACTTTGTCGATGCACCTTTGGCAGCAATTACAGCCTCAAGTCTTTTTAAATATGATGCCACAAGCTTGGCACACCTATCCTTTGCCAGTTTCGCCCATTCCTCTTTGCAGCACCTCTCAAGCTCCATCAGGTTGGATGGGAAGCGTCGGTGCACAGCCATTTTAAGATCTCTCGAGAGATGTTCAATCGGATTCAAGTCTGGGTTCTGGCTGGGCCACTCAAAGACATTCACAGAGTTCTCCTGAAGCCACTCCTTTGATATCTTGGCTGTGTGCTTAGGGTCGTTGTCCTGCTGAAAGATGAACTGTCGCCCCAGTCTGAGGTCAAGAGCGCTCTGGAGCAGGTTTTCATCCAGGATGTGTCTATACATTGCTATAGTCATCTTTCCCTTTATCCTGACTAGTCTCCCAGTTCCTGCCGCTGAAAAACATCCCCACAGCATGATGCTGCCACCACCATGCTTCACTGTAGGGATGGTATTGGCCTGGTGATGAGCGGTGCCTGGTTTCCTCCAAATGTGACACCTGGCATTCACACCAAAAAGAGTAATCTTTGTCTCATCAGACCAGAGAATTTTGTTTCTCGTGGTCCGAGAGTCCTTCAGGTGCCTTTTGGCAAACTCCAGGCAGGCTACCATGTGCCTTTTACTAAGGAGTGGCTTCTGTCTGGCCACTCTACCATACAGGCCTGATTGATGGATCGCTGCAGAGATGGTTGTCCTTCTGGAAGGTTCTCCTCTCTCCACAGAGGACCTCTGGAGCTCTGACAGAGTGACCATCGGGTTCTTGGTCACCTCCCTGACTAAGGCCCTTCTTCCCCAATCGCTCAGTTTAGATGGCCGCCCAGCTCTAGGAAGAGTCCTGGTGGTTTCAAAATTCTTCCACTTACGGATGATGGAGGCCACTGTGCTTATTGGAACCTTCAAAGCAGCAGAAATGTTTCTGTAACCTTCCCCATATTTGTGTCTCGAGACAATCCTGTCTCGGAGGTCTACAGACAATTCCTTTGACTTCATGCTTGGTTTGTGCTCTGACATGAACTGTCAACCGTGGGACCTAATATAGGTGTGTGCCTTTCCAAATCATGTCCAATCAACTGAATTAACCACAGGTGGACTCCAATTAAGCTGCAGAAACATCTCAAGGATGATCAGGGGAAACGAGATGCACCTGAACTCAATTTTGAGCTTCATGGCAAAGGCTGTGAATACTTATGTACATGTGCTTTTTCAATTTTTTTTATTTTTAATAAATTTGCAAAAATCTCAAGTAAACTTTTTTCATGTTGTCATTATGGGGGGTTGTGTGTAGAATTCTGCAGAAAAAAATGAATTTAATCCATTTTGGAATAAGGCTGTAACATAACAAAATGTAGAAAAAGTGATGCACTGTGAATACTTTCCGGATGCACTGTACATCTACCAAAGAGTAATTTTCCCCTGAAAACAGCATGGATTTGCTGGAGCTCTAGTTCAACAACATATGTAAGAGTACTTGCCAAAAATAGTGTTTTCTTCCGTGTAATCCTTTTCACTGTTCAGCCTCAGCAGTGTCCCATAGTTGTAATCTTCAACAGTTCCATCAAACTGCATACAGAAAGGCCTCCACTCCTTTAAAACACACAGTACAATTATCTTTTTTAAATGAGTTATCAATATGCATTTTTTAACTTAAATGCTATTTTTAAAGCTCCAAAAATATTTTACCTTAATTTTCCAAAAGCACACTTTCATTTTTTTAGCTTGTATTTCTGATATTTTTTAATCACACAACATGCATGACATTCTAATATTTAATGTAATAATACGAATTAAAAAGGGAAATTCAAACAAATTACATATCATACTCTAAAAACAAAGTAACGTGGCAAAGGATAATAAAACTAAAGCAAAATATTTCCAGTTTTATATTCATACTCTTTTGACATCATAAGGTATTGTGATGCTTACTATTTTATAGATAGAAAAGAAAGAAAGAAAGCACTTTGTCCCTAGTGGAATAATTGGCTTTTTACAGAAGCTCTAAATAATAAATAGGTAAATGAAAAATCATCTGTTTTTGTTCGGCATAAAAAATATTGATCTTCACATTTATAAAGGTTGAAATGAATAACAAAATATTCAAATTACTGTATTTCTAAACAAAGATTGTGCTGCAAACAGTATATAAAATCTACTAATCAGAGTTAAACCATGTGTATAAAGTAGCAACACTGAAAAATACATAGTAGAGAAACAACCTGGACACAATACACAAAGTACAAAATTAATCGTGGCATGAATGATAAAGTATGTGCAAAATTAGTATTAATATTTCACTACTCACAGATGTAGTAAGTTATAAGCAAATATATGACATGAGGTTATCATGCCTACTGCATTAAGTCTCTCTCCATAGTCGCTTGCTTCCAAACTTCTACAGTATAAATTCATACCTCAATATTAATTTAAAGTGTTAAATAAAAAAAAACTGCTTTTACACTGTGAAAATTGCCTTTTTTCACAGTCTGGTCAACTTTCATAAGCAACCAGATGCTAAAATGTAAATGCTTACTCTGTTTCTCTGTGAAATCTTAATCCGTTACATTAAAAGTACTTTTGTTTGCCAGTTTCTCACAGTAATAAATGCATTTTTGCCTCCTGTATCTAAGATTATTAAACAGGTTTATCAAAGCAAAGTGAGATGGTAAAAACAGGCATGCAATCGCATCCACTGTTTGTTGTCCACATTCATTGGAAGAAATAATATGTAATAGACAGTAACATCACCATATAAAATTCATTTTTGTTTTGGATCACAATACCTCTTTGGCTTGCTCTGATTTAAGCTCTTCTGGATCCAGAATATGAATATTCAAATTGGGAAACTTCTCCCTAAATTCCTTATAAATTTTGTCATCTGCTTTTGTCAGCTTTAAGAATTTTGGATCTACAGAAGAGATGAGCTGCAAAAAAAATTGGAAACATTATTAAGTGAAAACTGACATTCACTTTTCTACACAGTCATCTTCATTTGTGATGCAATTTTCGTAGCATTGTACCAACTTTTTAATGCCTAATTACTACTCCTCCTGCCTTCACCATTTACAAAGAAAATATTAAAGTGCAGAAACTTATTTTTTTTATATGGGGTTAGTTTATTTCATCATTTAATAATTTGTGTATCACAAATATCTTAATGAATTCATTAAGTGTAGCATCAATTAAACATTAAAACAAACATCTGTAATATCATTTCAGCATGGCTTATAGAGATAAATTATAAAATCTCAAATTAAAACAAAATGATACGTAGATGCAATAGGTACAAACTAAACATTCATTAAGTGGTAGGTAAATAACAGAAATGCTTATTAAAAAAATGTCACATATCACCAGAAAATTGTATACAAAATTTAAATTAATTAATGAGATACTGTATCCATTAAAATATTTATAGAAGGGTAATATGTAAAATAACCAAAAATAAATGAATACTAACAGTACATATACCGAGTTTTTAACTGAGCATGAGAACATTACAATGGGTAAAATCAAATCAAAAATACAAACAGCACTTCCAAAAATAGAATAAAAATGCATTAAATCACAGTCAGCCCTTGGATCTATGTAAGCTAATATGCCTCCTGGGCCTCTGCCTTTTTCTTTCGAGGTTTTGCGTATTTGCCCAAATTCTGTAAAGGCTTTGCACTGTTCCCTCCAAAAAAACAAACAATCTTTTCTAGTTTTGCTATAATACACAGCTTTCTTAATGTGGCAGGATTCTTCCAATTAAGCAAAGCAAAGTTGATGTACAAGTAATGTACTGTAGGAGATTACAGTGAATTTATTTTTGCATAATTTTACCCATCTGGTGTCACTCAAAACAATGCTGATAAAGAATTAAGAATAATTGTAAATATGACAGTAACTGACACATGGGGAATTTTTTTTCTCCAAAATGGTCTTAAAATTCCCAAAACATATGGCCTAGCAATGCCAGTGTTTGGAGACATAATTCAGGGTCCAAACACTGATATATTTTGAATAATTTTAATATTTATAAATGTATACTTTTTATAATTTTAAGATAAATTACACCATGATTTGCATTTTCATTTTTGCCCAAGATCATTATGAAATAAATTTAATGAAGTCTAGACAGGACATAGTACTAATATTCTCATCATTAATTGCTAGAATACAGTTAAATGCTGATACTGAAGGATGATTAGGAAAGCTCTTTTTGACAAAGTTTTACATGGAAAAACAGTGCATTATGGGAATTCTTTATTTGAGATGTAGTTGATCAAAGGTTACGCACACACCAGTATAGAGGTTTGAGAAGGTATGGATACCTCGTGACATCCATAACTCAAACACAGTATAGTATATACAGGGCTTGACTATATAATTATGTGCCAAAGCAACAGGGAATTGCAATTTGCTCTGGATTTTGAGAATGTGATGATGGGTGATGCTAATAGTGAGGTGCAAATCAAAGCATAATCAGTACTTAGAAATTTCAGGAAGAATTCCTTTTCTGAGGATAACCAAGCAGATTGCCTTAAATTTATGAACGCACACAACCCAGTAATAAAACTGAAAGTTATGTAATGTCATGCAAATGTCAGCTTTAGTTCTCTGTAGTGTCATCCTTTTAATAAAAGACCTTTTTTTGCATTCCAGGTGGACAAAATTACAATTTAATGTAACTTATTAAAATGTAATTTATTAAAATATAAAATAATGGGGCTACCTTAAGGCACACAGGGATACTCCAAAAAGAAATATAAACCTTGGAAAGACATTCATAAAAATATTAATTCTGCCATGCCACCCAAAGAGTGTTGAACAGAGGATTACCTATCAACATATAATTTAATGCTCTTCAGCATTTTGCAAATATTAAACTTAAAGAAAAACTCCATCCAGATGTGTTTTTTTTTTTTTAAATATAAAACTTACACGATATAGTTTGTAGTGGTTGAGAAAAAAATTTTAATCTGTTGTTTTCATGCAGAACGTGAACAGTTTATGACGGAATGGAACATAATGGTGATGATCAATAGGAAAGACGTCATTTCCATAGTACTGTATGTTTGTAATGAAGATTTGCTTCCCCCACTTATTCGTTTGTAATAAGTCCTGTTTGTGTTCAGTTCAAACAAAAAGTCCTATGAGAAGGCCATTTTAAAAATATAAAATTTCTGGGTGGAGTATTCCTTTCAATAAATCTTTGAGCTTTCTTGTGATTATAACTCCAACATATATCAACTGTTCTGAAAGAATTAATAAGTAAAGCAAAATAACACCTTTTATAGAAAGTGTCAAAATTTAGGGTACAAGACAGTTCATTGGTAAAAGTATGTAATTAGCCAAGTTAAGGTTGAACCCAGAAATCTTACAAAATTCCTTCATTGAATTCAGTACAGTATGCACTGATAGGTTTAGCTCAATGATTAAAAGAACTGTCAATGGTTCAACAGCGACTGCAATTATAGATATCCCTGTCTTGTCCCACATTCTAGTATGAAATAATGAAATGTATATTGTACAGTTTGGAGAGTAACTGAGTTAAGTCTAAATAAACAGTTTCTAGGCCAGGATTTGAACCCAACACTTTGAAGCTGTGTTGTCCTAAACAATAATAAAATTACTGAAAAATATTACTGACTGTACTTACATTAAAATATATTTCTGCATGTTGAAAGGCTTTCATTGCCCACATCATTTCTAGTTGTGGCTATTAAAAAAAAAAAACAGTATTAACAAGAAGTTCAAAATGAATGGTAATCAAACAGTCTGCTTCTTTAAATAAGTTGGTTCAAACCAAACAGACTCTGAATACCTCTGCTCAAATTCATGCATCATTATTAAATGTGGTCTCTTCAAACAATAAATAAGTAGAAAAAAAGGCTTACATCATTTCCATAGGCCTCCGCTGGCAATGATAGTGCATGGGCTGCTGACATTGCCCCTTCAGCCCCCTGACAAAAATAAACAACAAAAAAATATCACAGCAAGTCACAGTATGTCTCAAAAGTATCAAACTGAATAAAACTAAACCTGTACAGAAAAAAACAATCTATTGGAGGAAACACTCAGTCATACCTTGCCAACATAGAAATAATTTTTAAATGTGGGATAAGCCTGAAGAAATTTACAGACAAGAGAAGACTGTGACACTTCACCAAGGTGGTGAGCTGGCTGCTTAAATACCAGTTTTAAATACACCTACCAATGTAATTCCCAAAACTAAACAAACCATAAAGCATAAGTCAATTAAATTTCAAATGCTCTTGCGAATAGCTTGACATTCAAGATTTTTATGTAATGGAAAATATGTATTATTGCATTATCTACAAATCATTGATACCCAACTGTAAACAATCTAACCGGGGCTTATTTTCTATCCAAAAATGCCCCTTTATCCAGGTACAAATCAACACTTAACAAGCCCTGCTTCTTATGCATTGAAATGTTATTTGCACCAAGAACTCCAGCTAAGGTGTTATGGCAACCTGGAATAATGGCAAGCTTTGATGAATTTCTTTTCCTAACAATTATTAGGAAATAATGCGTAATATTAATTTGCAGTCTTAATTTCGAGGAGTTGTAACATTTTACCTTATTTTATGCATCATTCTTTTGTCAAGTTTCAATTAATGAACTGACAAATTGTGTCAGTTAGGCCTCATTAGTTAGTGTGTTTTCACTTGTTTGAAGTGTATAGAAATGAAATTTGCCTATTTTTCTTTTACCTTTGTTAGTTAATTTCTGTAAACTTCCTTGGATTTTATATATACACACACACTGTACATAGTGATTTTCTCATAAAGCATTTTAAAATACATTTTCCTAGTTAGTTATTTCATTATCATGTGTATCCTAGACACTGAAACTTTAAGTCCACACCCTTACTTCTGTGATAATTCTTCTTTTTCTTTATTATAGGGTTATAGTGCTGTGGTCAGAGGTTATTTACAAATAATGACAACTTTCCCCCAAAGAATAACAAAAATACAATATATTTATATACTGTAGTCCCTTTCTCGTGGTCAAAGTACTTCACAGAAATTAAAAAAAAAAAAAACGCATAAGCAATATTGGATGCAAATAATATTTCATTAAAGCACTAAATAAAATACAGGATATACAAAGCTTTGAGACAAAATACAATACAATAAACCAGAATAAAATACAAAAACCCTGAACAAATAACATAATCTGTGATACAAACACAAATTGTTCTGAGCACCTGGAGAAAGATGTTAAACTGAAAGAGGGATTAGAATGTCAAGAAAATTACAGTAAATACCTTCTTGAACAAATGACCTTTAAGTTGATTTTTAAAAGAATGAATTGAGTCAGCTGATCTCATTAAATCAGGGAGGTTGTTCCAAAGTGTGGGCGCTATACAGCTGAAGGCTCTGTCATCCACTGAGCGTAGTTTAGTGTGACGCACAATAAGATTGCCAGAATCAGTGGATCCTAGTAGAACTACATAGTATAATGATGGACAAGGTTACTGATGTAGTCTGGTAGAAAGCCATTTATAATTTATTAATGGAATTTGGTATTCAAATTTGTAAGGTAAGGGGAGCCACTGAGGGCGCAGCAGAATGGGTATTACCTGCTCGTTGTTGCAGGTCTGTGTCAGGAACCAACTGGAGCTGCGATAAGAGATTACAACGTGTATCCTCAAGTAGGGACTTACAATAATCGATGCAGGATGTAATGAAATCATGGAAAAGTTTCTCAGCATCAGAAAAGGAGAGAAATGAGCAAACATGGGATATATTATGGTGGTGAAAGTAAGAAAGTTTCTTAATGTAATTTATGTGGGTAGTATAAGAAAGGGAGCAACCAAAGACACCAGGATTCCAAGCAGAAGAAGGAGGTCTGAAGACATCATCTCCAACGGTGACTGAAAAAAAGCTAATTTTCTTAAGGTGAGATTTAGTGCCAATTAGCATGACTTTGGTTTTGTTAAAGTTTAGTTTAATGTTAAAGAGTCATGTTCCCTTCTGGTTTTAATTTCACAGAGGCAAGTTGTGAGCTGAGAAAGCTCTGATGAACTTTTACTTTTAACACTGCAATGAATTTGAGTATTATCCGCATAAAAATTTATAACCCAGTCCAAAGCTTCGAATAATATGGCCAAGGGGAAGCATACAGATACAGATGAGCAGAGGGCAGAGGAAAGAACCTTGAAGGATTCCTTATGTGACTGGGGCTGAGCTGGACCTGCTGCTGCTGCCAAGACGAATAAACTCTTGCCTATCAGACAAACAGGACTTAAACCACTGGAAGAGGGCAGTGCCAGATACCCCCAGAATGTTCTCAGTTCATGCTTGACAGTATCAAAATACTGCTAGATTGCCAGAGTTTGCTGCAATAAGTAAATCATTAGTTATGTTATATGAAGCACATCATTTTCACAGAATGTGGAAAAAAAAAAAAAACACGTGTTTAGATTTTATAGACATACAGTATATTTTTCTGTTTGACTGATGCCTGTACTAGTTATTTTCTGGTAGTACATCAAATAAAACCTTAATTATTCATTTATGAATCTAATGATTTCAAAGAAAACAGTCTAATTTATCTTGCCTGTCACAACAAAATTTTTTCATATATTTTACACCTTATTGTTTAAATGGAAACAGTTACACTATACACAACATCATCCAACCTCTGCTCCTTAGGGGCAAGCTGACAGGGATGGGAGTAGCTTCATACCTGGTAGCATGAATTGTGTACTATCTTAAAGACAGACCTCAGTATGTGCATCTCGGGAACTGCAGGTCTGACACTGTGGTCAGCAACACAGGAGCACCTCAGGGGACTGTACTTTCTCTGGTCCTGTTCAGCCTATATATATTGGACTTCCAATAAAAATCAAGTCCTGCCACGTGCAAATGTTTGCTGACGACACTGCTATCGTGGGCTGCATCAGGAGTGGGCAGGAAGAGGAGTATAGGAACCTAATCAAGGACTTTGTTAAATGGTGCGACTCAAACCACCTACAACTGAACACCAGCAAAAGCAAGGAGCTGGTGGTGGATTTTAGGATAGACCCCGTGATCATCAGAGGTGACTGTGTGCAGAGGGTGCAGACCTATAAATACCTGGGAGTGCAGCTGGACGATAAATTGGAATGGACTGCCAATACTGATGCTCTGTGCAAGAAAGGTCAGAGCCGACTATACAGGTGCTAGTCATAAAATTAGAATATCATGACAAAGTTGATTTATTTCAGTAATTCCATTCAAAAAGTGAAACTTGTATACTAGATCCATTCATTACACACAGACTGATGTATTTCAAATGCTTATTTCTTTTAATTTTGATGATTATAACTGACAACTAATGAAAGTCCCAAATTCAGTATCTCGGAAAATTAGAATATCAATTAAGACCAATGCAAAAAAAAGGATTTTTAGGAATGTTGGCCAACTGAAAGATATGAACATGAAAAGTATGAGCATGTACAGCACTCAATATTTAGTTGGGGCTACTTTGGCCTGGATTACTGCAGCAATGCGGTGTGGCATGGAGTCGATCAGTCTGTGGCACTGCTCAGGTGTTATGAGAGCCCATGTTGCTCTGACATTGGCCTTCAGCTCTTCTGAATTGTTGGGTCTGGCATATTTCTATGGGGTTAAGGTCAGGCAAGTTTGCTGGCCAATCAAGAACAGGAATACCATGGTCCTTAAACCTGGTACTAGTAGCTTTGGCACTGTGTAAAGTGCCAGGTCCTGTTGGAAAATGAAATCTGCATCTCCATAAAGTTCGTCAGCAGCAGGAAGCATGAAGTGCTCTAAAACTTCCTGGTAGACGGCTGCGTTGACCTTGGACCTCAGAAAACACAATGGACCAACACCAGCAGATGACATGGCACCCCAAACCATCACTGACTGTGGAAACTTTACACTGGACCTCAAGCAACGTGGATTCTGTGCCTCTCCTCTCTTCCTCCACACTCTGGGACCTTGATTTCCAAAGGAAATGCAAAATTTACTTTCATCAGAGAACATAACTTTGGACCACTCAGCAGCAGTCCAGTCCTTTTTGTCTTTAGCCCAGGTGAGACGCTTCTGACGCTGTCTCTTGTTCAAGAGTGGCTTGACACAAGGAATGCGACAGCTGAAACCCATGTTTTGCATACGTCTGTGCGTGGTGGTTCTTGAAGCACTGACTCCAGCTGCAGTCCACTCTTTTTGAATCTCCCCCACAGTTTTGAATGGGTTTTGTTTCACAATCCTCTCCAGGGTGCGATTATCCCTATTGCTTGTACACTTTTTTCTACCACATCTTGTCCTTCCCTTCGCCTCTCTGTTAATGTGCTTGGACACAGAGCTCTGTGAACAGCGAGCCTCTTTAGCAATGACATTTTGTGTCTTGCCCTCCTTGTGCAAAGTGTCAATGGTCGTCTTTTGGACAACTGTCAAGTCAGCAGTCTTCCCCATTATTGTATAGTCTACAGAACTAGACTGAGAGACCATTTAAAGGCTTTTGCATGTATTTTGAGTTAATTAGCTGATTAGAGTGTGGCACCAGGTGTCTTCAATATTGAACCTTTTCACAATATTCTAATTTTCCGAGATACTGAATTTGGGACTTTCATTAGTTGTCAGTTATAATCATCAAAATTAAAATAAACATTTGAAATACATCAGTCTGTGTGTAATGAATGAATCTAATATGCAAGTTTCACTTTTTGAATGGAATTACTGAAATAAATCAACTTTGTCATGATATTCTAATTTTATGACCAGCACCTGTACTTCCTTAGAAGGCTGGCGTCCTTCAACATCTGCAATAAGATGCTGCAGATGTTCTATCAGACCAGCGCCCTCTTCTATGCGGTGTTGTACTGGAGAGGCAACATAAAGAAGAGGGATGCCTCACGCCTGGACAAACTGGTGAAGAAGGCAGGCTCTATTGTAGGCACGGAGCTGGACAGTTTGACATCCATGGCATAGCGACGGGCACTGAGCAGGCTCCTGTCAATAATGGAGAATCCACTGCATCCACTGAACAGTATCATCTCCAGACAGAGAAGCAGCTTCAGCGACAGACTGCTGTTACTGTCCTGCTCCACTGTCAGACTGAGGAGATCGTTCCTTCCCCACATAATGCGACTCTTCAGTTCCACACGGGGGTGTAAACGTTAACATTATACAAAGGTATTGTCTGTCTGTTATACCTTCATTGTCATCACTCTTTAATTTAATATTGTTCTTTATCAGTATGCTGCTGCTGGAGTATGTGAATTTCCCCTTGGATTAATAAAGTATCTATCTATCTGATTATAGGGCAGCATGGTGGCACAGTCTGGTAGCGCTGCTGTCTGGGTTCGCGTCCGGGGTCCTCCTTGCGTGGTGTGGGCATGTTCTCCCCGTATCTGCTCAGGTTTCCCCACACTGTCCAATGCCACGCAGGGTAAGTTAGGTGAACTGGAAACACTTAATCGGACCGCGTGTATGACTGTGTAGACCCTTCGCATTCCCGTGATTCTGTTCAGGAATAGTCGGGTTAAAAAAAAGACTGCCTATACGATTACATTTCCTTTATTGTGTAATCCTGCCTAAATTAGCCGAATAAAAAATTCGACTTTAATAATTCCAAGACTCTTAGATATGGAGAACAATAACGACACGTAATTTAGTTCGCCTTTCTAAGTGATTCCGAAGAAATGACATCTGCACAATCATTTTTTCCGACAAATGTTTGCATTTTGTAAGTCAATGTAAAACCGA
The DNA here is from genome assembly GCA_026402145.1 of Polypterus bichir lapradei. NCBI lineage: Eukaryota > Metazoa > Chordata > Cladistia > Polypteriformes > Polypteridae > Polypterus > Polypterus bichir. The sequence goes on from JANRMT010062795.1 coordinate 13,812,571, forward strand.
TGGGCAAAATATGAAAGAGAATACATCAATAAATATAATTTACTAAAATGGGATTACACGTGTCTTTTGTTTTGCTTTTTAGCTTAAATAAATTCATACTAAAAGGAAATAAAACCGTGTTTCACTGAAACTCTACAAAAATTATTATAAAATAATAATAAAACAATTTTATCCATCTTACCAAAGAGCCCAAACCTCCATTTGACGCCATGTTTGTTCCCTTGCCCTCTGAACTCTCACCCCGGGACGATGAATTATTAGCCCCTCCTTCAAAGACATTTTTCTGATTGCGCGACCGCGGCATATACCGCAACATCTAAGGGCGTTCTCGGTACATTTTCCCTTATATTAAAAAAAGAAAAAATCCTTATTTGTAGTGAGCTGATTTAATTGTTGTGTGCTTTAATTCGAGAAGAGTCTTTTCTTTACATTTCCTAACTAGCTTTCCATCATTTTATACCGCTACTTAAATCTCAGTGTAATTCCAGATGATAGTTTACGTCATCGTCTAATTAAATGTATTATTTGCTATCAGAGAGCAATTCAAACGTATATTACAGCCTTTAATGTTTATACGAAATGCGGCAAATCTGTGTACAGCTCGGCAAGTTTACTTGACACTGCGTTGACTTTCCAGAAGAAGCTAAATAAAGAATGTAACCTTTGAGCTCGAAATACTAAGGCGGTAACAAGTCATGTCTTTAGGGGAAAGGTGTATGTTTTACTTAAGTTACTTAGAAGATTTGAAGTTTAGAACATCTGTAACAGTGGACTACCAAATGCTGATGAGATCAAATACCTAAAGAGAGTAAGTTTTCATCATACATTGGATGGTTACAGGCTTTTATTTAGATAATAAGTATTTTATCCTAATTTAATTATCAATGTGTTAAATTAATGAAATGTGTGTAAAATAATACAGTCAGATGAAAAAATAAGTACACCTCGTGGAAACCGTTGACTTTTTCAACATATTTGAACAGGCAAACATTAGATCTTGATGCAAACGGAGCCTGCAGATTAATGTGATATACTTGAACAAAAGTGACATTAAAAAGTGTTAATTCTCCTAAATGAAGAGAAATTCAGATTTGTCACATGGAAAAAGTAAGTACACCCCTACATTTATCACCACATTAAATCTATAAAAGTCTGCCCTAATTCATGGTGTTCATAACAAATGTAATGATTTACTTCATGAGGCATAATAAGTAAGAATAATTGTGTCACATAATTTGAAATGTTAACATGTGCTCTTCAATTTAATGTTTAAAGTGTAAACATTCTAAGTTTTAACAGAAATATGTCATGTTTTGCCCTCTGAGAAAGGTCCATCGAATCCTAGATCCATAGTAAAGGATGAAAAATCAAAAATAACATCAAATTTGTAATCATTGACATTGAAACAATCTAAAACATTACCCCCACATTATGGTTGAAAATTGTCATTTTTAACCTTCTGGGAGTGGCTCTCAGAAGCTACAGCCACAAGTTAAAAAATCAAATATCACAAATACTATAATATTCATAATCAGCAAATTCAAACAAGCATAAAACAGCATTCCACATGCCTATATTACCAACCCCATGTTTTCAAATTTTAGTGGAAAGGAGTAAATTTGGTCCTTTGTATCTCAATAGGGGGTGAACCATTGGTTTTGGTTGATATGGCATGCACAACTTCAATTCATTGATTATTTTTGGTCCAGACACCTATTGTTTTACTCTATCATACGGGTGTAATTGCTTGCACAAAATATGGTCTAAAAATTATTTTTTTGTGGTCTAGAATGCCATAAATGATGGGAACCCCAAAAAGTTTTACATCTTGCATAACTAGTGTGGGAAACAACCCAGACACAGACAGGCAGACACCAAAGGTTTGCACCCAAACACATGTTTATTCATTATTTACAACACACAACCCAGTACTAATCACCAAACATCCGCAAGTCCAGGCCCGGCCCGGCCCTCTCCTCTCCTCTCCTCTTCCACCCAACTCCAGCCATCGAATGGAGGGAGGCGGCCCCTTTTATATCCACCCGGATGTGCTCCAGGTGCCTCCCAATAACCTTCCACCGGCCCTCCCAGGTGTAGGGGAAGTGCCGGCTGTGCACTCGGGTGCACTCGGAAGCACTCCAGGTGTCCCTGGTCTTCTTCCCCCCAGCACTTCTGGGTATGGCAGAAGTGCTTAGGGCCAGGGCTCCTCAGGCATCTGGGCGCCCCCTGGCGTTGACCACGGGCCCCTATACAATTGAGCTTTTAAGCTCTGTTCCCGTGGTCCCCAAAGCCACCAGGGCAGTCGCCCCTTCATGGTCTGGAGGAGACATAATCCCTCCTCCAATCCTTCTGGGCGTTCCGGCTGGGTACCACCCCCAGCCGCTTGCCACACTAGATATCATATGTGGGGATTTTCTCATACCAGTGAGGGATGCACTGAATAAAAAATAAACTGAAGTGATTTCAAAGGATTCTTAAGTAATTTTTTTTATAAGTACAAGAATTTGAAATTGGTGTTCCAGATGAGGTGCCTGTGATTAGAACCTCCTTAGAGAGTATGCAAATGGAAGCTTCCTTATATAAAATATATAAATACAGATATCTAGGGTCTAGTGTTTTGTTTGTTATTGATGTGTATGGTGTCATCATGCCAAGATCAAAAGGGCTCTCTAAGGCCCTCAAAAGGAAGGTTGTGGATGCCAATGAGTCTTGTAAAGGATTAATAAAGATTATCAAATTATTTAAACTCAATCAATCTACTCTAAGGAAAATTATCTACAAGAGGCATACATTTCAAATGAATACTAATTTGTCCAGAACTGGCCGGCCCATAATATTTAGCTAAATAGCTGATCATTTGATCCTAAAAGAAGTCTCCTAGAACCCCAAAGTCCATCATGGAATCTGCAGGCAAATTTTGCAACAGTTGGTTTCAAAGTGCTCACAAAAGGCTAGCAAAATTTGAAATTAGTTGCCTGCTAGTTGTTTAGGGGAAACCACATTGGCTTAGGTATTTAAATCCAAATTGAAAATCTATTACTGTATACTAGATAAATGCTATATTATGCTGATTTTAATATGTTAGTTTTTTTTTCTTAAGTAAATCTGTGGCAGTAATCATTAATAGCTGATATTTTTCTCTTTCTAATAGTGTGTGTGTGTATGTAGCATTTACCAATCTGCAACTCTTTTCCATCTAAGGCCGGAGTTATACTTCACGCGACGCGCCGCATGCTGCAGAGGACGCTCCTGCTACGCAAGCGTTGTAGTGTTTATACTTGCGCGCGTACTTTACGTAAATCTGGAGGAATCCACCAGGTGGCAGTGCGAGATATTATCACGGTGAGAACATGTTCGGCTTCTCTGTGTTGTGAATTGCCTAAAACACCTATTAAATTCCGATAACACCTTACCGCAATATCTCTGAAAAGGATGTTTATTGATTAAATCCATAAATCCAGGGATGTGTCCATTCCAGCAAGCATTGGGCACGACTGAGAAACAATCCCTGGACAAGGTCTCCGCTCATCGCAAGGTGAATACAAGCACTCGCATACACTACCGTCATTTTAGCGGCACCAGATCCCCAAATCTGCATATCTTTGGAAGGAAACCGGAGCACAGTGTGGAATACAAGCAGGATATACCAGCAACATAACTCCCTGTGAGACAGCAGTGCTATCGCTCTGCCGCCGTGTCACCCCCATGTGTGTAATTATTAACAGTATTCATTATTTAAACAAAATTATATTTAAAATGTAACATACACACTTTAATGCATTTAATCATGAAAGTAATATCAAGTACAAATCTAAAGATTCTAAATGTGCAGAGAGTTGAAATATCATACATTTAATTTTTCTGTGTGGTGATATATTGCTGCTTGCTGCAGCTGTCAGGTCCAAGAAGCTCGCAGCGATTAAAAACTGGGATGACGTTTACAACCGTCTGCTTTAATGATAAAGTAAACTACGAGGTTAAAGTGGGCAATTTGAGATTAAAGCCGAAATTTCCACTTTAATCACAAAATACACGTTTTCACCGTGTCCTTTATTTTTTTCTCAGTGGATCAAATACAGCGATATACATTATGTTGCTGCTGTTAAGTTGCAAAAAAAAAAAAAGACGACACAAAGATGTTATGTGAGACTTTTAAAATGCAACGTGTCATTACAATCGGGAATATACGACGCTTGAATATAAAATCACCACGAATGCATCTGTATGTCAGCATTTTGCTTCACCACATCAAACCATTCACCAAACAGCAAAGCACGCACATCGATCCCCGTAGGATCTGCATAGAGGCTTTCTGTCACATGTAGATAGTAAACAGAGACTCTGACGTCACATTCCGACTTTTAGCACACTGCGCCTCCCGACTTTTTGCTGGTACTGCAACTCGCGCACGCGTCGCGTTAATTTCTGAGGACCTGCTCAGAGGACGCATGAAATGAACGCTGGGGACGCGTGGCAGCCATGATGTGGGCGCGTACGCGTTCTGAGCGTGAAGTATAAATGACCCCTAAGGAATTACATATGGGAGGGATAGTGAGAGACAGAGAGCCTGCTGCTCTGCAATACAGTTCCTCGCTAGTTATAGTTAGAAGGTCAGAGACTTGCATACTCACTGGAATGTAAAGAATTCTCCTATTGTTCAACTGAATGAGCACCAGCTTACTGGTTTAGATGCCCCAGGTTTGCAACCACCCTTTCCAGGTAAGGATGTGAAAGAGAGAGGGCTGGGACCCTGAACAAATTCTTGTCAGTGACATTTGAGGGCTCATTGGGGATTCTTTAGGGAAGGAGTAAGGGTAACAAGATATGGAAGTGGATTAAGGCTGAGTGAGAGCCTTCCATGGGGTAATATCTTACCCTCCAGATGCAGTGCAGAAATCAGAGGTCCTCTTGCTCAGACAAGCAGGTGGAGTTCCCTTTAGAAAAGTTGGACCAGTATCTTCTTTTGAATCAGAGACCCTTTCTTCACGGCCAGTCTGTCTATGTAAGGATGTGAAATAAATAGGCGTAGGACTGTTAGCAAGTTCTTGCTGATGACATTTGGGGGGTTTGTCAAGGATCACTCAATGTAGGGGTGAGTATAGGCAGGGGGCAGCAAGGCTAAGAGAGAAGGAGCCTGCTGCAGTATAGTATTATACCCAGTTGCAGTTAGAAAGTCAGAGGCTTGCTTACTGTATAGGGTGGCCAGAGTTTTCCTATTGGTCAAATAGGTAAGCTCCAGCTTACTGACTTGAAGGATGTGGGTTCACAGCCATCCTCTCAATGTGAGGATGTGAAACGGAGAGGGACGAGACCCTGAGCAATTTCTTGGCAGTAACATGTGCATTGACTTTGCTTATTCCACAGAATCAATGAGTCCACAGAGACTTATTTTTTTCAGGATTGCCTGCACAACTATGAAAGGTGCAGATGTGTTAATGACTTAGCTGTTTTTTTACAATTTCACTGTTTCTTGATTTGTTCAGATAAGTATGTATAATAACAAAAGTCATATATTCACTTAGGATATTATAACATTTGTCAAAATTTATACTTAACTCATGGAAAACGTTCTTGTAAAGTTTGAAACAGCTTGTGTACTAGCAGAGGCTAAATATTGTTTTTCCATTGTATTTGCCTTATTATAAGTAGATAAGCATGTCATCCAAGAAGAGTGATAAAGTGTAGATTCCCCTACACAAAATGGGCTATTTTTTACTCTTACTGTTCCAGGAAAAAATTAATTTGGTGAGCAGCAATTTGTGAGATATTTTGTAAGCCTTTTCGTACCATTTTTGGCCTGTTTTTGACTTTGGCATATTCCTAATTAGTATAAAGTACCCCTTATTTTTAAATTTCATAGTTCATTCATACAAAGAAATTCATATTTTTCTACTAGAGGTTTGCAAAGTGACTCCGTTTTGCCAAGTAACCTTAAGTGACTGAAAAAAAAGTTTAAGGCTGTATGTTAAATTACTTTTTTTTTAATTAATAGGATTTTGGACTGCACTTCAAGGGGTTTTGAGTTAGTTTGTCTCTAATAATTTAGCATTCCTGCAATTCAGCAGGATAAAATGAACAAGAGTGCTTCCTTCCCATCTCCCAGCGGAGACAGTGCTGTTATAAAAAAATAAATAGGTAGTCAACTCACCTGAATAACTTATTATAGTATTTTAATAAAATGTTTAAAGTAAAGACAATGTTGTCATCATAATCTATTTCTTTTCCATTATATGCTCAATGTTCTTTCTTATTTAAAAAAAAAAAATATTTATTTTTGAAGGATATGGATTTTTTTGTGTCTAATGCCATTAACTTCTTTCCAGGTTGCTTGAGCATGCCCTTTGACCCTGCAGTAATCTCTGCATTATTTTGCTCATATCCAACCTGAACTTTTCAGTCCCTCCTTGGAGCTTTTAACCTAGTGCCATTTAAGCAACCTATGATCTAATTTATAGGATGCATGCACATGCATATTTCACTATTTTGGAGTAGATATCATCATTACCACATGATTCAAGTTTATTGCTTAAGTAAAATATGATTTTGTATTTTGCAAATGGAAAAAAAAATTGGAATGTGCTAAACATTAAACTGTGTTGATGCTTTCAGTATTGAGTATTTTATGATGTTGAGCTATCTTTTAATATTGTCATTTAGTGGTTGCACTTTATGACAAACTAATAAGTTGACAGACCTTTGTTTTTGTGATTTTGTATGGCATTATTCAGCCCAGTCACTGGTGCTAGGTGCCTAATACACTGTGAAACACAGTATCTCACTCTCGTTTCCTTACAGGAAGTTTACAAGAAGCATCACCCTCCTTAGCCATCCTGCAATGCCACTATTTCGATAGATAGATAGATAGATAGATAGATAGATAGATAGATAGATAGATAGATAGATA
>JANRMT010062795.1:13819484-13855380 GCA_026402145.1 Polypterus bichir lapradei
ATAGATAGATAGATAGATAGATAGATAGATAGATAGATAGATAGATACTTTATTAATCCCAAGGGGAATTATTATTATTATTATATTATATTATTATTTCCACTCTGAACTTCCTACGGCTCTTCCAGTGCAGCTTAAATGATCTTTTCTCTGCTCTGCCTATCTCACTTGCTGTCAGAGGCAACACAATCTTCACTCATTTTTCCAAACTCTGTGAGCCAATTCAACCCATCCATTCTGAGTTTTACTGGCTAATGGGTGTAAGCAGATTTGTTGGTGTTTACATACTTAATCATCTTTTTCACTCTCTTGTCATACACACACAATTTATAACTTCTTAGGACTGAACCATCCATTCTGGCAGTGCCTCTCTCCCAGGTCTGTATGGCCCCACCAGAATATTTACTTCAAAAATGCCACAGATTTTTAATAACCGAAGTGTGGTCATCAGTTTCAAGATTGCAACTGCAAAGGGATCATAATCAATTTTCCTAAGTACACTACTGAAATGAAGGTGATGCACACAACACATTCCTGTTACCTGTGATTAGACACTGCAAGGAAGTAGAAAAAACCAAATGACATGTTCAAGTGCATGTACTCTTGTACTTCTTTAAACCCCTTACCATGATCAAAAAACTCAATTTGTGAGCATGTTAAAGTACTTAGTATAGCTGAACTGATATCAGGTATGTAATGTATTAAAAAGACATATTTAAGTAGATGAAGTTGTTTTGTGACCAATGTTGCCAAATGGTCTTGTGACCCTAAATTCAATTAAACTAATAAGCATAATACCAGTTTTAATATAAGGGTAAATTCGCATCTTTCAGATGCAAAATTACGGTATATTTTTATGTCTAAAACTTGTTTTTGAGAAAACATTTATGCTGTTGAATTATTCTTGTTGCTATAAGGGATTTAATCTTGTTAGTAATGTTAACGTAAACACTGCAGTTTTACATGGAGCGGTAAAACTGTCTTGACTCACACCTTCTTAAGAGCCATTCACTGTTAGGATGGGCAGATCGATAACTCAGTATTTGATGTTTCTATGCTCAAACTGTACTAATTTTGCCTCGAGTTACAAGAAAAAAATAGAGATTTTATTTTTTTCTGTAAGATACAGTAGCAAGATTCTTGCTAAGACACAGAATTGACTGCCGCACCTTCCGCTTACGCATACTGGAATGAACTAATGCACTGTGACTAAAGAGTCCCTTAACGCCTCACAAGACGTGGAAGATGCACGACAATGGCTGACCAAAATTTTTCACAAATTTAAAGAAAATGTAGTCCAACGCAATGTTTACAGCAAGAAGGTTCAACGCTGTGGCAATACAAGCAATGTATTTAAACTTTTAAAAAGAACGCATTCTGATCAACACAACGAAGTGGGAAAACATCAGAAAGATGTAAATCTGAAACACTGCACCCAATGCCAGATAAGGGATGCTGCAGCGGAGTTTTCAGAGAAGTCCAAGACAATATTCGAGTAGCTCTGCTGCTAGCAGGGTTTTTATAAGGCTGGGGTTTCCTGGAAATTTTTTGTTGATATTAACGTTTTGCCTTTTACTACTGATAATGGCAATGATAATTATGAAACGTATAGCCCGTTGTTAGGATAATGGAATAGTATAAAAATCTCTGTCAGAGCCTTTTATCAAAAGCTTTGAACATGCTTTTTTCTTTTTCTTATAATTAAAATGAACTACTACCAATATATATATATATATATATAAAAAAATAAACACATTAAATAGACCAACACTATGCAAAATATTGGTTAACTCTCTTTGAAACTATTTTTTCTTTCTGAAAAATAAGTGCCAAAGTAAATATAAACACAATTAATATTATTTTGCAAGTTTAATAGCAACAATAACAAGTGATAGTGTATTACAATACCCTTTATATACTTAATTTTGTATTGCTAAAATTGTATTATGAGTGGCAAGGTAGCACAGAGGTAGCACTGCTTTCTCACTTCAAGGTTCACATCTTGGGCTGTCCCTGTGTGGAGTTTGCATGTTCTCCCCATCTCTGTGTAGGTTTCCTCTATGCGTTCTGGTGTCCTCCCACAGTCCAAAGGGATTGTTTCAGCTTTGCACCCACTACTTGCTGGGATAGGCTCCAGATTCTTTACAACCCTGCCCTGTATAAGTGGGTTTGAAAAATAGATAGATTGAAAATTGTACTGTTTTGGAAAGTGGAATAGAATAAAATGAAGTCTACATAATCAAACTAGTAACCCCAATTTATCCTGATCATGGTTGCAGGGAAGCTAGTGCCTATCCCAACAAGCCTAGGGCATAAGGTAAGAATAATCTCTGGAAAGGCTGTCAGTTCAGTGCTAGGTGAACACATAACCAATAGGGCCAAATCAGCATCACCAGTCCACCTAACTAGCATGTCTTTGTACTGTGGGATGAAACTGGAGCCATGTTGAGGAAACCCATGCAGACACAGGGAGCATGCACACTCTATGCGCAAAAGACCCAGTTTGTGAACTCTAGTCTCCTTATTGCCATGCAGCAGTGCCACTGACAGAATTAAATGGCTATTACAATTCATAATCTTCCCTTCCATATTAGAAGGCATTTAATTCAGTTGATTCTCCAAAAACTTGATACAAGGAGCCTAGCTGAGATGATTGCCATCAATTTGCAAACTGTTTCAGTTGTGGAGGATGACGATTTCTGTTAGTTGGTAAAAGTGGCTGATGCTCGGTACAAAATTCCAATAAAAATCTATGATGTCTGCTGAAATTCCAAACCCGTATGAGCAAGTCAAAGTAAAATTGAAAAACTGTCTAGAACCTGCCAGCAGTGTAGTTATTCCCTCTGTTATGTGGACTTTAAGAACAACAGAGGCTTACTTGCTTATGCTGTGATTACAGAGAATGGAGCCAAAATGGTGTCTGCTGTTCGGAAAACCAATTGGAAACACATTCCATGTGTTTCACATGTGTTGCATCTTGTTGTCAAGGATTCCATTAAGGCTGACATCAGCACCATTGTTAGGTTCTTTCACCATAGCACCAGAGCATCTGACAAGCTAACAGAAGTACAAAGGCAGTTGAAATACTATGGAACTCAGTATTTTATATGCTAGAAAGACTGTCAGAGCAACAGCAAACAGTTAGAAAAGCACTTTGTCTTCTTGGGAAAAACACACTTTGCTTAAGTGTGGAGGAATGGTGTCAGATCTGCCTGGCCATCAATGCCCTGAGACCATTTGAAGAAGCAGCAAAGGAAATGTCTGTAGAACAGTATGTATCAATTTCAAATATCATACCCGGTCTGTCTACTGCAAAAAGTAAACACATTTCCTGCACTCAGTGGCAACACACTAGCTTCCCAACTTGCAGTGTAATGTAGGCATCATTTTAGGAATATTGAGGAAATTTTTCCTTTTGCAGAAAGCACTCTTTTGGACATACAGTTCAAAAACTTTGTCTTTTCTGACAGTGGCAATGTGGAAATCTTAAAATCACATCTTAATAATGAGATGCAGACCCTAATATTCAGCTCTTGCCATAGGCAGGCCTCTGCAACAATCCTTGAACCTATGTCTACTACTTCAACATCTACCTCATTACTACCTAACGTTTTTTCTACAGCAACAGCTCATTCAATGGCTTCAGCAATAGTGCACAGGTCAGTTGATGAAAGTACTCAAAGGGATAGTGCAGTAGTTTCTACATCTAAAGGATGACTATAGTAGGAATTTGCTAACTGTGTGATTCCCATGAAAGCAATTACACAGGTATCAAAGATGCAAATGTTGAAATGTGCAGGTTCATGGAAGAAACAATTATTCCAAGAACTGAAGACCCTTTGCTTTGGTGGAAAAGATATGAGAATACATTTCCATTACTCAGCAAAATAAAAAGGAAACACCTGGGAACTGTTGCTACCTCTGTTCCTGCAGAAACAATATTTTTCAAAGGGAGGAGAGATACTCAGCCAGAGGTAAAAATAGAATTAAGCCTGAAAATGTCAGTTACTTTTTTTAAATAAAAATATGAAACTTAAGTACGTGTGAAGTTAATACGACAAGACCTCTTTTGATAAAACAAAAGTGCACAATATAACAAAGTGCAAATGTGGGAATGTTATTTGTTTTTTTGAAATTGTTAGTGTTGTAATAAGATCAGTTCAAGTACTTTCATAATATGGTTGTCTTTTTATATTTATTAAACAAATGACCAAATCTTTAAGAAAATACAAAAGTTCATATTATCTTTCATTGTGTTTGTATGTTTTATTTTGTTCTATTAAATGTATTTTGTAATAAATTTGTTACGGAGACCTGGCATTTTGATATTCGGTTAATTTAAACATAGATTGACTTATACCAATTAATGATAGACATTATTAAAAAAATAGGCGGAATGGGAAATAATGATTCGTAAAATACTTGTATCGGTATCGATTTCAAAAACAGCAGTATTACCCATCCGTACTTTACTGACCGTATTCTCTTTTGCTTTAAGTAGAGCTTTCTTGTTATCGTGTTCTGATTGGAGTATTCAAATTCGCGCCTTGTTTGAGAACAGTTGTGATTGGATTGCGCGACCACGTGGGAGAAAGGCGACGGCGTCTTTAAGTAGCCCAGATCGAGGTTTTTCGCGCCTGTTATGTTTTCTCTTTACGGGTCTGTCGTTGAGTCGAGTTGAGTTTCACAGGTAGCGTATAAGTATGCACTATAAACGATAAATGTTTTTGAGTTGGGTAGGAGTTTGACTTCACAATCTCTCTTCCCCACTAGGAGCTAAAAGAGAAGTCATGGCTTCGGCAGACACTAGCAAAACCGAAAAACCTTTGTCTCTGATTTGGGGTATCGCATTTTTATTCATTATTATACTTACTCGCAGTCTGTTAAATCGTTTTTATGTGGGTTTTGTAGCTGTTTTTGCCTGTGTTAGAAGCCGCCGACACAGGGCGTCACATACTATGTCGTCAGCTCGACTGTAGCTTGACAAAGTTTGCACAAAGTGTTAGAATTAGCTGGCTGGAATTGAATATGGAGCTGCGAATAGGTAGCCGTTTTTATTCTCGTTGAAAATCATGTTATGTTTAAACAAATATAAATATAAATTCGTGCGTCAGTTTGTTAGAATATACGCCCTTTTCTTTCTTTACTCGGGTGCCATGTTGCTTTTGGACCAAGAAAAAGATCCTTTGTGTGTGTGTTAAATACATTTTTTTTTTTAAACAATTTTAAGCGCGTCCACTTTTTACGACTCTCTCAAAATCAAAGTGTAGAAGAATAGTAGTTTATCGTGCGTTAAAGGTGGCAGTTGTAATAGTAGGTGCTTCTACTGCTTTGTCATTTAGTTCTGATTTGGTGGTTGTAATATGTATATTAAGCTCATTGTTATGGTGCATTATTTTAGAAGTTCAATTTAAGACGCATCAGAGTTGTCCTTAAAATTGTACTGCTTTCTCACTGTATGGGTGTGTGTTTCTAAACCTGTTAGCGGAGAAACCACGTTCGCTGTTCTCTTTCACGGCGTTATCCTCAACTGCTACTAACAATTTAATATTGCAACGAAGAGCGAAGGCGACATTAAGTTGTTCGTTGTGTTAGTTTAACGGGTGGTGGTGTCTGCATATATTTTGAAGCGGATACTGGATGACTGGAAACGTTGGAAAATTCCATTTAACGCGAAGTGAGCAATTGTTGAACATAGAAGATTCGTCTCTGCCTTTGTAAAGTAGGGTGGCACGTCAGTGGAATTGCAACGAAGTTTTGTATGTACGTTTGAGGACATTCCTTTTGGGAGCGTTCCTGGGGAAATTTTCGTTATGTCAAGACGTAGTATCTTGTTAGTAGCTTTGATTCTGTTGATAGTCACTATACCACAGGGTTCCTTTTGGAGTAGAAGTTGGTTCGTATTTAGAGCAAATGCTCCTTGCTTAGACTTTAAATGTACTGTAGTACTCTTAATACCGAGACTACCTCCTCTCATTTTGTTTAATTTTAGGATGTGAACTTAGTGATAAGAAAACGAGCTACACTTTCGCGTCAGATGATACTAAATATCAGCACCAGCTGGCTTTGAGAACGGTGAGATGATTAATGTAATCTTTTTTTAACTACATCTGCACTTTCTATAGTAGCAAGCTTAAGGAATGGATCAGTATGCATGTACCGATCAATTAATGCTATTCTGAATGCATTATGCGAGTGGTGGTGTCTGATTGTAATTTTCCTTTAATTCCAGGTGTGCTTGGGGGCAGATGCAAAAGATGAATTCAATGTTGTTGAAATAATTGCTAAAGAGGAAAGTGGAGATGAGAGCCCTGTTCCGTTTGTAACTTTAAAACCTTCGGTGATGCCCACGGTAAGTTTTTTAGTGAAGGTTACTCCTTGCATTTCCTTGCTGCTTTAGTTTAATATTTTAGTCTTAATGCATTTCTAGTAAAGTTAGGCCTACATGAAAGGTGTGTTTTAACGTTAGACTTTCACATTTATCTCTACTAGTGAGCTCTCATGGCAAGCCCAATTAACAGATCTTGATCAGAATAACCTACTGAAATCTTGGTTATACTGACCATAAATTTATGGGCAGCTTGATCTAAAACGTTTTGTAAACTTCCCTATAATAGTACTTTGTTCCTAGGGTATCTGAAATGGATTTCCAGATCCCAAAATAGTGTGGTTGTTGAACTTCAAAGAACAATGGTGCTTGTTAACCTGATCTGATAGTTTGTGCTGTCTACAGCATTGTGTAAATGTGTGTTGCTTGTACAGAGCACATTGCATATGTTATAAATGAGCAACCTGTTTCAAGGGAAAACCTTTCTGTTAAATCTGATTACAGTCCCATTAGACCTCAATGCACTAGTGAAGGTTGCACTGTGTTTAGTTGCATCAGCACATACACCATTTGTTTTTTAGCTTGGCAAAAATGCATATTCTGACATTAGTATTTCACAAACATGCTACATTTGAAGGAAGTGATTTGTTGCATTTAGTCAAAAGTATGCCAATTAAGAGAGCTTATGATGAACTACAGATTTCAGTATTCAAAACGTCTAACTATTCAAATCTGCTTAATTATACCAGTAGAAGCATGCATGAGGCTGCAGAGCAGCCACGTTCTAACTGTAAGTCAAAACCAGTAACTAAAGTGAACATTATGGTCTAACTGGAAACACAAACATGTCAGACCTGAACATAGCTGCATTGTTTTAACATGTAGTACAGTATATCCATATATCAGTGCTTCTTAGCTATGTGCTGTTTTACCATTTAGTAATGGCATATAGAAGCACTTTTCAAATTTGTGCTGCAAAGTACTTGCTGTGGTGTGAGCGCATGCACTTCTCATCTTTTCCCAAAGAAGTCTGTCTTGTCTGTATGGTCCTAGAGAAACTATGAAAAATTTGTCCTGAGTCATGAAAAGGTGTAGGATTGTATAGGGAACATGGACACATTCTTAAACTTGTGTTATTTTATAGAGTAAAATATTTTAGTGGTGGCATTTTGTCACATCACTGGATACGGTTTGCTTTATCAAATAAGAGTAACAGCACACGAATAACCTGAACCATTATTAAGTCTTCATTTATGTGAATAAATCAATTGGTATATCCTTGCCTTTAAAGTCCAAATACATATTTTTTTCCTGGTGGCAGCAACCCTCCCAGGTACAGTTGTACCTGCTGGGCAAAGCTTTTCAAAACTTATGCTCAAAAAGACATACTTGGAGGTCATACATGGCACAAGAACATATAAGCAGCTTGGCTATCAGCTTAAATTCAATCCTCAGAACTGTTGTATGAGGATCTAATAGATTACTTTGCTTTCAGAAAGTTGTTGTGATATACAACAAAGACTGAAGAAACCACAAACATTTACTTTCACGTTTGGAGTAATATGTTTATTTGACATTAAGTTGTAGTATGTGATGTGTGCTTATTTATATTGTTCAAATGAAATCTAACTAATGTAGTCGATTCATGGAGGTGTTGGATGGGAATTATGTGGGGTCAAAGGGCCCATGAGAATTCTGTGAAGGATCCCAGTTTGCCTGTCACATGTGTATCAATGTTGTCAAGATATGACTGAATCATTACCTTTTTGTTTCTAAGCAAATTTCATAGTGATTTTTTTTGGGGGGGGGGGGGTAGATAAAAGCATCAGGATTCTTCTCCTTTTAAGATTAAATACTGAATTAAAGTATAAGATGCTGCATTGAAATTCAAGCCCTGGTCAGTTAATTTCATTATGTGGTTTATGCTGAATTTTTCAGAGAATTGACTTAATGCATTTGACACAGAGGTACCAAATCCAACTCTAAAGAATGTGTTTACTTTCGTAAAGCTCCTGTCAAATTAAACTTGACTCCAAGAGAGGCCCTAGCTGCAGAAACAACTCCAGGGTGTGGTGCAGAATCAAGTCCAGCTGTAACTACTAAAAGTGCTCAACCACTTGATGTGAAAAAATTAAGAAGTTCAGCATTTCTGTAAAAAGTAGTCCAATAGGAGGAAACTAAGTGGCTGGTCCAGCTTCTTCCATGCTTTGCTGCAGAGATTCTCTTGGACTTGTGTTTATTTAACAAATAGCAGAGTTTTATTCCTGAAAGCCCACCTACCTTCTTGGAAATACAGTAATCCCTCCTCGATCGCAGGGGTTGCGTTCCAGACCAACCCCCCCGCAATAGGTGAAAAACCGCGAAGTAGAAACCATATGTTTGTATGGTTACTTTTATATATTTTAAGCCCTTATAAACTCTCCCACACTGTTTATAAATACTCCCCGCAGAGTTATACAGCATAATCCCTTTGTATTCTATTAGATATTGGGTAAGATTCATTGAAATTATGTATATAAACACACTGTTTATATACAGTAAAACCTAAATATTTTAAAGATATTGAGTGTCTCTGATATCGCATGTTACAGCCATTACGATAGACAGGCCACCAGCAATAAATATGTACAATGCAAGAAAAATAGTATACAGTAAATGTGTACAGTGACACTAAACGTACGTACATGTAATAAGCACTGTAATAAGAAAATTATGGTTACTCACCAACAATGACACGATGACTTGTCTGATAACTGAGTTTAATTTTACTGCACAACAAAGGAGAGTGTTACAGCCCTTGTAAAGGAGCCACTTCAGGCGATTGTGTAGCACTGCCGTTCTTCTGGCAGTCTTCAATCCAAATCCCTAAAGCAGATTCTATCCAGACTACTGCCTTATTACATCCACTTACAACCCGTTTTGCACCCTGGTTAAAAGGACACTGCGGCCATAGATCTTGTATTCCTTTCCTACTTTTTAAATAGAATCGTAGCCTTCAAATCCAAAACGTTTACCTTTTCGGCAATCGTTAACATCTTCTACTTGCGCTTGGGCACGGCCCCTGAAGCAGTAGCAGATCGTTTTGGAGCTGTAATGAAGGGCTTGACTATGCACAAAGAAAGACAAAAGAGCACAACTCTTTACACGGCGAAACACGTTGATGCTGAATGAGCGAGACGAGACTTCCTGGTTAACACTGCATTCAGCACGCAGGAACTCGACTGCGTGCTCTGATTGGTTAGCTTCTCAGCCATCCGCCAATAGCGTCCCTTGTATGAAATCAACTGGGCAAACAAACTGAGGAAGCATGTACAGGAAGTAAAGACACATTGTCCGCAGAACCCGCGTAAAATCATATATATATATATATATATATATATATATATAAATTTAGTTATGCTTTCATAGAGTGAAGCCGCGAAAGTCGAAGCGCGATATTGCGAGGGATTACTGTAACACAATCTGCAGCATGCAAAGCTGTAAATTTTTATTTGCTAGCAAGAGGGGAAAAATGCATTGCCAAGTGGGTTGGAAAATACTGTTATAAAGAGCAACTATAATTGCATTTTGCTTCAGAAAAGTTGCCAACGGTACTAGTGAAGTAGTTCTGCTATATGGCTGGAAACTAGCTCTTGAACTTGCTGGTTTTGTTCCATGGCTAATTCAGGATGATCCCATGGGTGTAATCTGTAGCTAATCTAATTTCTTATGTGAGCAAGCTTTAATAGGTAAGTTTTGATTTAATGGCAGCTTTGTATGAGGAGTGAAAGTAAAAGGTGGAGAAAATGGTAGTTTGACATTGAAACTTTACAAATAGGTGAATTAACATAGATGCGAACACCTTTCACAACAGAATTGCAATACATTTGTTAATTTCTAATATGAAGTTTCTTTAGTACATCTTGAGTTTTAGCATCAAGCTGTAATTTGTTTCTTCAGTTAATAAATGGAATGTCAGTTATGTATATGTACAATTGAGTTGACATTTAACTGTAGTTACTTTGAAGGGAAGTTTAACCTTCTACCTATGAAGTTAATGCTCAGAGAATGCACTAGGATTGTGCTCATGTTACTGGTTTAACTGCATGCTTAACTTCTGCAAGTTGTCTTTAGTGGTAGGAATAGTCTCTCCAGACCTTTGCTGCAGTGCATCTTAAAATATGGCTAACATTTTAGCAAATATTTTGTAATTTACTTCAATGTATGATAAATGTCCTTAATTTGCAGGTGACTCTGTCTGGAATTGAACTACCACCACCTGTTTGTTTTAGGCTTAAGTCTGGTTCGGGTCCAGTCTATATTAGTGGACAGCATGTTGCATGTGAGTAATTTTTTTTAACTAATGCTCTGCTAAAATTCTTTAGACCTTTTATAATGCCACTTCTGGATAAAAATCTATTAACCAAAACCTCTGGAAAAAATTTGACAGTCTCAAAACATCTCTTCCTAGTTACATCCATTGTTTGTTAGTAAAGTGAATTCTAGTTTTAGAAAATGCTCAACCATTTTTATATCCAGTGTTAATTTATCATTTTTAAATTTGCAGCATTGCATTCAAGTGGGGTTTCAAAGAAGGGAGGTTTTGTGAAATTTGATTTCTCCTGAAACTTTACAATTAGCAAAAGCTTACCCAGGTTTTAGGACTGAATATATTATGAATTTGACTATAAAAATAGTGCAAGTGTAGCAGCATGTTGCATGCTGATTAGCACACACAAAGTAGTTTTGCTGTAGTTAGGTTCATTATCACGTGTACTATTTTCTCTGAACAGGCAAATCTTTTTTTCGGTCTGGGTTGACGTTAGAGCTGAACAATGACTGCTGGACCATTTATTACCAGGACACTGTAGTATAGGTCTAGGCACTTGATATTTACAATATTTGAGTTTAATTTACTTTGATATATTTCTTTAACAGTTGATGGTTATAATAAGGTAAGCATGGCACCTTGCATATTGCTGAATTGGAAGAGCATGTGTGTAACAAGTGCAGACTATAGAAAAATGTTTGATTTGTGGCACCATACATTTGGTAAGTAGTGATTATTTGCTGTCGGTGGGCAGTAGAATGTCCATGTAGCACTGTCAGTATTGACAAGTCTAATTCCTTGTGATGAAGAAATTTTATCTGGGGCAGCCATCCTTTGCCATCAATATCTGAGCCTACATGTTCCAATTGATTGTCATTATCAAAATATATATCGTGAAACAAATCTTGTTTCTAAGCCTTGGCAGCTTTATACATCTTTTTGAGACATTAACTACGGACTGTCTGTTTTATAGCACAATTTTTTGCAAGCTGTTGCCACCAAAAATTTGACAATCCACTAGATGTTGGCACTATAGGAACTAATGTGGCAACAAAGCTTGCCAGCAAGTTCTCTCATATTGTTTTGAGGTGACTTGTACCTTTTATAAATTCAAAGTGTTAATTATGGAAAGAGGGCTCTTACAAACAGTTAAGTATACCCTGCAACTTTTTTTTTTTTTTTTTTAAATCAATACTCCTTGTGAATTGTTTTTGGTATTTTTGTTTGGCCAATTGGCTTTTCTCCTCTTACTGGGCTTTCAGTGACGGACGATCGCTGCAGCAGTTATGATGAACAAACACAGACTGCTTTATGTATCCACCATCCTCCTCTGCATTCTCAACTAAAGACTTAACTATTTAAATTCTGAATTTCTAAAATTGATCTCTTATCTGGAGGTAGAGTATCAAATGTCTTTAATCAGTATCAACACTAGAATTACCAGAGCCTACGAAAACTCGTAGATCCGTCCCACCTTAAATCACTACTTAAAACCGTGTTCTCCTCTCCGCCAGCGTCTTTTGTTCATCTAAATGTGCTGATAAACACAAGCTGCAAGCAGCTGGCTATTCCATTCCCCCACCAACTTGGAACGTGCACAAACTTCTCCCAGCTCATGCCTTGATTGATTATCTGGGAGTGAAGTGGAGTTTTGGAGTGGAAATAGATCACTATTTGGAACACTCTTCATGTGTGTTCCATTTCTACAGTAATCTGTGTAAACACATTGTTAAAACAAACTTTCATATTTTAGTAATGTTACAAAATGTAGGCATAAACTATAAAATGTGTGAAGCCTAAAGGCCAAAGATCACTTTCACAAAAGGTTCACGAATGTCACAACAGCTTCTGTGGTGTACCAGTAAGGTTTCGTCTCTTGGAGCGCAGCAGACTTGCCATACCTCAGAGACCTGAGTTCAATTCTCCGCTGGGGAGAATTTTTTTTTTTTTTACCTTTGCTGTTCTGCCTGCCTTAACTCCCTATCTATATAGTAATAACAGTAACTTTATTCTTATACAGCAGCTTCCCTGTCTGCCTATCATATAGTGCCTTTCCTTCCTAACTATCCCCTTAGGGCACTGTATAATACATAAACAGCTATGGGGTGCCAAATAGGCAATTACAATGATTTTCGGAATATATAAAGTCATTACCGAATATATAAAATTTCCGTGCTTGTCATTTCACTCGTACTAGTGAAAGGTAAACTTCGACAGAAGCCATTCAGTCGATCAGGCTTGTGAAGCTTGTCCAAAAATGTGCCCATACAAAAAATGAATACAGTAATCCCTCCTCCATCGCAGGGGTTGCGTTCCAGACCCCCCCGCGATAGGTGAAAATCCGCGAAGTAGAAACCATATGTTTGTATGGTTATTTTTATATTTTAAGCCCTTATAAACTCTCCCACAGCGTTATACAGCATAATCCCTTTGTATTCTCTTAGATATTAGGTAAGATTCATTGAAATTATGTATATAAACACACACTGTTTATATACAGTAAAACCTAAATATTATTTTAAAGATATTGAGTGTCTCCGATATCACATGTTACAGCCATTACGATAGACAGGTCACCAGCAATAAATACGTACATTGCAAGAAAAATAGTATACAGTAAATGTATTAATTATTTATGGTTACTCACCAACAATGACACGATGACTTGTCCAATAACGAGTTTAATTTTACTGCACAACAAAGGAGAGCGTTACAGCCCTTGTAAAGGAGCCACTTCAGGCGATTGTGTAGCACTGCCGTTGTTCTTCTTCTGGCAGTCTTCAATCCAAATCCCTAAAGCAGATTCCATCCAGATTACTGCCTTATTACATCCACTTACAACTCGTTTTGCACCCTGGTTAAAAGGACGCTGCAGCCGTAGATCTTATATTCCTTTCCTACTTTTTAAATAAAAAGAATCGTAGCCTTCAACAAATCCAAAACGTTTACCTTTTCGGCAATCGTTAACATCATCTTCATGCGCTTGGGCACGGCCCCTGAAGCAGTAGCAGATTGTTTTGGAGCCATAATGAAGGGCTTGACTATGCACAAAGATAAACACTAAAGAGCACAACTCTTTACACAGCGAAGCACGTTGATGCTGAATGAGCGAGATGAGACTTCCTGGTTAACACTGCATAGCTCCTGCATGCTCTGATTGGTTAGCTTCTCAGTCAGGAGAACTTAACTGCGTGCTCTGATTGGTTAGCTTCTCAGCCATCCGCCAATAGCGTCCCTTGTATGAAATCAACAGGGCAAACCAACTGAGGAAGCATATACAGGAAGTAAAAAGACACATTGTCCGCAGAACCCGCGAAGCAGCAAAAAATCCGCGTTATATATTTAGTTATGCTTTCATATAAAATCCGCGATAGAGTGAAGCTGCGAAAGTCGAAGCGCGATATAGCGAGGGATTACTGTAGTGTTCAAAATGCCAGGCACATACGTCATTTTGAATGAATTAACTGAACAGTGGGTTTTAAAAAATATTTTTCTGAAGATGGTTTTTGTTAACTTAGTTCATTACGTTGTAGGAACCCATTGAGTTTACTAAAAATGTGCCTGAGTCTTATCTATCAATATAATCTGACTTTAAATTTATATATTCAGGAATGAGGTTATATATTCCGATGCTGGCTTTATATAATCAGGCTTTGACTTTACATATTCGGGAGTGACTTTTTATATTCTGACGACTTTATATATTCAGGAATGACTTTATATATTCTGAAAATCATTGTAATTGCCTGTTTGGCACCCCATAGGGCACTATATAATAGATATATAAAAGGCTAAGGGGATAGATGTATAGATAGGAAGGAAAGGCACTATGATAGGCAGACAGGGAAGCTACTATATAATACTGTTATTACTATATAGATATTTATTCCTACAGCGTAAAGTCATGAGTGCAGAGCTTCCCATGTACATATGCAAAGTACAGTGATGGCAAAAGTGCATTCTTGATCCAAAGTAGAACCGTCATCATGTAAGTAAATAACTCAAAGGAAAATACATAAAAGCCAGATCTAATGTTGAGTCACATATAAATGTTTTGGGCGCATGCACTGTCCTTTGTATGTAAGAGCCAGATCTAATGTTAACTTCATTTACTTCCTACAGCATAAAGTCACAAGTGCAGTGATTCCCATGTACATTTACAAAGTACAGCGATGGCAAAAGTGCATTCTTGATCTGATGTAGAAAAGTCATCATGATTTGAGTTTGCCTCTGTTATAGCGCATCTGAGAAAACGGCGCGACTGAGAACAGAATTTAAAAAAAAAAAAAAAAAAAAACTAACCTTTACAAGTATCCTAAATTACACCAGCTGTTACAGACTGAAATCAAATGTATGCTTATTTTAAACTAGTAAGAATACATGCAGCTCACTTTTCAAAACGGACTCATCTGGAATCGAACCTGTACAGTTCAGACTACCAGTCAAGAGATGATACCATTGTGCCACCACAGCGCTCTTAGCAAATGCATGTCAACATCACATTCTAACGCGGGTTGTTTTTCTGTAGTTATATTTTTGAATAAAAGCGCACTTGTTCTATTCGTACTTTTTGTGAAACTGTTTGATATTTGGACTTCAGGCTTCACATATTATAAACTTCATGTTTACATTTTGTCTATGACTAAAACATGAAAAACGTTTTTAACGATGTGTGTACATAGATCTATGTAGATACGGAAAACACATGAAATGCAAGTGTTCCAAATAATATGGTATTTATAAAATGTCATTTTGCTTGACTTCTCACTCTATACAGCTCCAGGCAACTGACATGCAGGTAAACAGACTTGAGCTGAGATAACTGTGTGCCAGTGAGGGATGTGATAGTAGGCTGTTTGCTGCTTAGCCACAAATTTAGAAGACAAAAGACGTGTCAGAGGTACAGTATGAAGCGTTTTAAGGTGGATGGATCTGAGTTTTTTCGTAGGCTCTGGTAATTCTAGTGTTAAGCTGACATTTCTCTTTGTTAGACCAAGTGGTGTCAGACTGAACATAGATGCCCCCATGTGATAAGTTAGCTGCCAAGAAAGGCTTTACACAGAATGTGGAAATGTAGACTTTTCCTTTAACTGGAATAGCTTTATGATAAACATGCTACTCTTCTGCCTGACTCTGGAGCAAGAAATGCTTCTCAAAAGATCATAAATGGCTTATTTCACTGGAATCCAATCACAAGCTTTTTTCCTAATTAAAATCCCACACACACACACACACCAACTTCTATTGTGTGGTCTCAAGATTATTCCCAGGGTGCCTCCTAGCTGGTCATGCCCATGAAATCTCCACAGGGAGTTGTCCGTAAGGCCATCCATATCTGATGCCTAAACCACGAAATTGGCTCCTCTTTTAATGGAGAGGATCTCAGTGAAGCCACTGACCCACCACAAGATGCCAACTGTTCTTTACCTACCTCTAAGGGAGAGCCCAGTCACCCTGCAGAGAGAGCTAATTTTGACTGCTTGTACCCCTGACATCATTTTTATTACCCAAAGCTTATGACCATAATTGAGAATGGGGATGTAGATTGACTAGTAAATCAAGAGTTCACTTTCTGATTCTGCACCTTCAACACTACAGCCTAGCATTGCAACAGCATAACTGTGCTAGTCACCCCTGTCAGTCTGATCTCGCCATCCCTTTTCCCCTTGTTCATGAACAAGACAGACAGGTATTTAATCACCTCCACTTGAGGCAGTAACTCTCCTCCCATTTGGAAAGGACACTCCATCTTTCTTACTGAGGATCATGGCCTCTGATTTTTAGAGGTAGCAATCCTCATCCCTGCCTCTTCACACTCTGTTGCAAATTGTCTCAATGAAGTTCACTGCCTGATGAAGCCAACAGGACCACATATGCAAAAAAGCTGTGGCTAAGTTCTAAGGCCACTGAACTGGACCACTGGGGGGTTGCACCTTGATATTCCTGTCCATGAAAATCAGACAGGATAAGAGTCAAAGCATAGCCAAGGCAGTCCCAAACCCATTGGAAACTGCACTGATGATCAGAGTATGTAGACATAGCTCTTGTGGATTATACATTGACAAAATGGCTCCTAGAAGGGTGCCTTGAAATCCCATACTCGGCCTGCACCTGCTACAGAATACATAGAGGATCATGGTCATATGCCTCTCTATGCATGTATATGAAATTCATGTAGACTGGTTGGGGTTTACTCCCATGCACCCTCTAGAATCCTCATGAGATTAAAAAGCTGATTCATGGCTTGGATGGAATCTACATTGGTCCTCCCAGATGTGAGATTCAGTGAGAGGGCAATCTCCTTTCTAGTCCTCTGGCATAAGCTTTTTTTCAAGGGAGGCTGAGGAGTGGGGTCTCCTGTTAGATGGAGCACACCCTTCTGTCCCTTTTTAAAAAGGGGGCCACCACACCAGACACAGCTCCTGGTGACCATGCAGTATTATTGGGCTGTCATGGTTGACATGCCTTCTCAATTTCCAGAGCCTTCAGCGTGACTGGGTGGATCTCCTCTACCCCTGGAGCTTTGCCACGGCAGAGTTGCTTAACTACTTTGGCATTCTCCAGCTGCAAAATGGGCATTACTACCCAGTTTCTTCACCTTCCTCCTTGGAGTCCCTGAACCCAAAGGAAACTCCAAGTGTTCCATCCACTGCTAGGATGCATCCTTCGTCTGGGTCAGAACTTCTACACCTTTGCTGAGAACAGCTTGTATGAAGTCCTGTTTTCCCTTTGAGTCACCTGATGGTTTGCCAGGACTTCTTTGAGCCCAATCCATGGTTTCTTGGAACACCTCCCACACCTGTTTTTTACTTCTAGAACCCCCAAGGCCACAGTCCTTTTGCCCTGTCCATACCTCTTCTGCTTCAGGAGTCTCCTGTGTTAACCATTCAAGTAAGGCCTCCCTTTTCAGTCTTGTGGCATCTCTCCCTCACCTCCACCTCAAAAAGTACCTCTGGCCTTCAGGCTGCAGCTCTTTGTAGCCACTTCCACAATGAAGTGTTTGAAGAAGCACATTCTAACTCTGTCCCTAGCTGCCCCCAGGATATGGGAAGTTATTTTGGACATTGAAGTTTGAGTCTTCTGGACAGGGACCTTGCCCAGACATGTCCAGTCCACCCTCACTACTTGCTTGGGCTTTCCATGTCTGACAAGGCTTCCCCCCCACCATGTGCCCCAACTAATCACCAGGTAGTGATCAGTTGACACCTATGCCCCTCTTCTAATCAGTGTCTAGAACATATGGTTACAAATCAAATGAGACAATGAAATGATCAATAAGAAGCCCAACACCTAAGTCACTTTGCAACCAGCCCCTGTTCCTCCTGCAGGTGGTGGGCACACAAGTACAAACCTATACAACTATTTCTGAAAATACAGCTTAGTGTTTCAGCGTGAGTGAGTCAAAACAGACTAGTTCAGTTTGCACTTATACGTGTAGTGCTGTACATTTTTTGGGAAAACATCTAATTGCGTTTTTGATTTGAGATGTTTTTTTTTGTTTTTTTTTTTTTGTTTTGTTTTTTTTTTAAATATGTAAAGTCAGGTTTCAGCTTGGTATTCAGTGTAAAGATTTAAAACCTGATGGAGCATTACTACACAAGATGGTCAAAATATTAACTGCTTTATATTCTACTGCAAGGGTGACTTACGTTTTTTGATTGGCATAGAACAATAACAATTCTCACCAAAGTGGTGGCTTAGGAGCAGCATCTAAATATTGCACAGTCTGTAATGACTAGAATATTTACTGATATCTGCCATTTAGCTTAAACTGAAAAACCATTTCAGAAATATGATCACTAATTATAATCTAAATGTTACACAATATCTAAATATTGCACATGCAAATAAAACCTTTATTTGCAGGTGAACAGAATTCCCAACAGCTGCTACTAAAGGATATAGTGCAGAACAACTAATCTTAAAATGACTCCAAACAAAGCCTTAAGTAATACCTGCTTTTCTGACTACTTTTTTAAAAAAAAAAAAAAAAATTGAAGAGCAGTGCTTTGGTGTGTGTATTTGTGTGTGCTGTCGAGCAATCAAAGTTTAATCGCATGACTTTGTGTAATTTATGTTAATTTTACCACAAAGATTAAGTGCAATTGGACCATATTAAGAAGAATGGACACAATATGGCATATAAATGTACTTATTCAGGTAAATGGAACAAGAGGAAATAAAGACAAAACTTCAACTGTGAGAGGGCTTTTTTTCCTCATTCTAGTGCTCTGCAATGCTGAACATAGAAAACCAATTAGGCTTATATTGTAAAAGAGATGACATATTTAAGTCATGTAGTCTCGTACTGCAGTCCATGTATTTCTCAATAATGCTTAATAAATCTCACTCAAAAGCCATGCAAACTCGAGAAACAGGATTTTATAAACCGAATACAATTCAAAATTGTTAATGGAGTTAGCCAAGTTAATTTCTCAGTAGAAACAGCAGGTTGGCCTTTTGGGTTATTATGAATAATACACTATTTCTATTTTATTAAACCAAGCCAGTTGCTTAAACATACTAGTTTGGTCAGATTTCCAGAGGACAAGGCAGCTTGCTTTTTCTGCACAATATGCCCAGAGAGGGAAAACAACCTCTCAAGGCACTGATGTGGCAGGTGTTGCAAAGTACTTGTGAGCAAGGCAAGCCAGCTCTTTGTATACCAGAGCATGTGTGGACCACCACTTTAGGGGGCAAGCGTCCATACTGATGACAGGCTCTGCTTTATAGCGCTCTAGACATTTTTGAATAGTCCTCCATCAGATTCTGACTCTGAAGCCACTGAGAGATGTTTTCTTCTTTGTGGGTTCTGATGTTGCAGCTTGCACTGGTTGCTGTGTATCTTCTTTGAGGATGCCAGTGATCAATGACCACGCCTCAGCTCTAAGTACTTAAGGTCCTTTAAACCTGGGGTCAAGTGCTGTGGAAATCTTTAGCCATGTATTGTTTTTCTCCATGTCCATGGTGAAGGTTTGCTTAAATTTTATTATATAGGCTGGGCCATCCTCTGAACTCTCCATCACCCGAAACAGATGACAAAGTGGGCAGCACCACTGAACATGAAACAAACTTCTCTCCTCCAAGGAGTTCAGTAAAGTATCTGTCAAAGTCAATTCAATATCAATTAAATTGGGGGGCCTTGTATGCATTTGTATTCACTCATACATTAATAAACAATACCAAAACAGCTGTAAGACTTGAGGATTACATAGAGGAAGTCATACTTGACTATAGCTGGACTTTGTCTGCACAGTGCGACAGTTTTTATCGAATTTGCAATTAAAAACATTCTTTGTGGATATAATGTAATATCACAACATTCACAGGAGAGAATAGGCAACGAGTAGAGTATGGTAAGCCCCCCTTCCCAGTCCAACTTAAACTCTGCAGTACTACTGTTGTGTCATGTGAGGTGGCTGCCCCTGCCACTAAAGGTCATTATCTGACACACAAAACATACCAGTTTAATGCACAGTGGCTAAAAGATTTCAGTTTTTTTTTTTTTTTTTTTTTTTTATCAATCTAATATTATGCAGGTACCGATAAGCATCAGGAGAAATGTTGGCAGGCACAATGCCATACACTGTAAACCTGATTTTAAAACTGAATAACAAGCATAGCTTTTCAGGGGGGGAAAAAAAAAAAACCCTTATGACACAGGGCTCCAGATGGCGACTAAAATGGTCGCCAATGCAACTTGATTTTCTATTGTGCGACTAGTTTTTTCATTCCGGTGGTGACTCTCTCTCTCTCTCTCTATATGTGTATGTGTATGTGATTAAATTTAAAGCAGCAGAAACTGCTTTTAATTATGTGCGAACACTCTAAGCCCGCATCTAAAGCCAAGCCGAAGCGAGGCATCTGACACGCCCACTCTGTTTCAAACGTCATCTCGCTAACTGCTGCGGATAGGGATCTGAAATAGAAGAGAATCGGGCCACAACTACTCCTCAAATTCCGTCCTAACTTTCCACTTAACACGCAAAATGGCCAAACGAAAAATTTCCGACTTTTTTTCAATGCCCTCTTGTACAAATCCTGCCTTGTCTACTTCTGAATGAACCAAAGATAATTCAGTCAGTGGGTTATCTGAGGTACAGCCACCGGCATCCGGAAATGTACAGTTAAAGGATGACTATTCCGTCCTGTTAGCAAAGTCTTCTGCGCCCACGGCTCAGATGCCTGGAAGACAGTTTAAAGCGGCTTGGTTACGGTATGATAAGGGAGAGATGCATTGCAGCTTTTGTGCACAAGCCGGACAAGAAATTGCTGGTAGGGTAAAACAGAATTCATTTGTGGTATGAGCTATTTTAAAAAGGAAACTGTAAAAAGTATGGTGAGTAAGAAACACAAGAATGCCAGAGACTGATCGCTAGGTCTGCTCCTCATAACACCCCCATAGCAAAGGCAGTGCAACGTACTTGTGAGAAAGTGACAGAAAATGAGATGAAAGAATTAAAAATTGAATTCAATGCAGCATATGATTGCACTGGAAGAAATACCGTTCACAAAGTTTAAATCTCAAATTCTGCTGATGAAGAAGAATGGCATGGATGTGTCAAACATGATAATGATACAGCATGTGCAGAGTTTGTAGGGTGCATTGTAGATGAATTAAAAAATTAATGTGCTGGAAGAAGCTTTAAAGGTAAACTACATCTGTTATAACTGATTGTGGAACAGTTGTCTCGGAAAGACAATGTCATCCGATACTGTAGGTATGTTGTATCTGATGGAACACCTAAGACTCATCTAGTAGGTTTGGCTTAGATTGATTATGGTCATGCAGAAGGGATTCAAAACACCATTAAATAACTGCTTCAGAATGCTGACCTAACCAACCCAAATTGGTGGGTACATAAAATGAGTGCTTTTGGAGCAGATGGTGCAAGTGTGAACATGGGTGCAACAGGGGGAATTGGGGCACTTTTCAGAAAAGAGATAGGTGAACATGCTCTGTCTTTCCACTGTCTACCCCATCGGCTGGAACTGGCAATGCTAAACACACAGGTCAGTGCCAATGATTGAAAAAGTTTATGACCTTCTATAACTAGTATCATTTCAGTTCCAAAAGCAAGCGGGAGCTGAAGGCTATAGGAGCAGAGTTAGGATGCACAGTACGAAACCCATCAGCAGTAAAAACTCGGAGCTGGTTACCACACATTTATTGGAGACACTGTTTTTCTCCATTCAAACTGCAAAAGGTCGGGGCAGTACACTGCTGTGCATCATATGGAGCACCTTGCAGTCATGTCCAAAAACATAGACATAAAGGGAAGAGCCAAACGCATTGTTCAAATGGAAAGCCTGTCTCGTTGCCTTTTGTCACTTTTTACATGACCTTTCTTCAGAGGTCTCAAAGCTGAGCCTTACACTTCAAAAAAATTCTCTTATACTTCCTCAGGCATTTGCTGCAATTGTGGGCTGTGTGGTAACAATTAAAGGATTGAAGGAAAATGCTTTGAGAGAAGGGAAGCTGCATGAATTCTTACAGCACATACCTTCTCAGCCTCAAGGTTCAGTGCAACAGGAAAGACCAACAAGCAGGAGTGAGAGGGCTGCAAGTAGCCACACAGTCATAACCTTCCAAAATGTTAAATTGAAAAGCCCCCAAAATCAGGCCACATTCAGAAGTGATCTAAAGACCGCAATTGGGAAAAAAACAGTTGACATTACTGTTAAAGAACTGGAGATCAGGTTTGCAAACATGTCAAGTGTTGCACAGCATGGACATTCAAAGGGATCAGAAATCAAGTCATTTTCAGTGATTTGTCATGATGCATGTCCAGAGGACATTGATAGCTATGGCAAGTGTGAGACACGCTTGTTAAATGGTACAGGGAGCTCTTATCAAACAATGGCTGTGATGTCACAGCTGTGCAGAAGGAATAGCTAATGTTGAAAATATTAGTGAATGGTCAGTTTATGGATAACTTATGGTGACCTATGGACAGTGATGCTGAGCAAGGAGCCATTCTGTACAGATTTTAAAAATCTGCTTCACTTAGTCGAGATAATGCTGGTGCTTCCGATATCTGCAGCTCAGTGCGAGCGAGGATTTTCAGCACAAAACACAATAAAATCAAAAGTGCGTAACTCCCTAAGTGTAGAAACACTGGAGGACTTGGTAAGGATCAGTACAGAGGGCCCTATACTTGAACTTTTTGACCCAGAGCCCAGTGTAAAGCACTGGTTGTCAGCCAGCAAAAAAAAGCGCAGACCAAAGTATACTGGCTGGCCTAATGATGGTGACATAGTAATGGTTAGTGACAGTGAACATGAAGAGTAATTCATTTTTTTTGTACACATTGCGAAATGCTTATTTCAGAAATGATTAATGTTTGCTGTGTTTAATTCTTGTGTTATGTGTAAGACATTTTCAGTGTTTGTATTTGTAGTGTTCCTTACACATGTTGTGTATAAGACTCTGGACTTTAAATATTGCTTATTAGTAAACATTTGCACTGTTCACATTTGTGTCATTTATTCTGTTATAAGACCTTGCAGAGGACACTAGTAGGCAGGTCAAATAGCTCAGATAGGAGAAAGGAAAGGCAGTGTGTGGTAGACAGAAGAAACAAACTAACAATACAAGTAAATATTTATTTCACATGCGTTAGATTTTGGCTCCTAAATATTTTGGGTTTAGGAGCCAATGGCTCCCAGTTTTTTCTGTCTGGAGCCCTGTGACATGCTGTCATCTGTGACCACTGCTAATGACACACAAATAAGTTAATGAGGAGGTTCTTAAAATCAAAGTGAACATTGCGCACTGTATCGCAAGAGAGTAACATCGCTTCACAAAATTTGTCCCACTCATATTTACTACATACAAATGGCATAAACATCAATCCAACTTATGACAAACCATATGCTAAAGGACTGGACAAATATCCAACAGTATGAAAAAAGAACTTGCTGCTAAAGACAGACTCCACACTCCCACTATGTGTATTTAATGATCGATGGAGACGCACATTTTTCAAAGACCGCGTGCGAGATTGCTAGAAGATTTAAAAAAAAAGTGTATTACCTGCAGAACTGAAGCAATGCCTCCAGATTCTCAAGTTTCTCCAGCTCAGCATTTGTTGGCATGACCACATTAGTTTTATGTAGGGATTCTGCATCTCTTAGTGGTGGTTCGTTTCTTCGCACATGCTGCACCATCTCCAGGGTGGAGTTCCATCTAGTCGGTATGTCTTGTACGAGTGTCTGTCTTTAGGCTGTGTGCGACTTTCTGTTGAGTTCTGCAGTATTAGATGGGCTGTGTTTTGAAGTGCCCCACCACCTTTCATCATTTGGAAAGTGCTCTGTCAAATGCACTATTCTGCAGAGACACTGTGACAGAACGTTGAATGCAGTACGCGATGCATAGCAAGTGTTCAAAATGCAGCTGTCTCGCCGCTGAAACTTAAATTTCGTGCACTATCTGCACTGAGTGTGTTTGCTTTATTCTCAACGTTTCACTGCTTTGCTACATCCATAAAATGTTCGGTGCATGATGTCTCTCTGTTTTCATGACCGTCAAAGCAAGTGAATGCAATTTACACTGTTCGTCGATATAATGGGTTGTAACCCCGAGGTAGCTGATTTCCAAGTGATGTCCAGTAGTCGCCAGTAAGGGCGACCATCTCCGTGATCTCCAACTCCTTACCTAGTTTTGCCCTCTCTGAATCATATAGCTTTCATCCTCCACTATGTAAATCGGCCTGCATGCTGTGGCTATCCATTTAGCAATTGCTACCGTTTGCTGGAGGTTGACGCGTCCATTGGTTTCTGCCAAACACTGTCGAGCATGGTCTGTCGCATTACCCAGGCTAATACTATTTGTGTAAAATGGGTGCTTGGTTTGCATATGAGATTGTAGGCTTCTTGTACTCTGCTCGAGTGTAGTTAAACCGAGCGTAGTTATCAAAGTTTTGAAACTGAACTTCCCATTTAATGGTCGTTTTCCATCGTTCAACAATTAGGAATATGGAGTAACTTCTACGAGAAATGAAGACTAGAGTGACACACATTCAGTTTGCAGGCTCGGTTTGAACTACAGGAATTTTGTAGGGTCAAAAAAAACCTGCGTTAACGCCATTAAGTTTAGAGAGCGTTTTAACATGTTTGACAGCTATGTGTGTGTGTGTAAATAAAAAATAAAAATAATAAAATACACGTACATACACTTTAACAGCTCCTGTTATGGCTAGAGCAAGAAGAATCCCACACACTCAATTCTAGCGATACTTGGGCAACAATAAGTGCAATCAACATCCTATGCATCTGCACCCTATAAAAGGGGAGCATCAGCACCTTGTTTTAAGTCTACTACCAATGGTTGACTCCAATGGAGTTTAAAATGCCCGGTCTGTTTGGTGTGAAAGCAGTCTATTCCTCACCCAAGCATGCGTGCGTTTATAAGAAATTAGGTTGCTTTTGGTGACTGCTTTTATGGCTCACTGTCCTGACAAGGATCAAGACCAGTAATGGCCAGTCAGTTAGTAAGACCATATGACGGTGTGAGAATAGTGAACGAAGTAAAACGGCAGGCATAATGAAGGCAGACTTTTTATTTTGGCAGAGGTCGGGTACACTTAATATCCTGGCATTCAGAAAAAAAGAGCACCTTTTGGATTTGTTGAGAAATTGTCAGGGTCATACAATCGGTAATTTTTTCAGTCTGTTCAGATGCAAAATAAGTTTACAACACATGAGAAGCATTTAGATTAACTGCTTTTAAATCTAGTGAGTCCTATTGCACTTGAAGCACTGATTACAAAATAGACAGCAGAGATGCTAATGTGCTAATCAAATGCTACTTTGAGAAAATGAAGTTGTGCTGCTTTGACCAGAAGATGAGCTCCCATCAACAGCACACCTCTCGCTTCAACACCGCTCAACAGTTAACCAAAGAGAAGCGTTGAGCTGATGCCTCCAAAATAGTCCATAAATACACTGTAGGCTTTAGAATATTAATCGAATGCTACAGTCTGTTAACACACTGGACATCAGAATAGTGCATCACCAAGCCAGACTATGTATAAAGCAAAAACGAATGCAGTGGTTGCACAACATGCGCCTACACACAGCTAAACACAAAGATCAAAGTAAACACATTACCTCTATGGAGCTCCATCGATACAACTTGGTTAGGATTGTCTATACCCTGATCATCTACAGTCATCAAACTTGCACATGTTCAGTCTGACTTTGGTGCATTTGCTCATATTGTTTCATCGCTGAATTGTTGCCAGTATGAGGATCTTCTGGTGAAATGTTAGGTAGTCTTATAAGGAGTGGGGGCAATGTTTGGCATTTTGCAGTATCTATAATGTAATTTTCTGAAATTAATGCACAATGCTTTGTAATAACAGTCCACATTGATGTCTTTGGAAGTGCATGAATCCTACTGCTGAAGGAAATGTACAGTTACTCTTCGTGCCGATTTAACCAAGTGTGGGAGTAATGTGTGGTCATATTTGCCAGAATAGCACTTATTGGACATCAACTATTTGGTTCTTTGTATATACAATGTGTACACTTTATACAAAAGTTTTCTTCATTAAAAAAAGTGTGGCCGTACTGGCATGTTTGGATAGCACGGTGCCCTGAGGCCTATCTGCAGCAACATGTTTGACTTGTGGAACTGAGAGGGACTGGGGGGGGAAGGGTCTTGCTGTAAGTTTTACTAATAAAGAAAACCATTCAAAATTATGAAAACTCCAATTGTGGAAGTGAAGTGCCCAAATGATCTGAAATAATAGATTTGCATAGTGTCTGGAGTAACACAATGCTAAAATTTAGTGTGGGTAAAATTTAAACTTATTTTGCAATTAAATGTCAGCCTTCGTCTGTGGTGTGTTTTTTTTTTTTTTTTTTTTTTTTTAATAAAGTAAATTTCCTAACGTTCAAATAGGCTTATTCGTCAATTTGCATAATGTATCCTAAATCGCAGCCTTTGATTTGCTAAATGCATTGTTTCATATCGCAATTTTGATTTGTAATCAGTCGTTCAGCTGTAATTACGTAGCCCTTCTCTAATTTGGATCCTGCTAATTTTCTCTGCTTTTTTGCTCTTATGCTAGTGTATT
Source organism: Polypterus bichir lapradei (assembly GCA_026402145.1). Lineage (NCBI taxonomy): Eukaryota > Metazoa > Chordata > Cladistia > Polypteriformes > Polypteridae > Polypterus > Polypterus bichir. Next base: position 13,846,204 of record JANRMT010062795.1, read on the forward strand.
ATACTCATCTCATCAGTACAAACATTAGTTTTGTTTTGTTTTTTTTTTTTCTATTTGCCAATGCCATTTTCAGCCTGTAAACACAAGCTGTAAGTGAATGTTTAGTGTGAAAGACGCTTCCTTTACCTGTTTCCACTAATTGAAATATGCCCCTAGTAGAATAATGTGTCCGGCTGTATTGTGCATCATTTTAGTGTAGGCAAACTGCCACTTTATGTGGAACCTTTGTTTGCTTGCTTGTCTGCTAGCACTGCTTGTGGTGGTGTTTTGTATTCTGCAGTCCTAATGTGTGATTCTGGATGCATGCAAAATGGATACTCTGACGGATCTATGGACATTACTTCAGAGAATGAATGTAAAGCCTCTGTTCCTTTATCAAGACTCTGTAGGAAATAGTTACTTATCTTGGCATCTACAAGTTTAAATAATTATAGCTCGTATCTCCATAATGGGATGTGTATACGATGAGCAGATTGTAGACTGTACCCGTCTTATAAAGAGAACTTGTTTTTTCCAGCCTGTTTTGGGTATGTAATGTTGCCAGTTTTTTCCCCCTTACTGAAATTGAGTTTGCCTGCCCAGGTGTAGAGAGAGCTGGACTATGCATTCTGCTTTACATTCGCTTATAGATTGCTAGCAACTTTTTGTTTATGGATATTATAGAGAAAATGGTGGTGCAGTAGGTGGTGGTTTTGTTTTGGCCATTTAGTTACATTATTGTACCACATATTTCAATTAAAGATTAAGTGCAGTCCTGACCATATGAGAGACAAGAATTGTACAGTCAATTGTAAGATCAACCAATTGTGCGTTGCTAGTGCTGGAACTGAACTATGCATTTTTGCAGTTATATACCCTTACAAGGTTTTTGGAAGGCCCATGGGAGTATGACCAAACCTGTCTACATGGGATTTTATGGACTAGGAAAAGCCTTATGACCGTATCCTCAGATGTACACTGGAGTGTAATTGGAAGCCAGTAGGGTTTAATGTTCTTACACTTGTAACTAACACATTTTACAGTGCTGTGTAATATGCCTACATAGTTTGAAGGTAGAATGTTTAATGAATGTGGGAGACCTCTGCTTGAAAAATTATCAGTTTTTGTAATCATTTTTCAAAATTTTTGTAAGTCTGTTTTAATTTTTTTCTTAGTGTGTAAGTCCTTTGGCTGGCTGTTTGCATTTATATTTGCTCATTTTAAATGTAGTGGAAGAGGATTTGTCTTTTGATGAGGAACTAGAAGAGGAGGAAGAGGAGGAAGTAGAGGAGGAAATGGAGTCTCCACCAAAACCAGTTAAAAGATCTGCTCCCAATAAGAAAGTAGGACAAACTAAGGTAAGTTTTTTCACAAAAGGAATTTTCTGAGTAGTTTTTTTGATACTTTAGGTTTAAATGCAGAATATTAAACTCGGCTTTAGTCTGGGAGTGCTGGTTGAAGTGTGTGCACATTTCTTCTGTAATGCGTTAACTCCATTTGTAAGAATTAGTATTTTCACTTCTTGGCAAAACAAGGTGGTTTTAATAATTTAGCTGACTAGGTCTAATGGATTTGTATGGTAGAACTTAAGTGGGAATTTGGGGTATATTCACCCTGGCAATTTTTTCTGTGCCCAAGCATATTTGTCCTCCTGTAAACCCCACAAATTGTAGTTTGACTAGTGTGATTGCTCTGTGCAATGTCTACTGTACCATGTCCTGGCCTGCTTGGAAGAGGTGTGCCCAAGCATGGTTCAGTAGCATTTGGGAACAGTGTGATCACTAAATGAGCCTGAGAATGGAAAACTAACATGTCAATGATGTAAAACATCAGTGCAATTCTCACTTCATTCAATACCATTTGATTTTAAAAACTAGGTTTTTATTCTCAACCTTGCACATGAACATGAGTTAAGGTTGGCAAGAAAAGCTGCAAATTCCTCCCTTATTTGTCACCGTAAAAACCTTCTCGGATGTGCAGCCTAATTGAGTGTGCACTGCAGTGTTTTGTCATTAAACACTAGAGTCCCTGAAGCCTTCAAAAATATTCGTAGTGCTGGGCCACCTTAAATTCCCTTGCACCTCCTCATCAACTTTTTTTTTTTTTTTGTTTTGTTTTGCAAATGTATCAGTTGGTGTAGGCAGCCTGCTATCCCATCTTCCACAGAGGCAGCTGAAGTAGAGTCAGTTGCAAAATTCTCAGAGCTGAAGTGTCTTTACATGGGAGTTAGGTGTCTGTCGTTTTATAGGATGATAAATATCCTTGTTTGGAATACATTTCATGTGTGTTCAGTGTCTACAACAATCTGTAAATGTAGGGTGACAGGAAATGCAAGACAAGGAATGTTGAATACAAACTTTGTTATAGTAATTACAAAATGTTGACCTGAAGTCCAAATATCACACTTTCACAAAAGGTATAACTAAACAAGTGTTTTTTATTAAAGAATATAACCTATGGAAAGTTTAATTTACATGTTGCTGTCAGTGTTAAAAACTGATGCCCAAATAACAATAGATATGAAGTACACATCTACTTGGCTGTTGCAGAGGTAAGAACTTGTGGTTTACAGTTAAACATTTTAGTACCTAACATTTCCAAAAACACACCTTGTCTATTGCAGGGTAAGTCTCTTTGCTTTAAAAAAAAAAAAAAAAAAAAAAAATAAATTCTGGTATCTACGTCTTGAACACTGTTTAGTTTGTTCTGAACTGGTTAACCTGTTTAGCTGAATAAAGCAGTGCAAAAATCATTAAAATAAAGACAATCTTGTAAAGCCTTGCATACGAGGTGTGGCAGAAAAGTAATGAGACTGATTTTTTTATTTACCAAAGTTTTTATTTTTTTCCAAACATCAATGTTATCCCCTTCAAAGTTGTTCCCACTGTTGGTAGCAGCGCTGGAAGTCTTCAACCGGTATGGTCTTCAGCATGTCCGTTACACTCTTTTGGATGTTTTCTAAAGTCCCGAAATGACATCCTTTGAGGACATTTTTCAGTTTAGGAAAAAGTCACACGGACTGAGGTCAGGTGAATAAGGGGGCTGGGGAACCACAGGGATGCGTTTTTTCGATTGTCCTTCTGCTCAATTGTGAGGTTTTTCGGCACCATTTTGGCACAGACCTTTCGCATGTGCAAATGTTCAGTCAAAATTTGAACGGTAAATCTCTTCAAATTTAATTGTTCACTCAACATTCTTAATGTTAAACGACGGTCTGATCTCACAAGAGTGTTCACACGTTCGATGTTTTCATTGGTTTTCGAAGTTGAAGGCCTCCCTGAAAAACTTGAGCTCGGGATAAAGAATGTTCTCCATAGGCCTGTTAACTTTTCAAACGTCACACTTGCCTTTTCTCCAAGCTTAACACAAAATTTAATGGCACAACGTTGCTCCAAATTCCGCTGTTCCATTTTGCGTGACGCACAACCAAAAACACAACTTCGCTAATGGCAGTCACAAAAATCACGTAGTTAACGGAAGGAGTTGAAACTCACACTGAGCTATGGGAGGGTACTGATACATGTGCTCTATCAAGGACAACAGCGCAGCGTTGCCAGATCGCTTGCAGTGCTCCTAGTCATTACTTTTCTGCCACACCTCGTATAATCAGGAGTACAGATGGGAGGGGAAAAAAGTTTACAATTTCAAGCTGCGTCTAAGGGTGTAATCATTAGGCAAGTTTTGTTCCATACTGTACCCAAGCAGGATGGTTCCCCACCCCTTGCCTGCTCTCCCCCAATGGCCTGCACTTAACATTCTGGGCCTAGGCATGCTTTCGCCCTGACAGTGTGACTTTGTGTAAAGCCAAAACAGTCTGTACAGAGTGACAGTATGCATGTCAAAATGATTTTACTTATTTTGTGGTTTTGGAGTTTAGTAGATTTCAGGAATTCTAGTGTAAATCTGTTACTGGGCCAAATCTGCTGCAATCCAAATTACAGCTTTTTTTTTTTTTTTTTTTTTCTCCCCTCCTCCTTTTGGAAGGGTGTCTACATAGTGACTTCATAACGTGTGTGTGTGTGTGTGTATATATGCGTGTATCAGTCAATGCTGGCTTACACCACTTGCTTTTGGTTTGGATGGCATCAAAACGTTGCATGCGGCTCTTTCTTGGCATCAATTTCTGCAAAAGCCTGATGAAGGCAAAGAAAAAATCTGTATTGCAATTGCATTTATATGTACATTTAATGTTCTGGAGGACCAGATATGTCTCATGACCGTTTTTGGTATGTGTATATGTACATAATATACACACATTTACACACTCAACAAAATGGAGAATTCAAAACCGTTCGTAGGTTTGTGCTAATGATGCAACTTTAGCTAGTAATGGATTATTGCCGGTGGGTGAGTGCGTACGCGAGTACAGTTTGTATACTTATCTCAAGGTAATAGTCTCTCTTTAGGTGTAACACGGACTGTTTGTTCACTTGCATGTAATATGGTGGTGTACTAGCTGCAGCAGGCAAACTCGAAACTGACATCAGTCAGTATTTGTAGAACTTGCACAGAAACTGTCGCATTTCTTCATAGATTACACACTCATTGTGCTGTCAATGTGTGATCCCAGTAGCAGCGGTGATGTTTTCTCTGCCTGTGTCACTGTATCAGAAGGATTAGCACAAGGAGGGTCAATGTTCTGATCTAATAGTCAACTGATCCATATGTCATGAATCCATTGAAGGATGAACTTCATTTCCCAAAAGATAAAAGCACTCTGGACTGCTTGATAGCTGCCCCCACAAGTAAACGCACAAGCTCAATCTGGATTGCAGGTTGGCATTTACCAGAGGCAAACACAAATGAAATGCAAAATACAAATCTTGGTTAAATATGCTCTGAACGACCTAGGCATTTAAATTGAGTGTCCATGTGGATAAGGCCTTAACATCAGTATTTGGAAGATGAAAGAAATCCCTTTTTTTAAATTCACAACGCTGCACTCGTTCAATTTTATACCATCATTTATGTATCGCCACATCAGAGTCCACACATTTTCCTTAATTCAGTTTTAATGGCTTCTACTTTATAAAACTAATTGAATGCATTGCTTCTTAAATGTTGTTAAATAACCTATTCAAGTGTTATGAATATCTGTGTGGACACCCTTCAACTAAACAGTTAGCCAAATTTATTCCCCAGTTGGACATTGAAAATCTTGAATTATCTGAAATTTTAAAGATAAAATGGGAAGACTGGTATTTCTACAGTTCCACACCTTCGGTTGCTCACGGGTAGCAGTCCCGTTAATCAGTCTCATGTGTCCTCGCAGTTCTTGTTCAGACATAAAGGAAGAGTTTTAAAATGAGGATCTTGTGCTGATGCTTAACAGTGGCGATGGATGAATGGAACTGGCCTTCCTGACTGTCAACTTCGCTAGTATGATCTATGCGGTACAGTTTATGAAGATTCTTCATGCTGGCTGCTTTGTGTGCACTTTGGTATTGCAGGTTGCAGTGAAAATTCCAACAATTGCTTGCTTGCTTGCTTGCTTGGCTAGGTGAGGCATGTTGCAAACTTTTCCACTGTAGAAGGTCTGTTGGCCAAATGCTTATTGAATTTGCCAGCGCACAAACTCATGATTGAGTGGAGGAGGATGCACCATTTTGTGCTCTCCTACATGTATCTGGACCCTTCAAATTCTATGAAGTAGTAAAGTGCTTTTTCCTTAAAAGCCTTAATGGGTATATTAGTGACATCTACTGGGTCGGATGCCAAAAACCATTTGAGCAGGATAGAGATTCACAAGGTTTTTTTTTTTAAAGAAATATTGAATCATTTAAGTGAAAAAGTTGAAAAAAAGTGAAATCTATTTTTATCCAGGCCTAGTGCCTGCAATTAACTATAAGAGGCAGAGTGTCATTGACCAAACCTGTGAAGGAAAGGAGAGTGTAATCTTGTGAGTGTTGGAACTACAGTACATGATGTGCATGTGGTATTTCAAATGTTTTACATGTCTCTTTTGATGACCTGTCTCATATTCAGGCCTTTGTTCGTTATGGCACAAGTGTAACCAGCCTCTCCTTGAAATTCAGTTGGCAATAAACGCCCGCCACGCCTCATAGTCTAAAAGTATGACAGTCTTTGATGTGTAGCCCTTTTGCTGGTTGTCTAGCACAAAGTATAAACCAGCCTTTGTTTAAATGCAATTTGCAAAACTCCAAGGGGAAATCGCAACACAGTACCAACACATGTTATGAGCACATCTGCTCAACACTATAAAAAAAAGGCCTTTTGCATCTATTACCATATAATTAGTTTAAATGATTTCATTTGCCACTGACAAACGAAGTAGAAATAGTACTCGAAGCCTGTTTTTGGTTGGATTTGCAGCAATTTTAGTCAGAGTACTGTAATGGGATTCCTGTACCACTGCCCCAAGGTTTCAGAATTGGGAGTTTTGTTTGACTCATCGGAAATTTGTTAATGAACTGTACACTAAACTCTAGTTGCTAATTGTCCTGAACTACACCAAGGCCTAAACAATCCCCATTAATCGTAAGTCACATATTCCAAAAAGAAATGTGCTCTGTTTACTGCATCTTCAGTAGTTGCTGTTTTCTCTAGATCCCATGAATCCCAAGTCTATAACCGTCCGTTCCCCCCCGGTGTTGGAGTAGAAAGTGTTAATATTCAATAAAAGCACATGAATTATTTAATTCTTACAACATGTCAAACCTTACATTTTAAAATGTTTGCCCAGTGAAATTTCTGAAAACCTTAACTTCCCCCTTTTTACATTGTGTATAATTAAACTTGGCATAACTCTAACACTTCAATTTTATTCCTCCCAATCATTTTCCAAACTCCTTATTCCAGAGCTTAGTTGAGGGGAAGCTATAGCCTATTCCAGTAAGCATTGGCAGGAATAATCCATTGGCAGGGTACCAACCTATTGCAAGGTGAATACACACATACACGCATCCAGAGCCAGTTTAGCATCACCACTCTTTTTAACTTGCATGTGTTTGAACTGTAGGAGAAAACCGGAGTAGCCAGAAGGAACCTAAATAGACAATGGGAAAACCTGCAGACTCCACATATGGAGCACCTGGGACACGGGTTCCCTTGTTCAACTTTATATACTTGTAAAGAACTTTTAGTTACACTTGTGATATATAAACAGTTGTATCCATAATGAGAATTTTCAAAATTGCAGAATTGAACATACCAATTTTCACTTAAATTATGGGCATGTGCATTATGGTTCTATTCCTGTTCCAGTGTAATCCTGGAAATGGTTGCAGCCAGTCTGTGTAGTGGTGAGTGTCCAGTCCACTTGCCATTTATCATATTTCCAAACATTTAGATAAAAGTATAGAAATTTATAGGTGTTGCATTAAATATGTATGCATATTATCTAGACCTTGGTCTGCACTGATTGTATTCAGATTTGGCTAAACATTTTAAGTGTTACACTGGCACTCCTGTTGTAACTGTGTATTGGCAAGTAAGAATGTTAAACCAAAAAGAGGCACTCTTTGCCAGGTTTTTTTGCATAATACCTGCTATCAATGAAATCTTCTGTTCTTTACATTTTCACATTAACTTGGAGACAAGTGGCATAGGGATCTGCAGTACTTATGCTAACAGGCCTTCTTGAAGACTTATTTAAACTTGGGGCAAGTTTTGGGTTATCAGGGTGCATGAGTCATGTGTAAAGTATGCAGAGATGATCAATTTCTCTAAATCTATTTAGACACTTCCCAGCATTATATAAAGACTGCAGTAAAATTGTTTGGTCAGACATGTTACATTTAAGTCTGTCAGTACATTTGTGATAAAACCTAGGGTCACTTGGAGTCAGTTTGACAGCAACATTTAATAATCGGTTGGAAATTGTATTGTAGCACCATTAGCATGTTTACAAATTAAATCATTTACATTTCTGTAAATTACAGTAATTTAAGTAATTAAGAACATTTTCAAATTGTAACTTCAAAGAAATTGTACATTGCTCAAACCTTATTTATAGTTAAGGCTACATGAGTGCTCCCTAGCACTCTGATGTATAGTTGACTAATACAGTACAGAATAGTTGACTAGTACAGCTATATAGGGGAAGAGATGTTTTTCCAAAGTAATGGTCGCCTTTTCTCCCCTCTAACATGTAAAAAGCATTATTTTGGCTTGTAAAATTGCTTACATTTTTCAACTGTAAAAATGCAAAACAGTCAGAAGTGTAAAGTATGCTATTACTAATACTGAGTAATATGAAATTAATGGTGGTGGTGTATGTACAGTCAGTTACCCAACCCTGTTCAGTATAGTAGTCTCAATTTTGCTCAGTCTGCATAGTCATCAAGAATTATGTTAAATTTAGTGGGTCTTGGCTGCCAGCATTCGCTTTTACTCCTGGCAACCCCACAAAATCAAAAACAAGGTGGTGTTTATTTTGAAGCCGGATCAACAGAAATCCAAACTGTCACTTTTCCGTTCATCAAAATTGCTTTTGGTCTTATTGGCTGTTTCACTACCTGAAGACCTAGCTACTTAATCACAGCTGATGAGAGGCTCCTCGACATTTACTACTCGTATCCCTGTCAACTGCGTGAGATACATGGTGTCCTGAAAAATCTCTTACCAGACAACAGTATTATGAAGACATGCCTACACTGTTGCCAAGGTAACCCTCAGGTCTAACACTTACCTGACATGCATTTGTCATTGCCCAAGTAAGTCGGGACTAACCCTCTCAGCACTGTTCTCCTAGCCAGAATAATCTTCAGTCTAATACTTATCTGACATGCTGAATGATGTTTGGATCTAACACTAGGGAGGTTAGGAGATGCTTGTTGCATTCTTCTAGAACTGCTGTTGACTTGTGTTTTAAGCAAGCCTTATGGGGGTGTTGGTGGGTACGTGGGGGTGTGTGTAATACACACAACACAGATCCTTGCATGTAGTCTGTGTTTAGCCCACATCTGAATATTTAAAAACCCCTTTCCAGTGTTAAAGGTAGTGCGAGGGTTTTTCAGACACATGAAACTAACCATGAATTCATAAGATTACAAAATCCAGTAACTCTGAACAGGACGACAGGTAGACCCTAATCCAGGTGTATTTTGTGGAGAAATCTACCTCTGTTAACCAGGTTACTCTAAACCAATAACCTAGATTCTTTAACCAGAATAAGGATTTTCATGACCTTTTTAGAAACTGTTCTGTGAAGGTTAAAGTACATGTAACCACACTTTT
>JANRMT010062795.1:13855780-13901009 GCA_026402145.1 Polypterus bichir lapradei
CTATATATATATATATTATAATAAATAAAGGCAGACCTAACAATGTATGCAAATGCAATAATAAACTGATGCATATGCACACAAATTCATGCATTCAGTGGCTTGTATAGTTGCACTTCATCATTTCAATACAGATGCACTCTACTCTTAAATCTGCCAGCTCTGCCCCCTTTTTGCTCTGTTCTTTCATAGTTTGGTTACTCTATCCACTCTGCCCCTTCATGTCTTCTCCCTTCCCTACCTCAAATTCACATCTCTGTACTTGATAAGCCATGGTGCACTTGGGGAAAACATTACAATGCCAGTGTTTTAACTGGAATAATGAAGAGGCTTAATCACAGCTGTAGTCTGTCATGTCTCCTAGTGCTAAAAGGTAGGAGAAAAAGGGGTACTGCACCAAAATGAGGCACACAGATTTCATGTTTTGGAAAATACTAGTAATGTATCTTAAAGTAGATTCCATACCTGTTCCTTATTCATGAGCCTTTTTAGTACACTTTATCTTCAAAATCTTTTACCTTCTAGGATTATTGCAGTACTTGATAGGTAGTAATAGTTTTTATTTATATAAAAATAGATCTACATCAGTCTCTAAACTGAAACAATTTCTATGGAAGAGTGGTGCCTACTGTTAGAGCAGTAAGACTTTTCAAAGGATAATCAGCCTGTATTGGATTAATTTTTCATTTCAAGTTTTCTGTTGATTGCATTACATGTAATGTGACGCTTGATTGAATGAATAACTGACTTGTCTGACCTTTTTCACTGTATTTTTTCTGATAACTGTCTAAGCTAGCAGGTGTTTTTACGAGTGGTAAACTTTTTTCCCTGCTGTACTTTTTTTGTTTCAGAGAAAGCGAGCTGACAAAAAGGAGGAAGATGATGAAGAGTAAGTCTCTTCTGAGCTAAAGATTAGCTTTGCAAAATAAACTAAAGAGTTGTAAATGTGCTTTTTTCTTTTTTCTTTAATAGATGCGAGTCAGAAGAAAATAGTCCACCAAAGGTAAGGGTGCCCTTCCCTGGCTTGGAATTTTAGCAGTAGTATATTTAACGTTGTTTTGAATCTGATATTTGTGGAAATAAAGGATTAGGATTGTGCTTTTTGTAACTTGAACTTGCATGCGAGTAGTGTAGTACTGTTTCTCATTAAATTCTGTATGTTTGCAGGCTTAATTACTTAATCTGTGCTTTTTAATCTCTTTTTTTTCTGTTTTTTTTGTTGTTTTTTTTTAACCACAGGCTAAAGGGAGAGGAAGAAAACCAGCAGGAAAAAAATAGTCAAATTTTGACGGATACAATGGCTTACTGTTCAAGCAGTGCATTAAGTATTTGAGCAAGTAATCTTGAATTTTGAAGTATGCACTTTAAAAACATTTTGTTCATGCATTCAACTGATGGGTTTAATGTCTAGCTGGAGTAGGGTTTCTGGAAATTTTTCTTTACATGGAAATGCAACTTTTGAGCAATTAACATAGCTGGTTTTTCAAATGATTAAAGAGTTACAGTGCAGTTTTCTTGAACACAGGTTGTCACCAATATGGGTTGCAGTAACTAGTGTGTACTACTCTTGTATCTGACTAGTGGGTGTTCTGGTCCAGCTATGCAGAATTGTGCTGTTCTCTAATCCTCATGGTTTTTTCTTTGCACACTATTTTTGTACAAAGATAGGGGAACATAATTTTTGTAAATGTTGCTTAAAAGATTTTTTTACTTCTGCCTTGAAGTTTAAAATGCCATTTTCAAATTGTGCTAAACTGTATTTGTAAATAAATTTGCTGTTCTACAGACTTGTTTCAGATATGCTTTAATTAGCCCACATTCCAATTTATGATAGTGTGTAAAAGAAACTTAATGTTGCTGGGTGTAATACAATCTTGACTCTGTAGAGGGTGCTAATGCTTTTGTTTTGAAGGCTTAGTGTATGCAACTTTTCATTAAAGTTGTTCAAGATGTTTTTTGTAATTTAGAAAATACAAACCTTCCAATAAGTGGAAAGCGTCTGTTTTCATAACATCAGCTTAAACAATGGTAATGGTTTCTTTCTGGAATTCCCCAGTATTATACTTGTCCTATACTGTGATCTTTAAAAGTGGGTCGCCTCTTCAACCTCAGTAATTTTCTGGTGGAATAATGCTGATGACATCCATCTGATTTCTACTTTGGGTGTTTTTGATTTGAATTTATGGCAGCTGCCAGTGTCTTTCCATTGTGATTTCCACACTGATCTAATTGGCACAGTTTCTGGTTCAAGCCTTTGAATAATGGGATATTTAGACCTGTGGTCATATGATAGTAGTGCCTCACATTCCTGGGAATTGCATGGTTTTGTTTTTTTTTGCAGCACCTGTAATGTGTGACCTTGGGTAAACTCTGCAAACCAGTGTTTAACTTTTGCTTTGCCTCATCGCCTTGTTTTAACAACTTTCAAGATGAGTCAAATAACTTGCTGAGCCAGGAACTTAACATCTAGCTAACTTTTTTACATCCTAAACATTTGTAAGTATGGTACAATTATGGTCTCTTGTTGCTACTTTTTTTTCTGTAGCAAAGGGAATTATGATTTGTTTAGATTACAGGTTAGAGTGGGTACAATAGCTTAGTTTTGGTACAGTAATTCACGTGTGGCATTTAAGGACTCGTACATTTTTAGCTTACTATTAATATTGTTGACTGGTTTGCTGTAGTAGTAGCAGCAGCAGCAAACCAGGTAGCATGAGACAGAGTACCCTTGTTTTTACTGGATCATAAAAAAAACCTCACGCATTGTAATTACCACTTCAATAACTTTTCTTTTACCTTTCCTTTTAAGACAGGACCCTACAGTTTACCCTTGGACCAGGATTGTCAGACTTTGATCTTGGTGAGCCATAAAGAGGCATTCCCCCAAGCCCCTGTAAATAGTTCAGCAACAAATATTTGCCTTAATGCTAGTTGACTATTTTTAAAATTCATGAGTTGTACAGTAAGCCAATAGATCACTAGCTTTGATCATATTTTTACTTTATACAATCAGTTTCAATAAAATATTGGATAAATTAGAAATGCTCTGGTAGATGTGGTACAAATAAGAGGAAATGGTTTAACTGATTTTCAGATTCTAATCCTTTTTGGAGTTGAAATCTTAATCATGGCTTCTGACGGACTATGGAGGTAGCTGATCATCGGTGGGGTTAGTTTGTTCACTTAAAGGAAAATTATTAAAGTAGTAATATGACTAAAACACCCTTTGCATTAAGCTAAATAAAGCAGCTCAAATTGAAACCTACAGGCATTGTTAGCCTGCTGTGATCGGTGTTTTGAAACTCCCAACTTCTAGGTTGTTACCATCTCGTTTGAATTCATGAGAAGGTGATGCTCAACGTGTGAAGAAGGAAATTTGGGATATAATTGATCAGATGAGAAATATTGAGATTGAACCATTTGGCTTTTTGTCAAGGAGATACCCACTACCAATTAATCCTGGACAAAATTCAAGTCACTGTGCTATCTCTCTTGAGTGGTATTAATAAGACCTCAGATTTAACTATTACCTGCTTTAGTGGGATGGAAAAAAAAGCATTTGGCCTTCATGTCAAATTTGAATAAGATCTAATTGTCAAATAGTATGGATGAAGAATGCAAATTTGCTAAACCTGAACTCCAGTTACAATTCACACAAGATATTTAGGTGTTCTAATCAGTTGCTGCCTTTTCACACTTTCATAAACTAGCTTTCTTAACTTGTGGCAGAATTTTAAAGTGGTTAGTAACTTGCAACATCAGTATGTATCAATCAGAATCTAGTCTTGTATTGCTTTTGTATACAGGCAACATTAGAAGGTTCTGACAAAATTAATTGAACACCAAAGAGCAAATGTATTGGAAAGCTACCGTAGTGCCTTAAGAAGTAGAATTTAAGTTTAGTGCTGCTTATAAAATACCCTTCACCTATTTCAGTTTTTCTGAATTGCTAAAACATTTTCTGAAATCCATTCTTTTTCTCAAAACAAAGTAAATGCAAACCCAAAATTTGAGCTTCATTCATAAAACCTTTGACTTGATGTGCAAAAATCCAACAATCCACTCTAAACTAGACACTGCTATTGAATGATGCACGAAGCCAGATAATGCATAAACCCTACCCAGAGGGCAAGCTCCATGAAAATGCAAAATGCACAACTTAAGAGGAAAAAAAAAATAGGAAGCCTATAGCAAAAAACTTCAGTAATTGTTTACACCTGCAAATCATTCTACCTTGGCTTCTTGTGTCTGGACTGCGCCAGGCCACAGGACTTAATCTACATTCAGGGAATGTTCTTTCTTGGTAGGCATTGGGGAAAGAATCCTTTGGCAGGCAAAATACCGACTTCACTTCTACATTCTCAAATGGCTGCTTCTATTGACTGGTGCAGATTTTCCTGGGTATATGCATTTTTGTCATACTTTCAATGGCCTTTCTCAGAAAAATTATATGGCCTTTAGGAAATGAGTAATGGTGGAAGGCAAATATTTATGATGCTACTTGTTGATAAAACCATCACATTTGTGGCCCATGATAAATAACCTATATTGGATGCTCTGCCCTCTCACGATCCTCTTGCTTATGTCCAAGCAAAACATTTGGTATACAATTTTAAAATTTCAGGTGATTTTTAGTGTTGTATGGCTCTAATGTAATGTGGCAATTGAAAACCCCATGGTTTTGTGGGTTGCAGGTAAGGTCACATTGCCACCAGGCTGGTCAAAGACAGGTATACCCTTGTATACCTAAATTTGGAATTAATGGGAAATTAAAAATAAAATCGACCATGGGTTAATAAAGAGTAAAAAGAAGCTGCAAAGGAAAAAACAGCTTTATACGGCATAAAAAAATAAACTCCAAAGTAGGGCATATACAGTAAATACATGTTTGCAGCCACTAAAAGGTATTAGGGAGGCTAAAAGACAGTTGGAGAGGAATAGAGCAGATAAGGTGATGACCCTATGAGATTCAGTAGTAAAAGAACAGTTAAGGTGAAGTGCATTAGAACTAGTAAAGGGGGAATTAACTGATACAGTGAAAAAGCAGAAGCTCTGAACTTGATTTTTCTGAGGTCTTCACAAGTGAGGAAGTGGATAACCTCCCAGCAGTATATAGGACCACTAAGGAGGTACTGAAGGATTTGGAAGTTGTAGAGGGAGAAATGCTGATTAGATTAAATAGGCTGAAATCAAATAAATCACCAGGCCCAAATAATATTAACCCCCAAGTTCTTAACACTAGAATCCCTGAATCCTAAATATTTTTAAGGCTGGGCCACTTTATTGCATCTCATCATCCAGTGTCATTGTTTTACAAATGTGACAGTCGGCACTGGCAGCAGGCATCCTGCTCACTTATCCCCCACTGAGTCAGCTGAAGTCAAGTCGGATGCAAAATACTCAAGAGCTGAAGTTTTATGTGGGAGTGAGGTGTCTGGATTTGTATAGGGTAAATAATACATTATTTGGAATACATTTCGTGTGTACAACAATCTGTGTAAATGTAGGATGACAGGAAATGTGAGGCAATAAATGTTGAACACATAACTAAAACTTTTTTCATTTTAGAGTAATAATTGATAAAATGTTGACATGAAGTCCAAATATCAAGCATTTTCACAAAAGGTGTAACAAACAAAGTACGCTTTTATTCAAGAGTATTACTGAAGAAAAAGAAATGGTTTGATTTATATGTTGTCAATGTGTAAAAACTGAAGCCCAAATATTAATCGATACAAAGTAGACACATCCGCTTGGCTTGTGTATAGGTAAGAACTGCTGCTTCATAATCGAGAGGTTGCGGGTTTCCTCCTTGCAATTACTATTTTGAGTAGTGTGCTGCTGCTATTATTATTGTTATAAAAACATACATTTGGTTTAAGTCTAACCGCTTTTGTAAATTTATGGTACTTGTAAAAGTTAGCGTTGAAGTGATAAAAGCAAACACACAAGCGTAGCTCAATCATTTCTTCTTGGTGTCTTGATGAGCAAACAGACATCGCAGTGTCTGTGGTGGATGTTGCTTTTCCTCACACACGGACATTCACATCAGCATGACATTTGAACGATTTTTTTTATTCAAGAATAAAAATTAAAAATTTGTTCAGATTGTTTTTTTCAAGAATCCAGTAATAAAATGAAATAAAAAAAAAAATTGTACGAGTACCATAAATTTACACAGGATGTTACAGACTCGCATCAAATGCAAGTTTTTGTTATATGATAGTAATAATAATAATAGCAGCTTGCTACTCCACACGTTAAACACAAAGAAGATTCGGGATTTGAACTTAAAACTACGTTACTATTGCTAAACGGTAGCAGTCTGCATTCTGCTAATCCACACATTTGCAGGCTATTAGTGCAGTGCTAAGGAGTTACAAGCTTCTTGGAAATTTAAGGAGACCAGGGCCAACAACAAAAATCATAAACTTCAGGGATTCTAGCGCTAAGGATGCCAGCAAGTACATATATAAACCCTTAACACATTTTAGGGAGTTGCTGCACACTAGGGAGATTCTGAAGGAGTGGAAAATGGCAAGTATTATCCCCTGATATAAAAAGAGTAACCAGGTAGTTCCAAACAACTATAGGCCAGTAAGCTGAACATGCATCAGAGGAAAATTAATGGAAAGAATTATTAAGGATAAGCTTGAGCAGCACATGGCAAGTATAAAAGTTTTTTTCTGAACAGTAAACATGGGTTCAGAAGAGGGAGGTCATGTTTTACTAACATGCTGGAATTCTATGAGGAAACAGTCTGATACATTCAAAGTGGAGCATATATTATTTATCTTTCAGAAAGCATTGGATAAAGTGACACATGAGAGGTTGGGCATCAAACTAAAAGAAGTAGGAGTTCAAGATGATGTTTTTAGATGGATGCAGAATTGGCTCAGGCACAGGAAGCAAGGAGTGATGGTGCGAAGAACCTTATCAGAATTGGCTGATAAGAGTGGTGTTCCACCTGTTTCAATGCTAGGACTGCTGCTATTTTTTAATACAAATGACTTAGATAGGAATATATGTAACAAGCTGGTTACATTTGCAGATAATACCAGTATAGGTGGATTGACAGATAATTTGGAATCCATTAAATCATTATAGAAGGACTTGGACAGCATACAGGCTTGGGCAGATTTGTGGCAGATGAAATTTAATGTTAGTAAGTGTAAAGTATTACACATAGGAAGTAAAAATGTTAGGTTTGATTACACAATGGGAGGTCTGAAAATTGAGAGTACATCTTATGAGAAGGATTTAGGAGTCATAGTGGACTCTACGCTATCAGCTTCCCGGCAATGTTCAGAAGCAAGACAAACAGTGTTAGGATATATAGCACAATGTATGGAGTACAAGTCCAAGGAAGCCTTGTTCAAGCTTTATAATATACTGGTGAGGTCTCATCTGGAGTACTGTGTGCAATTTTGGTCCCCATGCTACAAAAAACGACATAGCAGCTCTAGAAAATGTCCAGAGAAGAGCAACTAGGCTGATTGTAGGGCTACAAGGGACAAATTATGAAGAAAGATTTAAAAAGCTGAGACTTTTCAGTTTAAGCAAAAAAAGATTAAGAGGTGAGATGATTGACGTGTTTAAAATTATGAAGGGGATTAGTACAGTGGATCGAGTCTGTTATTGTAAAATAAGTGCAACAAGACCACAGGGACTCAGTTAGACAGTTGTTAAGAGTAAATTTCACACAAACATTAGGAAGTTTTTCTTTACACAGAGAACCATAGACGCATGGAATAAGCTACCAAGTAGCGTGGTAGACCGTAAGTCTTCAGGGAGTTTCAAAACTAGACTTGATTTTTGTTTGACTGGCAAGCTTTGTTGGACTGAATGGGCTGTTCTCATCTAGATTGTTTTAATGTTCTATAATGGCACATTGGCCAGTTTTGTTGAGACATCTTCTTTTCATCAGATTAAACTGAGTTTCATCTAAGAAGATGCATTCAGAGACCTCTCCATGGAATTCAGTCCAAACATTCTCTAAATAGAACAAAATTAGTATTTTTGTAAGTGCGACAGTATTACAGACATCATGTCTGTATACATGTTGTTCTTTATATAAAGTACAGCATATAGTGCTACTGTAAATTTGATTGTACACTTTCTTGCACATATTGCTATCATTGCTTTTTCACCTTCTGAGTTGCGCTCATATGGTACTGGGTAGGCTTGTTTCATAGGTATCTGGCTGCGTTGCAGGACTCTGTTAAGTGTGTTGAGGCTTACACTGTTGATTCTTATTGTCTTTAATAATCTGGTGTTGAATTTCATGTAGCCGAATTCCATTATTTTGAAGCATCATGCAAATAATGAGCGTCCTCAGTTGTGGAGAGAACATATATGTTCCTTCACCCTCGTGTGGAGGTCTTCAGTTCTACAGAATGGAATCATTTGGTTAGAAGTGCCTATACTGCAATACTCTTACTAAGATTCCTGTAATATTGTACAATACAGACCGTCTCCTGTTCTCTTTCTAGAGTATTGGTAGAGTGATTTACTGAGACATCCTACTGTATATATACTGCAGGTCCCTGAGAATGTGCTTAAATTTGGTTGCACACATTTGTCCAGTTTCTCTTATAGTCATGTCATGAGGCAAAACATGATCTTTGATCATTGCTTCAATTTACATTTTTTTATGATTTCTAACACACACAAATTAAAATTAACACATAGTGAAACCAGACAGTCACGATGGAAACCCTCAGCCCAGGTCTGCACAACTATAAGCACATTCTCAGTTGCACTTTTTGCAAAAACGCTAAACACACTTCTCTATATTAGACACGTAAATCTAACATGATGTCATTTCTTTGCCATTTGAAGGCACATCCCTCTAAAATACCATACTCATGCACCAACTTAGATATGACTGTCAGGTGTGAAGACAAGTAGGTGCTTAATTGTAAACTGTCCAGTTGGGTGCAAGCAACATAAAAAGGCAACGGGCGAGGTTACTTGTCTTCAACCAAAATGGAAGCTAACATTGCAGTGAGAGGGAGAGGTGGAAGTCGACCTGAAGAAGAATGTTGACAGAGAAGACGAGGACCAAATTTATCAGAGACAATTAGAGCAGCTTTAGTTTTCCATGTGGCAAACCATGGTTTGTTTGACTTTGAGAGAGGCTGAAAAGAAACTTGGGCCTAATCTCAGCAGATATACTGCTGTATCAGTAATTCAGAAGTTTCAGTGGGAGTAGCGGGGAAAAACAACTACATGTACTGTACTACATCACTACTTTGTGGCAACTGATTCTTCTCCATAGGATTGAGGGTTGAGTACATCAAGTAGGAGCAATAATAATAATGATGACTCGGGCACCGCTGCAAGTGGCATCCTTTCCAGCAGCTCCATGTATCAATTTATCTATCTAGCGAATGTGTTTTTGGCCAGTAATGCTCAGAGAAACTGAAGCACCCATCCTCAATGATAGCACAGTTTTCAGCAATATTCGTCATGTCTCATTATCAGCACTGGGGAGAATCCTTAAAAAAACAGTTACAGGTGAAACTGTTATACAAAGTGCAATTTGAAAGGAATTCTGAGAGGCTAAAAGACCTGTGGCAAGAATATGTGGCATTAAGTACTGGAGACTTATGTACTATGCACAACATACACAGAACCTTTTACAGTAACATATGTGAATAGTATGGATGTCCTGATCTGCACAATTTTGTCTTTATTTAGAGAATAATACAAATGGATTCCAAAGCAATACAACATGAATTTATATTCATAAATGAAGCAAGGTTTAGTCTCACAAAATTAAGAAGGATTGAGGGAAACATCATTGGCCACAGAGCTATTGTGAACATCCTGGGCCAGCGTGGTGGTAACATCACAATGTGTGCTGCTATCACACAGAATGGAATTCTTCACAGCCATGCCAACCTGGGTCCTTACAATACAGCTTACATGCTCCAACTTTTGAATAAAATTAGGGCTGCAACATCTAATCACCATTATTGATAATTATTAAAAACTTTGGCAACAATCACTTTCATCGAGTAGTTGATTATGTCATTGGGCTGTGTACCTTGTGCAATGCAATTGTGTCACTACTTCATTCAGTTGTGAGCATATTTGAAAAAAGTACGCAAGTGCCAGAAAAAAGGTGCAACCTAAGACTTCCTGAGTTTGGAAGCACTTTAACTGTGAATGCAAACAAAAAAATATGGTACTAGAGTACAACGTAGATACTCAAATATTTTAATGAGAAACATACCATTACAGGCTATGTGGAGGAGCAAGACTCACCGTCATCGCTGTAAGTTGAATGTTACTTACTGAATGTTTGTTATGCTGATCAATTGATATGACTTTGGTTTTAAGTGAGGAATAATTTGAATCATAGTCCAGCCCCTTACAGTACGAATAAAACACGAACATATGCAGCAGAGTTTTATGATGGGTGACTAAAAGAGTGTCATTAGCCACTAGCTAGTAAATATTCAGATTATCACTTGCCATATATTTTTTTGGATGTAGTCTCTCTGCTTAATTGTAGTGCTGCATTACACATGTGAATTCATGTGTAACATTAACGTGCATCTTTACAAAAAATGTTTGCGAAAAAACTTTAAGTGGCTTTTATATAATCTGGAGACAGTGCTGCTGCAGCAAGCCTAGTGTAGCCAGTAAAACAGATTTTGTGGCAGGATCACAGTTTTAAAACATGAAAATCAAACAGCACACTCTCGACTGCAAATGACATGCAGTAGGTTGCGACAGTGTGTTGGCAGCAAGGAAATGTGCCATAAAATCTGAGGTGATAAAAGATTTCCAGAAACAGAAAAGATGAATGGTGATGCAAAAAGACATGAACTTTCAGTTAAAATAAACTCTGTATATTACATAGCAAATGAAGAACTGAGTTTCATTCAAATGAAACCATTTGTTTTGCTGCAAAAGGAAAATAGTGTGCACATTTTCCCAACATATGACATCTAATTTCAAATATTACTGCAGATTAAAAAAAATAATAAATTGATGATGGTGCCATACATGCATATGTGGTGGAGTATTGTGCTGGTGAGATATTTATGTGATTCTTTGGCAGAAACTAAAAAAAAATTATAACTTAAATTACATGTTTAATTTGAAGTGTGTTTTTAGAAGGATTCTGAATACGTGACCCAAATTGTGAGTTTAGTTAATTTATTGAACACTGTTTTTAAGGAAATCTTGTGTGTGTTTTCATTGCACAAACAGAGCCAGAGGTGCTACTGTTTTATTTCTGTTCATTAGTATTTATTGTCAATGTATTATTAAATAAATGTTGTATAATCTAGAAGTCGTTCATTTAAAAAATAGCTTTATGAAATTTTTATACAAATCTCTTTATTTGGTGAAAAGTTCCATTTCATGCACTTTGTGTTTAATTTCAAATGAATTTATTTACAATCCAACTAATCAATCGACAAAATAATCATCAGATTAATTCATTATCAAGATAATCACTAGTTGCACCCCTAGATAGAATACAAAAAAACATTGTTATAGCAGAAGGATAAATGGAGGCAGAGAAGATTCGATACATTGTCATCTGGGACAATGTATCTTTCCACCGATGTCCTGTGGTCTAGAACTGGTTTTATCAGCATCCACAACTTTTAGTGCAATACATTCCACCATACTCCTCCCTTTCTGAATCCCAATGAGGATTTCTTTTTTTTTTTTTGGCATGGCTGTAAAAGGTTTATAATTTCCAGTCCTATACCACAATATACTGCACATTCAAGCCATGGAGGAAGCTTATGACTACATTGATACCTGATTGTGGAGAAAAATATTTATCAGTATGCACTATGGCCTTGTGTGCTGTCATCAATATATTAATATATTTAGCCGTAACAATATTTCTAAAAAAAAGTCAAGCCCAAACTGTATCATTATAATAGTAGAAATATTCAAAGTGTTTTAGATTGCTCATTGCAGTGTGTAACTGGTTCAAACAAAGCGGGTTTTTATGAATTGTATGTGTGTCTTACGGTGACAAAATTTATGAGTTTTTGAATGAAGTGTTTAATTTTAGAAATGATCTCTGGTGTTTTGCTACTCTTTTGTGTGCGGTTGTATGACTTGTGTGTAGACTTGAAAAATGAATCCTGTTTTCAAAATTGTGCTTAAACAATATTAATAAAAAAAAAAAAACTAATCTGGAATCCCTACTTCTGCTCCTGATCTTTGTGTTCGTTCTCATTGTCATCCTTTTCCACCACTTTTGACATGCATTCCTCTTTTTTTGCTGCACTCCATTCTTGAAATCACAGTTCAACTCATACATGTCACTTGTGTTTCAACTGGCTTATATCCTGTTTACTGATTGTGTTCTACACATCACTGATTGGACATTTGCGTGCACCGTTTTGGGTGGTGGTGTGTTAACAAAGACAACAGTGTATTAGTTGTGTTTAACCTTCTGGCTTGTGCGTACCATTCAGTGTCAAAGTACATCACACTGCATAATGTGGTTTGTGAATGAGAATGTGTTTATTTGGAAACGGAGTGAATCAGATCTGCAAATTATGTCTAACTATGTAAACCTTGTTTAAAGTTTTGACAACAGTGTGCTTCATTCAGTAATTGAGTTTTGGCAGTTGACAGTTTGCTGTGAGAATAGGGTTTAGTGTTTTAGAAAGTCAGCAAAACTAATGTATATACCTAGAGGTCTTCTCTTTTATCAAGATGCAGGCTGGATTAAAATCTACATGTACATATGTAAATGCAACAAATTTAGTAGGCAGACCTTTTATCTAGATGTCGCACAAACACTAGAATTATCTGCCGACCAAAATTAAAAAAGGCCCACATACCCAGATGCATGCATTATAGTTTAAAGGATATTCCAAGCTTCCCTGAGTGTAGGTTTGGGCTTTGTGATGGACCAGTGAAGGTCCTTCTCCCCCCAGACACCTAGTCCTAATAGCTTAACACTATTAGTACTTCATTTTTTAGACTTTTTTTTCTCTTTATATTTTATTAGTTTATATAGTTGGCTCGGCATGCCTTCTTTTGGAAATTTTATTGGTACTAGTGTTGTATATAGAATACAAATTTCAAATATAGTCCAAACCTCCTTCTTTCGGCTGCTCCCGTTAGGGGTTGCCATAGCAGATCATCTTCCATATCTTTCTGTTTTCTGCATCTTGTTCTGTTACACCCATCACCTGCATGTCCTCTCTCACCACATCCATAAAACTTCGCTTAGGCCTTTCTCTTTGTCTCTTGCCTGGCAGCTCTATCCTTAGCATCCTTCTCCCAATATACTCAGCATCTCTCCTCTGCACATGTCCAAACCAACGCAATCTCGCCTCTCTGACTTTGTCTCCCAACCATCCAACCTGAGCTGACCCTCAAATGTACTCATTTCTGTCCATCCTCATCACACCCAATACAAATCTTAGCATCTTTAACTCTGCCACCTCCAGCTCTGTCTCCTGCTTTCTGGTCAGTGCCACCGTCTCCAACCCATATAACATAGCTGGTCTCACTACCGTCCTTTAGACTTTCCCTGTCACTCTTGCTGATACCCGTCTGTCACAAATTACTCCTGACACTCTTCTCCACCCATTCCACCCTGCCTGCACTCTCTTTTTCACCTCTCTTCCACAATCCCCATTACTCTGTACTGTTGATCCCAAGTATTTAAACTCATCCACCTTCACCAACTCTACTCCTTGCATCCTCACTGACCTCCCTCTCATTTACACACATGTATTCTGTCTTGTTCCTACTGACCTTCATTCCTCTCCATTCTGGAGCATATCTCCACCTCTCCAGGGTCTCTTTCACCCGCTCCCTACTATGGCAATAGATCACGTCATCAGCAAACATCATAGTCCACGGGGACTCCTGTCTAATCTCATCTTTCAACCTGTATCTTTACCATTACAAATAAGAAACGGTTCAGAGCTGATCCCTGATGTAATCCCACTCCTACCGCAGACCTCCCCACTGTCACACTTCCCTTGTACATATCCTGTACAACTCTTACGTACTTGTCTGCCACTTCCGACTTCCTCATACAATACCACAGCTCCTCTCGAGGCACCTTGTCATATGCTTTCTCCAGGTCCACAAAGACACAATGCAACTCCTTCTGGCCTTCTCTAAACTTCTCCATCAACATCCTCAGAGCAAACATTGCATCTGTGGTGCTCTTTCTTGGGATGAAACCATACTGCTTCTCACTAATCATCACCTCACTTCTTAACCTAGCTTCCACTACTCTTTCCCATAAGTTCATGCTGTGGCTCATCAAATTTATCCCTCTGTAGTTACTACACCCTGCACATCCCCCTTATTCTTAAATATCAGCACCAGTACACTTCTTCTCCACTCCTCAGGCATCCTCTCACTTTCCAAGATTCCATTAAACAATCTGGTTAAAAACTCCACTGCCATCTCTCCTACACACCTCCATGCTTTCACAGGTATGTCATCTGGACCAAAGGCTTTTCCATTCTTCATCCTCTTTATAGCTGTCCTTACTTCCTCCTTGCTAATCCGTTGCACTTTCTGATTCACTATCTACACATCATCCAACCTCTTCTCTCTCTTGTTGTCTTCATTCATCACCCTCTCAAAGTACTCTTTCCATCTGCTCAACACACTCTCCTCGCTTGTGAGTACGTTTCCATCTTTATGCTTTATCACCCTAACCTGCTGCATATCTTTTCCAGCTCGGTTCTTCTGTCTAGCCATTCGGTACAGCTCCTGTTCTCCCTCCTTAATGTCCAACCTCTCATACAACTCATCATATGCTTTTTCTTTAGCCTTCGCCACCTCACTCTTCACCTTGCGCCTTATCTCCTTGTACTCTTGTCTACTTTCTGCATCTCTCTGACTATCTCACTTCTTCTTTGCCATCCTCTTCCTCTGTATACTCTCCTGTACTTCCACATTCCACCACCAGGTTTCCTTTTCCTTTTTCCTCTGTGCAGATGTCACGTCAAGCACCCTTCTTGTTGTCACTCTTAACTACATTTGCTGTAGTTACCCAACTGCCTGGTAACTCTTCACTACCACCCAGTGCCTGTCTCACCTTCTCCCAAAACTCAACCTTGCAGTTTTTCTTTTTCAACTTCCACCATTTAATCCTTGGCTCTGCCCTCACTCTCTTCCTCTTCTTGATCTCCAGCGTCATCCTACAGACCACCATCCTATGCTGCTTAACTACACTTTCCCCTGCCACCACTTTGCAGTCTTCAGTCTCCTTCAGGTCAACTCTTCTGCATAGGATGTAATCTACCTGTGTGCATCTTCGTCCACTCTTGTGCGTAACCCTATGTTCCTCCCTCTTCATAAAATACGTATTCACCACAGCCATGTCCATCCTTTTGGCTAAATCTACTATCCTCTGACTTTCTTCATTCCTCTCCTTGACGCCATACCTACCCATCACCTCCTCATCTCCTCTATTCTCTTCACCAACATGCCCATTGAAATCCGCTCAAATCACCACTTTCTGTCCCTTGGGTACACTGTTCATCACTTCATCCAACTCACTCCAAAAAATATAGTCCAAACCTATAGAGCCAGATCTAGTTCTGCACAACTTCATCTAGGAAATATGGAAAATCCTAATATTTAATTTTTAAAGTTAACAACATCAGCTAGTTAAAAAAAAGAAAATCATCTGTTTTAATTTTACAAAGCTGCTTCTGAACCATGTACCTTATTACCTAGAATTCGTTTCTTCTGTTTTTTTTTTTTTGAGGCTCCATTATTGAAATCAGTCAAATATCTTATAAAAGTATACCTCTTTTTACTTGTATTTTAATCTATGTATCTGCTTTTTGTATGTTTAATGAAATCTAATAATTGTGCTGTCTGTTTAAATTTTTCTGAAACTGTACAGTTTCATCTATATCATGTAACTGTTCAGTATGTCTTTTCTTATTTGTAATTAATTTAGTTTCTTGTAAATTGTAAATTATTTTGAAATTTAATGTGTTTTATATTTCAGTTTTAACATGTATTCAGGATTTTTTTTTGGAAAACTCCTGCTAAGAGTGTAGTCCAGAAAAGTTCCTATATACAACAAAGATACAGTAGGTTGATTGACTGTTAAGTTTAACTTCTAACACATAATGGGCAAGACATAGCCCAGAAATTAAGGGGTTAAGCAAAATGTTTTTAAAAATATTTAAATTTGGATATATTAAAAAAGGGTCACTTCATTTATTAGCTTTATGTGACCACCATTTGCATTGAGCTGTAAACAAATTTAGGTTTATGTACTCATTTATTTATTTTGGTACCTTAAAAGAATGCGCAGAGAAAATGTGTTTATTAAATTTTCATGTTACTACTTTGATGAGATGGGTGAGAATTTTTAATGTTTCTTCATGCGGAACTGTGATTAGTTTCTGAAGGATTAGAATCTGGGGCCTTGTGTATAAACGGTGTGTACGCACAAAAAATGTGGCATTCGCCTGTTTCCACACTTCCTTTGAGTTTTATAAAAATGAAACTTGGCGTAAAGCACGTAAAGTTATGGTCCTGTCATGGTAGGTTGGGGAATATTAAGTTGAGCAAAGTATACAGGATAACTAGACAACAAAAAGTAATGTTCGCTAAAGCTAATAAAGTACAATGATTGCATAGTCATTATTACTTGTCATGATAGCAGCATCTAAAGTTATAGTATCTTTAGCAATGTTGAAATGTGAGTCTTAAGGCCTGGGGTGCACAACTGAGTGAACAAAATCCTATAGCCTGGCACCATTCGGAATGTTGGACTGGTGTATTGGAGGGTAAAACTATTAACCAGTGGACCTTTTCATACTTTTATGCTTGTGCTGAAACACAATGGAAACCACAACAAAGTATATGTTAAACTAAAATGTATTTTCACAAAAATGTTCTGTTTTTAAATTATTACAAATATGACATTTCACAGAGCTTTTTTGAAGAAGTACAGTAAGTAGTGTGTTAGGAAAGGTCAGTGTTGGGCAGAATACCCTAAAACAATACTAGGTACTGAATACTGAATATACAGTTCTTAATGTATTCAGATTTATATTTTGATCGAGAACTCAAAATGTGTAACTTACTCTGAACACAAATACTTTTCAATTATTTTCTGGAACTGATATATAACCTAGTTCATGGAAATGGTTTAACAAGTTAAACATTTTTAAATTAAATTGCGACTTGAAAATGCACATTAATCTTACAGAAAACATAACTCTGTTTTTTTTTCTGTTCATTTAAAAGAAGGAAACCAGCTTTTCCAGGATAATTTTATTAATTAAAGTTAAATATCTGGGGGAAAAAATTACTGTAGTTCAGAGTGTCTGTTAGCCATTTCACATTCTGTAGTTCTTCTTTTAGGAAACCAACGCAATCTCACCTCTCAGACTTTGTCTCTCAACCATCCTTCTCTCTCTCTGTCATTCTCTTCATTCATCAGCCTCTCAAAGTACTCTTTCCATCTGCTCAACACACTCTCCTAGCTTGTGTGTATATTTCCATCTTTATCCTTTATCTCCCTAACCTGCAGCACATCTTTTCCAGTTCGGTCCCTCTGTCTAGCCATTCGGTACAGGTCCTTTTCTCCCACCTTAGTGTCCAACCCCCATTTCCCATTGTTATGCTACTTTAAGTCAATTCATGGTTCAAGTCATTAACCATCAAGTTCATGTCAGGTCACAAGTCTTTATTTTGATCAACTCAAGACACGACAAAAATTATGACTTGAATCAACTCTAGTGCAGGTCACTTGATTCAAGTCCCCACCACTGGTTCTTAGTTAGAAGGATTAGTAAATTGTTAGTTATGATGTTATATAACTTTTTATAATTCATTTAAAATTAATAGAATTGCAACTTATTACTATTTGTAATGTCTTGCTTGCTACTGCAGCACTGTGAAGCAGTCCTTTTCCTTCTACCAAGAAGGAATCATTAATGAACGTTTATAACCAATTAAAGGTATATACAGATTGTAGATCTTTGTAGATCAGATTGTAGACCTGCCTCCTGTGGTTTTATTTATATTCATATCCACAAGTGGTGTGTGTACCTTAGGGTTCTTAGCCGTTATCTGTGAAACTTCACAGGTGAGTTGATCTTCTGCTTGTTGAAGCATCTCAGATATACACATTCTCCTCCTGATGACAATTTTACATGCTTTAATCTTTTGTTGTATACTCTCTCTTTGAACTTGGCATGGTTGGTTTCACTTGAAGCCCAGTGTTGGTCAGTGAATATTCTGTTTGCTGGGCTGGACTTGTGATCATTCATTGACGGGTAAGGTGGAGTCTTCAGTTCAAGTGGTCAGTTGTGTTTGAGTTTGTTCCGTTTAACTTCACTTGAGTGTTTTTAGGAAGTGGTTTGTTTAACAATATTTAAGTAAAATGACATGTTTGGAATAATGTAAGCTTACAACTGGATGACTTGAAATGTGAATTATGCAACACAAATAAGATTTTTTCATGGATATTTTCTTATGGTTTGCTGTTGTCCAGCTCTGGTCACTATAGACATCTGTTCTATCAGAAACCTTATCTCCTTTCTGCACAAGAGCCTGTGATTAAAGATTTTTCTCTACAGTCATTACAAACTATAGGTGGTAACTACAGTAAAATAAAATTTTGGGTGAAGTATTCCTTTATGGAATACGAGTATAAAATACATAGAAGAAAATTGCACGTTTTGACATGACAGCACTACCAACAAATTACATTATTGTGCCAAGTTTATTTGTCCAGCAGTTGTCCACTGCTAAAGAAGCATACTACATGGTAGTGGCCATGCACTTCAAGAAATTACTAAATTAATTGGATTTTCAGTGCTTCCAGTATAGGTAGTCCCTGATCCTGTATATAGTCATTTGTAAAAGTCACTGGTACTCCCTGGTTGTTATGTGGAATCTCTACATTTAGTGTTTCACTCTCTGAAGAGAGGTAGCTGTCGGAGATCTTGATAAAATTTTAAAACATGGCTGTCCCTGATAAAAGCTCATTGTGGGTAGCTATAGGCTCTTAGAGACTGATAAGCGTTTCCCCATTAATATATTTTACCTTTGGCCGTGAATTTGATTTTTCAGATTTTCATAATAAATGCAAACAAAGCTTTGGATTATTATCAGTAGTTTTGGAGAAAATATTTTTATGAGTTGGCCTACACTTGTGCACCTTTAGCACGGCACACACACAAATCACAAATTTGCTAATAATGCTATCACTTTTCAGTACTCCTGATAAGGATTCATTAGCCAGACTGTTTTTGTCTAAACCAGACTGGTGTCCCCTAGACACTGGAGGCTAAAATATCTTTTTTACTGCCATTTATCAGCAGCGTCCTGTTCCTGTCAATACTGAAGGTGTCCCTCAGCTGCTGACCCTAAATAGAGAGAAGTGGCAATCTGCCCCATTAAATGACTTATAGAATGTTATTACCTCAGACTTCCAAGATGTACAAAGTATAGAATTTTAATGCAAAGCAGTATTTATTAAAATAGAGTAATAGCAGCAAGATATAAATCTATAATGGAAAAGTTTAGATATTAAAGCTCTTATAAAAATACACCCTGGTTTTGAAACCAAAAAGTGTCACACAGGTCAAATTAAAAGAATTGCACTTTCAATAAGGATATTAATGCTAATTAATAGTGCGAGAGGGTTTCTTCAAGAAGTTTATTTTAATTCAGAGTTTAGGTTTCTGCATTAATGATGTTTTCACCATTTGTCTAATAAAAATATATATTTTCATACATTAATTCAATTAGTTGATATTGGCAGTTAATTGCTGCTTAAATGTAAATGTACATTCACTTAGTGATTTTTCTACTGTTAAAATACAGTATACATTTACTAGGTTTTGTTTTTGTTTTGTTTTTTTTTCTTATGGTGTACCACCTAAACATTCCTAATTCTTGAGGTATAACTATAAATATGGATTACAATTTTAATTACGCAGTACTTATTTCTTACTAGCACTGAGTTGATGATGGATGATATTATCCATGGCTGACTGGCTGGACACAGCGTTGATTGGCTCCAAATATTTGCAGAAATTTCCTCATAGTGCCAAACTTTACTTTTTTCATTAAACTCTGTTAGCCACTCATATTTGCAACAGTAGGCATGCGAAATTCCTGTGCTTAGCTAGTTAGCAAGAGTGAGTTGTAGTCGAGGAAAGGCAGCCTGATCAGTGTGTCACTCACAGAGTTTAAATTGGAAGAGTGCAGATATATTTGTAGCACCGCTCCACTGTGGTGCTCACAGACTCTTGAGTGCTCGAAGTGATGCTTGAAACTTAAAAACCACTGCCTATGGGTAAATAGTATAGTATCTCGGGTATGAAGTGGCACATCTATAAGCTTAAGCGATTGACTCAGCATTGTTTTTGGCACCAGCCAGTATGAAGGTTAGTATCTGTGGACTTAAGCCTGTGCAAATTAAAATCGGCGAAAGAAACTAAGGGCTGAGCTCCCAGCAACCAATGACTTTTAAAGAAGAGAGTGTCCCATTTGTCTCTTTATGTAAAGAGACAAGAAAATTAAAAACAGGTGGTGGAGCAGACTGCAGGATATGGAAGAGGTCAGCAGGCATTGATTGGGACAGAAAGGAGCAAAAGTCTGCAAGTCACAATAGAGAGACGAGTTTGCTTTGTTTATTTTTTATTTACCTTTATTTAACCAGGCAAAACAGATTAAGAACATGTTTCTTATTTACAACTGTGGCCTGGAAAGGGCAAAGCCTTAAGAGGGAAATGGGGGGGGGAGGCTAAGAAAAAAAATAAAAATAAAACATATTAAGAAAGATACACATATACAATATAAACAAAATTACGAAAGAAAAAAAAATGTCATAAAAATATTATATAAACAATAAGAACATTGGAGCAACAATGAATAGAGCAGCAGTGAATTGGAGCAGCTAGCCTAAGTAACAGCAACACACATCTTTATAATAAGCTGAAATCCGTGATTGGAAAACTGATTTAGGAATGAAATTATTCAGTTTTAACATTTTCTGCAGGTCATTCCAGTCTCTAGAAGCAGCGTTCTGAAAAGACGACAGGCCAAGTACAGAAGTAGCCTTAGGAACTGTCAGCAGAATCAGATTAGCAGAACGAGTATTATACACAGAAGAAGAAAAGTGTAACAATTCCTGTAAATAAGGAGGGGAAAAACCAAGGAGAGTTTTGTAAATAATCATAAGCCAATGGACTTTACGGCGGGTGTACAATGAAGACCAGTTGAGAGAAGAATACAGGGTACAATGATGGGTTTTGACAGGAGCATTTGTTATAAATCGGATGGCAGAGTGATAAAGAACGTCGAGCTTCTGAAGCAGGCCTTTGGATGCTGATCTGTAAATAACATCACCATAGTCAAACAAGGGAAGGATTGTCATTTGAACCAAAGTTTTCCTAGCAGATGATGTAAATGTAGAACGCATTCTATAAAGGAACCCAAGTTTCAATTTAATCCTAGACTTCAGATTGTCAATGTGTTTTGAGAAAGACAGTATTATCCAGCCAAATTCCCAGATATTTATATTCAGTAATCTGGTCCAGTGGTGTCCCGTCAAGGGAACAAATACCTGGAGAGCTTGATGGAATATGACCTTTTTTACCGAACCACATAAGTTTAGTTTTGGAAATATTTAACTGGAGGTGCAAATTAGAAAGAGTCAGTTGCAAACTATTAAAACTAAGTTGAAGTTGCTGCAAGACTGTAGCAGGGGAAGAACCTGTAGAATAAAGAATTGAGTCATCAGCGTAAAGATGGATAGATGAATCTGTCACCGAGTTAGCGACAGTATTAATATAAATAGAAAAAAGTGTAGGTCCAAGTATTGATCCCTGCGGGACACCATTGGTGACTGGGAGAGGCTGGGAAAGGAGTAGTTCAGATTTCACGGACTTTGGAGCCGAATGAAACACCTGAGCAGAAGTCAAGGATATTATAGCTATAATTTATTTTATTTTTTTATTCTAACATCACACAGATGAAGTACTGAGCAGACCCAGGATTCTGTGAGGTAGAAACCACCATGTTCATCCATTATCCAACCTGCTATATCCTAGCTACAGGGTCATGGGGGTCTGCTGGAGCCAATCCCAGCCAACACAGGGCGCAAGGCAGGAAACAAACCCCAGCCCACCATAGGAAACCACAATGTGACTTTGATATACTGTATTATTTTTTCTGAAGCACAGCACGGTGATGTAATGGTTAGCAATGCTATCTCAACACCAAGAAATTCAACCTTAAGTCTGTTTTGTTGTCTGTGTGGAGTTTGCATGTTCTTCTTTTGTCTCTGGCTTTTCTCCTTTTTCTCACACACCTGCAATATGCAGAAGTCAGGTTGATTGGTGACTCACAGTGTGACAAAGATGTGGATTGGCACCACATAATGCACCTGATAATGCTAGGGTAGGCTGTGGTGGGTTTGAGAATATTAATAAAGTATTTATCTATGTATCTTGTTAGATACTGAAGTGTGTGATTATGTATAGGCAAACACTATAGGTGTGTTGACAAAGAACTGTTGTGAATGTTAATACTTTGGGAATATTCTAATTTGAATATTGTAAATTTATTTGCAGTGGTGTGAAAAACTATTTGCCCCCTTCCTGATTTCTTATTCTTTTGCATGTTTGTCACACAAAATGTTTCTGATCATCAAACACATGTAACCATTAGTCAAATATAACACAAGTAAACACAAAATGCAGTTTTTAAATGATGGTTTTTATTATTTAGGGAGAAAAAAAATCCAAACCTACATGGCCCTGTGTGAAAAAGTAATTGCCCCCTTGTTAAAAAATAACCTAACTGTGGTTTATCACATCTGAGTTCAATTTCCGTAGCCAACCCCAGGCCTGATTACTGCTACACCTGTTTCAATCAAGAAATCACTTAAATAGGAGCTGCCTGACACAGAGAAGTAGACCAAAAGCACCTCAAAAGCTAGACATCATGCCAAGATCCAAAGAAATTCAGGAACAAATGAGAACAGAAGTAATTGAGATCTATCAGTCTGGTAAAGGTTATAAAGCCATTTCTAAAGCTTTGGGACTCCAGCGAACCACAGTGAGAGCCATTATCCACAAATGGCAAAAACATGGAACAGTGGTGAACCTTCCCAGGAGTGGCCGGCCGACCAAAATTACCCCAAGAGCGCAGAGACGACTCATCCGAGAGGTCACAAAAGACCCCAGGACAACGTCTAAAGAACTGCAGGCCTCACTTGCCTCAATTAAGGTCAGTGTTCACGACTCCACCATAAGAAAGAGACTGGGCAAAAACGGCCTGCATGGCAGATTTCCAAGACGCAAACCACTGTTAAGCAAAAAGAACATTAGGGCTCGTCTCAATTTTGCTAAGAAACATCTCAATGATTGCCAAGACTTTTGGGAAAATGCCTTGTGGACTGATGAGACAAAATTTGAACTTTTTGGAAGGCAAATGTCCCGTTACATCTGGCGTAAAAGGAACACAGCATTTCAGAAAAAGAACATCATACCAACAGTAAAATATAGTGGTGGTAGTGTGATGGTCTGGGGTTGTTTTGCTGCTTCAGGACCTGGAAGGCTTGCTGTGATAGATGGAACCATGAATTTTACTGTTTACCAAAAAATCCTGAAGGAGAATGTCCGGCCATCTGTTCGTCAACTCAAGCTGAAGCAATCTTGGGTGCTGCAACAGGACAATGACCCAAAACACACCAGCAAATCCACCTCTGAATAGCTGAAGAAAAACAAAATGAAGACTTTGGAGTGGCCTAGTCAAAGTCCTGACCTGAATCCAATTGAGATGCTATGGCATGACCTTAAAAAGGCGGTTCATGCTAGAAAACCCTCAAATAAAGTTAAATTACAAAATTCTGCAAAGATGAGTGGGCCAAAATTCCTCCAGAGCGCTGTAAAAGACTCATTGCAAGTTATCGCAAACGCTTGATTGCAGTTATTGCTGCTAAGGGTGGCCCAACCAGTTATTAGGTTCAGGGGGCAATTACTTTTTCACACAGGGCCATGTAGGTTTGGATTTTTTTTTCTCCCTAAATAATAAAAACCATCATTTAAAAACTGCATTTTGTGTTTACTTGTGTTAGATTTGACTAATGGTTAAATGTGTTTGATGATCAGAAACATTTTGTGTGACAAACATGCAAAAGAATAAGAAATCAGGAAGGGGGCAAATAGTTTTTCACACCACTGTAATTGGATAAGGACATGCATTGATATATACATTTTATATTAGATTATTTGTAAAGTCTTTCTCTGAGGCTTGTGCAAAATACTGAATATGCTGCAATACAAACTGAAAAATTATTTCTAAATGGTGATTGCCTAGTTACTAAGCATTTTTTCATTTGTATTTTTGTTTTTCCTGAAGCAGGATCATGAAATCAACGCAAGTCCCAACTAACCTTGGACAGGATGCTATTCTATCCCTAACCTGTAAAATCAGCTAGTGGTATTAATACTTTTAAGGCTTACATAATAGTCTTAGTTTTCATCTGTCTTAGTAAGAAAAATACCTGTTATGTTCCACAAATGAAGTGTTTAGAAATGTCCTCTTTTGTAATATCTACCATGTAGCCTGATATTTTGGCACATACTTAAAGTTGCAAGTTGTTTTAATTCTCACAAGTAAATGTTTTTAAAGGTTTCTTGAATACGTTCACTGCTGTATCAATGTAAGTGACTTGAAGTGCTTAGCCCAGTTTAGCTGACTGCCAGGTGTTACAGAGCAAGCTGGACAGACTTCCTATAAACTGAGTGTGCGGTCTCATTCAGATGCTTTTTAATTTTCATCTTTCTAGGCTTTTGCCTTTGTACATTGCTGACTGAGTGTGCCTGATGCTAGTTGGAGGAAATTACTTTGCTTTGTTGTTTTTTGTGAAGACTGACAGTGTTTCTTGGCCCTTATTCATCACGAGAGGGCTCGTCACGCTCAGTTTGAAAGCGGCGACAAATTAAGCTCCTGATTTGGACCTACATTGTAACACCTGAATGGCCTGCAAAGCCTTGCATTGTCTGCTACTTTATGCCCCCTGGCTACTCTCTTCTACACAACAGCCCAGTTACCCCACATGGGCTGATCTTGTGTTAAATAGCAGTCAGCAATTAGCCCTCCGTCAAAGCCATGCTGGCAGCCGCTAATTGTTTGTTAGCCCTTTATGAAGTCAGTGTTGTTCCCCATGGAGCTATGTGCTCCTTCTCTAGGATGAACAGATTGTGGGTGGTGGTGGGCAGGGATTTGTTCCTCTCTACTGAGAGGATCTCTGGTGAGTTAGTTCTCATTTTACTCTACCTCCTCCTCACCTGCTTTTATCCATTTATATTTTACTTTCCTTAATGTTGTTCAGACATGCTATATAATAGAAGTGAACTGACAGCTTATATTATGAGGGGGTGAAGTGGTGGAAGTTTTGAGGTGGATCTTGAAGGCCTTGAATGTATTTAGGAAATACACATTATGATGACAGTCACAGATTTGCTATTCACAGTCAAAAGTTGCTAATACACTATTGAGTTCCAGTTGCTAATATCATTTGAGGTCCGTCCATTTGTCTACAGAGATGGAAAGTGCTCACTATCCCCCATACATTAGAATGGCGTGGAGCCATATTGCTTTTCTATTATCTAGACAAATTATTTTTTTTTCTGCCGATATTCCATCTCTGCCAAAAGAAAAGTAAACTGAAATGTTAAATATTGCTGAAGATTTTGGTTGCATTAGCAGTTTTGTTTTACCATTTACTGTTTTTGTTCTGTCATAATTCCTCATAAGACTATTCCTCTGGTAGTCTGCACATTTTGTACCTCCTGGTGCAGGACAATGCCTGGCCTCGTGAATGTAAGATTGTATTGTCAATCTTATATACATAAATTTCAGAAATAAGAAAGATTAGGAGGGGTGGCTTAGTGGCAAAATACATACAATATCGTGGAGAACTGTGCTGTCCCCTTCAAGATAAGACTACTATGTGCTGCTTCGCTCTCATTTGCAAAGTAGAAACCATTAAGTGTCGGTACAATCTACTAGCCCCCTTCAAAACCTATATACAACACAAGCCAGCAATGACAGCATATCTTGGTCAGATTAAATGCTTAAACAATTCACTAAAGGTGTCCCCCACAGACAGAACTTAGAGGAAATGCATATTTATATACAAGGTAATTTCCTTTCACCTGTTTTTTCTGCACAATGCTTAAAACTTTGATTTCATTCCATGAGGCACATAAATACACAGCCTGTAAATGGTAAAGCTTTAAATAAATAACTAAAGGAGACCACAATTCAGTATATATTGCTGATTTCATTCCATGAGGCACATAAATACACAGCCTGTAAATAGTAAAGCTTTAAATAAATAACTAAAGGAGACCACAATTCAGTATATATTGCTTTTGTTCTAAATCCTCAGACTTTGTAATGGTTCAAGATTACAGATTCAAAGTGTACCTTTCAAATATGACTGTAGCTACCAATTTTACAGGATCTGCTACAGGGTGAAATTATATTTATACCCACCCCAGTATTCCAATTATCCCTACTCATTACCTGTTTGAATTCTAAATAGTAGTTTCCTTTAAATAGTGTTTTGCAATGACCATCAGCTAAAGCCAAGTCCCTAGGAAAAGCAAAATTTGATCAATGACAGGAAGGTTTTATGTAGCATGTTCAAGAGCAAGGAGCACCAGTGAACTAATAATATTAGTCCCGGGAGCAAAAAACAAGTACTCAGTTACTTACATAGTGCTTCTGATATATCTGATTAAGTCTTTAGCACAATAACCGAGGCCCATTGTCTTAATGTATTTCCTAGGTGAAGCTGGGTAACACAGGTTACACATAGGTTATTGTACTGTATATCAGGGCATAATTCAACAGCTTTAATTTGAAATGT
Organism: Polypterus bichir lapradei; assembly: GCA_026402145.1. NCBI lineage: Eukaryota > Metazoa > Chordata > Cladistia > Polypteriformes > Polypteridae > Polypterus > Polypterus bichir. The sequence goes on from JANRMT010062795.1 coordinate 13,882,677, forward strand.
GCTCTCAACAAAATCTTAAAATGAAATGCTTTGTGGACAGCAGATCATGAGTGAAAAATGTTTGAACTGAATTCTCAGGTATTAGCATTTTGTTGTCACTTTGGACAGTACTGAGAAATCCTTCATGAAAAGTCAAATTGTTCTTTGATGCTCCAATAAATTAAATAGAATGTGTATACCAGGACAGAATGTTGTTATGCTTTGGATTAGTAATTTGACAATGAAGCAATAAGTACCTCGCATAATTATGGAGCTAGCAGTATGTCTGCTGAGCAACAGGTGAAGTTTATTGTGAAACTGACAAAAGTGCTGAGTCTGCAAACTGATGAAATGCTAAACCTGTTAATGTGTTTTTATTTGTATTCTTACTTACTTATTTATTTATTTTTCGTTTTACAGTCATAAATGAAAATGCCCGATATTGTGAAAATTATTTGGTGTATGAATAATGTTAAAACATTTTTCGCTTTCTCTTCCTTCCCTTCTTTCTTTCATTATCTCTCAAAATAGATTGATGAAGGATCTTACCCTCTATGTTCTTAACATTTGACATACCATACCTTGCTGTTCCGGTGTTGTGTTCTGTTCAACAGAAGTGAAGCACAAGCACCAGCAGAAGCAAAGCACAGCATTGTCTGACATATACATGGAGTGTTTTACAGCGTTAAGTAAAAAAAAAAGTTCAGTCTGTTAGTAAAGAAACATTGCAACTGGAGTAAAAGCTGACATTCGATGAGAAGAAGAAACCCAACAGCATGAAGCTGATCACCAGAAGGTGGTGAAAGCCTGAAAGTGAGGGTCTCCCAGTGAACCAGCTGAACTTGGAAGGCACCAAAGTTTCTCCATACATAATGATAAACATGAACTCAATACTTAAGTTGAATATGTTCTCTGCCTGTCAATGGCACGTTTATATGTTTTGTGTCCTGCAGTATGTATAGGTTAGTGTTTCTGTCCAAAATTAAAGAGCTCCTCACATGCCAAAAATGTATAGTTTACTTAAAGTTGGCCAGAAAATATGTGCCTTGGGAACCTGATAGGGATTAGGCAAACTAAAATTGGATTGACTCGGTTTGTTATGACAATTTGTTTATGTTTATTCGGATTGAGTCTCTTCATGGCCCACTATAGTCCATATGCGGCTAAAATCAGCAGCATCAATTCAGCCACAGAGCGAGTGTATAACATTGAGACAGGGGTTCTAAGAAGTCAAAATTTAGTCCCTCAGCACCCAGGTCACCAATTTGGAATCAGAACAGATTCTCAGTGCTCAGCAGCAAATGCGTCAAGGCCAAGAACAACAAATTGCTAGTAATTTGCAACTCCTTATTTTGGAATGTTAGAATTCCAAACTATGTTAATCCAGTTAAAGTTAAATACTTCACGGGGGGTGTAGGTATACAACATTGAGGCTAAATTGACCTCCTGGTTGACAATGAAGTGTCTGCTTTATTGTTGGCACAAACAATAACTGTTTTCAGCGACCTGATTTAATAAAGAGAAACTTCATATCTTTATGCACCAAAGCTAAAAGAAAATGTCGGAATTTAATGGGTGACTGACCCCATACCAAGATTATATAGAGGGGATGTAATTTAGAGCAGATTGTATTCCCTTCACTACAAGTTAGAAACCTGATATGCAAATAAAAGGATACCCTTTTTGAACTACAGTATTAGGATATTTTCTGGGGAAGGCCTAAATTTTTCAAGAGATGGTCTTCATTCTAACTGGAGGAGATTTTTTGTGTTATCTCAAAATTTGGCAGCAAAACTGTCTGACTGACTGATCAGAGCATAATCCAAGCTACAGCCTTGTGAACCTAAATTCACATTTGTTTTCTATCCCACCTGTTACCGTTCTGTAGCTGTTACTCAGAATCCTTGTGTTGGGGCATCTTATAAATTTAGTATTGAAGCAAAACCTAAATCACTTGGTAATTAAAAAGACAAAGAGCATAGCCAAAGAGTTAAAATCAGATCCTCCACTACAGGTACCTATATTAGTAATTTAATTCAAATTAAAGAATAAATACAGCACCAGTATAGAAACATTCTTGCAGTTTAAAATACTGCTTACTAAATATTTGCTCTTGGAAAAAACGGCTGCTTTGGTAAATTATATTAAGTACAAAATCTGATTTGTGTTTTCTCACTGAAACCTGGCTTAGTAAACCCAACACTATTGCCTCATTAAAAGCATAACCAGGTTATTCATTACTTCATAAATCAAGAGATGCTGAAGGTGAGGTATCCTTGGGATAATTCTTTGTGATAAACTGCAAATCACCTCTAAATATTATTGGGGAATTTACATCCTTTAATGAGGAGAATTTTATAAACTTGGGAGTATATGAGGATAGGGTTTATAAAGATGATATCATCATGGGCTGCCTTATTTATCTCACAATGTGCACATTCCCGATTTATTTTATACATTTTCCCTCCAGTAACTGAAAAGCATAATTGGCTTAAAACCAATTGTCAAAATAAAAATTCAAACTTTATTATATCTGTACTGTTAAACTAGTGAATTGCAAGATAATTCAGAAGGTTTTCATTTAAACAAAATCAAAATACTTTACTTTTCAAAATCTATACTTTTTTTTATTTGTCCAAACTTTGTAAATTCAGACTGATTAGTTTTACATTAATCCATTGTTTCTGATTTTCCGTAAACACAATTGTGTTGTTTTCAATATATCTTATATAACTGATAAAACTTTGATATTATTTAGGCTGTGTACAATCCAGAATTAGAATATTAACTGGACTTGCAGTTTAACTGGTGGACTGCATTACATTCACCAACACACCATTGAAATGTGTGACAAATGTACTTTCACTACATTCATTAAATTTAATAGGTTATACTAATGAGCATTAGTTTGGCTTCAAAAACCAAGTGAATGACACGTTTAATATTTGCTATTTGTATTTAGCTGTGCTGTTTTTCCCACACTGCTAACTGGTATAATTGCAGTGCGTTGTTTTGCAGCTGTAAATATTTTTTTTATTTTGGTATTAACAAATTGAGCAGCTCATTTTATTATTAGGGTGCACAGTCCACAACAACCCTGAACTGTATAAATCAGTTCGAAAATGGATGGAGAGGGGTGGGGATTGATTTATTTCAAACCTATTTTTTTGTAAAACTTTAGTTATTTGTATAAAATGCTATTTGATTATAATAAAATCAATAAAATAAAAAAAATGGACGGATGCTTCAATTTAAATCTGTAGACCTGCTTGTGTGATTCAGATGATGAATGCAAAGGCTTTTAGGTACTGTGTAGAGCACAGTATTAAAAAGTAATTAATTTTTATTATCATTTTGTCTCCTCTTACAACTTTGTGAAACTATAAGTTCAATGACTGCAATTCACATCTGATCAAATACATCCTAGCACTGTCAAACTACACACAAATCTATTTCTGAAGTAACACTTTAATGGGGTAAATGTGTCAATAATTAAAGCCTGGGTATGGGTGTAGATATTTGTTTTAGCTTTTTTCTTTTTTTTTTCCTTTTTTTGTTTAAATAAGCATGATCCCTGCAATTGCACTGAAATACTTCTGCCTCAAACACCAGATATGTGTAAAGCAATGCTTTATCATCGCCACTATCACTTTGAGTCACCTTTGCATATAAGCAGCTAGCCGAATAAGTAACCAACTTCAACTTTGTGTTTTTACTCAGTTTTTTCTCACTTATTATTGTGCCTCTTGGAATAATTTGTATACTTACATTTATGCATGAGTACAGTACCAACTTTTACTCTTGATACTGTAAAAAATTCAGTTGTGAATTCTCTATGTAATAAATGTAATAAGTTATAGCATAATGAAAATTGCATAATTAGATCTGGACCACTGCGGTGGGTTGGCACCCTGCCCGGGATTGGATTCCTGCCTTGTGCCCTGTGTTGGCTGGGATTGGCTCCAGCAGACCCCCGTGACCCTGTGTTTGGCTTCAACGGGTTGGAAAATGGATGGATGGATCTGGACCACCATATATAATTATATATATATATATATATAATATAGGGTGGTCCCGATCTAACTATGCAATTTTCATTACGCTATTACTTATTAAGTTTATTACATAGAAAATCACCGACCATCGAGAAGTGTGCGAAATGACGACATGAAGAATTGTCTTCGCACCGAACTGGAATTGTCCCTGCATAAATCAGAGTCATCCAGACGATCTGGATCTGCATAATTAGATCTGGACCACCCTATATATATATATATATATACTCAGCAAAAAAAGAAACGTCCCCTGACTTTCAACCGTTTTTACTTTCAGTAGACTTAATGTGTAAATATTTGTATGAACACTAAAAGAGTCAACACCATAAGACATAAACTAAAAATGTTTCACAATGTGTCCCTGAATGAAGGGAGGCTCAAAAGTACCAGTCAGTATCTGGTGTGGCCACCAGCTGCTTGAAGTACTGCAGTGCATCTCCTCCCCATGGACTGGACCAGATTTGTCAGTTCTTGCTGTGAGATGTTACCCCACTCTTCCACCAAGGCACCTGCAAGTTCCTGGACATTTCTGGGGGGGAATGGCCGTAGCCCTCACCCTGCGATCCAACAGGTCCCAGACGTGCTCAATGGGATTGAGATCTGGGCTCTTCGCTGGCCATGGCAGAACACTGACATTGCTGTCATGCAGAAACTCACGCACTTTTGCCACTCCTGTCTGGTCCAGCGAAGGTGGGTTTGTGCCCATAGGCGGCGTTGTTGCTGGTGATGTCTGGTAAGGACCTGCCTTACAACAGGCCTGCAAGCCCTCAGTCCAGCCTCTCTCAGCCTATTGCGGACAGTCTGAGCACTGATGGAGGGATTGTGTGTTCCTGGTGTGACTCGGGCAGTTGTTGTGGGCATCCTGTACCTGTCACGCAGGTGTGATATTCGGATGTACCGATCCTGTGCAGGTGTTGTTACACGTGGTCTTCCACTGCGAGGATGATCAGCTGTCCTTCCTGTCTCCCTGTAGCGCTGTCTTAGGCGTCTCACAGTGTGGACATGGCAATTTATTGCCCTAGCCACATCAGCATTCCTCATGCCTCCCTGCAGCATACCTAATGCACGTTCACGCAGATGAGCAGGGACCCTGGGCATCTTTCTTTGGGTGTTTTTCACAGTCGGTAGACAAGTCTTTTTAGTGTCCTGCGTTTTTAGAACTGTCACCTTAAATGCCTACTTTCTGTAAGCTGTTAAGGTCTTAACGACCATTCCACAGGTGCATGTTAATTAATTGATTATGGTTAATTGAACATGCATGGAAAACATTGTTTAAACAATTTACAATGAAGATCTGTAAAGTTATTTGGATTTTTAAAACATTATTGTTGAAATACACAGTCCTGAAAAAGGGACGTTTCTTTTTTTGCTGAGTATATATATAATATATGTAGATAGATAGATATTATATGTTATACATTATATATAATGCTCCACTCCTTAAGAATTCTGTCCTGTATGCTGTGATTTCAAAAAACACATATTAGAGGTATATACTATATATCAGGTTTCCATTCTAACCCTTTTCTTAATTAGTAACCTGTTTGCTGCTAATTAACTTCTTAAGAATTAATTTTAATTGTCTTTTTTTTTATATTTGTTCCCCTGAATTTCTTCATCATTCCTCTGAATTGCTTCATTTCTTTCCTTAAATGGCACCCAAATAGAAATGAAATGTGAAATAAGTGAGCCAACAGAATGTAATTTAAAAAAAAAAAATTTTTAGATTTGACATCACTAAAATGATTTGCTCATGGTGCTTTTTATCATTTCTAATTTCATGTTTAATTGTTGCTCATGTGCTTATGGTCAAGAGTAGGCAAATGAAGATGTGTTTTCTTTTGTTATTTATGTATTATTTTTGACACTGTTTCAGTAATGTAAGTTTGTCACCATTCTGAAGTAACAATGACGGTTGCTCCCCCCTTATCAATAAAAGTAAGGGCCTACAATGTAAGATTGTGCAACAGTGCACCAAACTGTAACATGCTCACTGTGCAGGAGTTGGTCTTTGATGAAGTTCATGAGGGTTGGTTTCAGCCGAATAGTGAAAGTTTTGCTTATTTACGCAACCATTCAAATGGAAATATGCCTCACTGTTGAACATGACTATGGCATCTCAATGAACGATTTGCAGAATGTTCGCGCACAACTTTTTACAGCTCTTCCAGTCTCTCTCTGTGAGTTCCTGCACTATCATCACTTTGTATGGATGGAAATTAAGGTCCTCTTGCAAAATCCGCCTCAAAGATGTGTTGGAAATGCCTAAGGCAGAAGCATGTTTGTGCGCTGAATGTCTAGGAGACTGCAGAATTAATGCTGTTACAGCTTGGATGTTTTCAGGAGTTTGTACAGTCAGAGGACGGCCTGGTGATTTTCTGTTCAATGTTGTACCAGTCTGTCTAAGTTTAACCAGCCACTGAAGAATTATTTTCCGATTTGGCATGTTACCGTTAGGAGGAATGCTGAAGTGCATTTTGAAGGCACGTTGCGTAGTGATGATGGATTCGTTGTTTTTGAAGAATGCTTCAAAAGCGAAAGCACAGTGCGCACCGGACCAAGGCATGTTGCTGACTGAAAACATACAAGGGATTGCCTATTAAAGAACCTCCACCTCAACCCACTTGGCTACCTCTACCTCACGTAATGACCTTGAGAAGGTTGGAGAAATTTTGGCCCACCCTGTACATATACTGTGACACAGTGAGACTCCAGACATGGTAAAGGTTTGGGGCAGCCACCTGTATAATATGTTCCTGGCTGCAAAATTAAAGAATTGGAAGACAAAAGTAGTTTACAAGACTGAGTCCAAAACAGAACTGAAATCCAGAGAAGGGGAGTGAGGCTTTACAGGGAGTCGGGGGGAAGTGATGTCGTCCACGGAGAGCCGGGACCAGATATTATGGCATCCTCGGGGCCGGGGCCGGAAGTGACGTGCTCTAAACTGAGGCACTGGCTCCTGGCAGGATTTCCTGGGAAAGAGAGTTAGTGCACCTTGCCGCACCCTTGGCGGATCTCTAAACATTATTTTCTAAGCCCTTCAGCTGCCTCCTATTCGCACGTGTGCGATAATACGTATACTATATATATATATATATATATAGCTTATAATCTCGAAGGCTGTTTCTGTGGTTTATGTGGCTAGTATCCATACACCTATTTCATTCTCTCTTTGACTCTCAAGGACTACTCGCTGTTCTTGTATACATTTAGTAGGGCTCTATGGAATCCGTTTTATTTTTGATTTTCAGTTTTCACTGTTTTATTTTTCCTTGATTCAGATTTTTGTTTTTTTACATTTTGTTTTTTGTTTAACTTGTTTAACAGCTATAACAAAACAAACAATAATGAAATGACACTTTACATTCCTTTTAATGAAACAGCACACTAGCACAACTGAACCTTATTTTGCAGTTCCATTCATCAGGTAGGAGCCCAGATCCTCCATGATGCTGTATCCTGAGACTGCAGTAGGACATTGAGTGCCCTCCAGAATTGTAAGAGCTGTTACTAGTTTGATGCATCCTTCTGAGGTAAAGGTTAACTTCACGTTTAGGGTCTAGGATATTTGTTATCCTGAGCTGATGTGTTCTCTGCCAGAAATAACTTTTTGTAGAAGTGAATATGTTCAGAGAGGTACCATGCTGATTTGAACCAGTATGATTCATTGTCTGTAACCATTTCTAAAATGTCCTTAAGATTCATCTGGTTGTTGTGAAGGGACTGGAGTGCTGCCTGTGAAAAGGTGCTCACCATAAAGATAACATCTGCCAAAAAGTACTGGACTTCAGTGCCTGTAATTGTAATTATGTAAATTATTTCTAATGATTCTTAAACCTTAAATGTTTGCGAATTGAAAACGTGCATCATTACATCTGTAGCTTCATCTACTACATATCCTAAATTAATTAATTACAAAGCAAAACCAAACTAATCTGCAAGATGCTAAATCCAGGAATTTAACAGAAAAAAAGAAAGAGTGACCCACTTTTGCATCTGAGGAGAAGCCTGCTATTCTGCCCAGGTTTGTAGGTGCCAAGTTTACAAAGGAAGAATCAAATGTGGACCTTGTGTGCCTTGTCACCATGAGGCAAAACATTTATTAAATCCAGAAGCATCGTTGTTAATTTTTATAACGGAACCTGTTAACAACCAATGCTGTTCACTATTAACATTTTTCTATGGGAAAGACCAGTGTTAATACCAGTTAAATATAATTTCATGTACATTTAGAACTGCCTACATTAAAGAATACCATACAGCCTAATGTTTACTCACCTATCACTATCCTGAGAACTATGTGGTCTCAGCTAACAGTGGTTTCATCAACTACAACATAATTTTTTTGCCACGAATCTTTTGAAGAACAGCCTCCATATGTTGTTCAAAGACACGGGGCAAATGAATTTGACGAAGACTGCTCTCATTTTCTGGCAGCGCACCTTTTTTATTACAATGCTTAATAATTTTCAAGGGGTATGTCTGACTCGCATGGCCACAAAGTCCTCCACAAACTAGCATCTTGCATCTGATGATTTTGTTGTTTCTTCTATTGTTACCCGACAGGGAACACTTTTTTGATCTTAATTTCTCCTTGTTCTTGAGATGGGTTTTAGATTTGATGTGATCATTGCAAGTATCTTTTCATGTACAATCAATGGTATGCTGACAAAACTTGCGGAAAAGTATCTCCATTTGAGGTGCGTGAAAGAAAAGGACTAGTGGATTATTTAATTTACCAGTCCAATCTGCATCCACGAGAGCAGGTATACCAAGTTAACCTGCTAAAACCATAAGTATACTGTGACACCTTCGAATCAGTGGCTCCTCCCGCTGTTTCCATGTTTACAGATGACGAACAAATCAATTATGGTGATAAGCTCAGCCCCCGGCAGAGACAGGAGTTAGGTGCTGTAATAGCCTCAGTGAAAGGAGTAATCAGTACCTGGCCGGGCTGCACATTGTTGATTACCCACAATATCGTCACAGAGCCAGGTGTGGTCCTGCTTGAGCGACCCTACTGACTTCCGGAGGCCAAGAGAGCAGAGGTGGATTTGAAGATACATCTAATGCTGGAGCTGGGCATGGTAGAGGCTAGTTCACAGTCCCTGGTCCATCCCTTTCGTGTTAATCCCTAAGCCAGACGGAAATTGGTAGTTTTGCAGCAACTTCTGCTGGCTTAACCAGATTGCCCCTGTTTCGATGCCTATGCCATGCCTAGGGTGGATGTCCTCCTGGAGCCTGCTACCTGTCATTCCCTGACGTGAAAAAAGGCTACTGGCAGATTCCCTTGTCAGAAGCAGTGAAAGAGAAAAACACATTTAGTACCCCTAATGGCCACTGGCAGTACCGAGTCCTTCCTTTTGGGCAGCACGGGCCTCTGGCGACCTTCCAGCGTCTGGTGGACCAACAGCTCAAGCTCCATAATGCCTATAGTGCTGCCTACCTCGACATTGTCATTGCCTATTCCAGCAGTTGGGAAGAATACATTCGAGACATCTTCCGGGCCATCCACAAAGCTGGCCCCTGGATCTTCTTGCTCGGACACAAATTCATGCTGGTCATGGACCACGGCCCTCTGCAGTGGCTCTCCTCTCGTCAGTACTCAGATCCGAGGGTCACACGGTGGTTCCTGTCTCCAGCTGTATAAATTTGAAATAGTACATTGGAAAGGATCACTTCACGCCAATGCAGATGTCCTCTCCAACCTTCACAATCTCACAGTGAGATCCGCTTGCCCCTTCTGGCTCGAGCTAAGAGTAAGGTTGTGTCATGTGTGGACATCGGTGGACTCCTCTGAGGGCTTGGTAAAGGTATGTAATAACCGACAGAGACAAGAGGGAGGGCTACTGCTGACTTTGTCTTGTTTCTCTTCTTCCCTCACAGCTCAGAGAGACCGCCCTTTAAAGGCACCTAGCCTCACCCTTTCTAGAGTTTTGCCATAATGGACAGGTAGCCTAAAGAGAGGCATCCTTTTTTTTTTTTTTGGAAGGCCTGAGCAAGCCACAGAGTGGAGCACCAGACTGACTCCCAAGTAGGAGGAACCTGGAACCGGTGAGCAGCGCATTTCTGCATTTTTCGTTTCTTTTCCTTAGTTGTCCACTTCGTTAGCATCCCAAAATTTCAGTCTGTCCTTTCACCGCCCGACCACACTGCGTATCTTAGTAATTTTTAACCATCCATCCATTTTAATTACTGCTCAGTGCAGTTTAGAGTTACAAGGGCCAGAGCCTATTCCAGCATTTCTTGCACAAAGCATGTGCCATCTTAACTGCATTACTAATAAAGAATCACATATTAGTCTAACCAACATGTCTTTGAAATGTCTGGGGAAATCACAGATAAAAACTAACATGGAGAGAACACTTATATTTCACTCATACAGTAGCTAGGTTGAAGTTTGAATCCAGATTCTTGGAGCTATAAGGTAGCAATGCAGGTTATTGTTCAATTTTACCTCCAACTATGGCATTATCTCTCTATTATAAAAAAAAATCCTGGAAAGGAAAAGCAGGGCGACGAGACATGATCTTCTCGGAAGTTCTTGGAAGACACTTAAAAGACCTACTAGATGCAAACAATATCAAATAAGAGCACGGCCAGCAAAACACTCAGTCGTGTTAAGGCACGTAGCACACACAGATCCTGTGCTCTCAGCACATATAAAGCGTATAAGGACAATACGTTCTAAATGAAACGTCAACGACTAAGCAAAGAAGAAAGAGCAGCGCGGAGAAAAGAGACCCAAAAGCGCTGGAGAGAAAAAAAAGGCAGATAAGAGATTATGAAAGCAGTGGAATTCGAAAGGCTCAAACAAACAATGGAACGATACACATGCAGAGAAAGGTACAGTATATGAAAGCAGCTAAAATTCGAAAGTATAGTAGTGTCCCAGCCAGGTTGAAGCCTTTTTTTGCTTTAAGAGACTGTTCAGTCCGATTGAGGGAGGGCGGAGTACAGCATAGAAGACTGATAGTGGGGTATTGATTGATGCGGTAAGGGGGGGCGAGACCCTGGGGATGAGGGGTTGGAGAGGGTGCTAGAAAACAAAGTCTTTTTTCCTTCGCATCATTCAATGCACAAAACGTAATTTACACAATAATGGACCATACGCTATGAGAATCTGGGGTCCCGAACAGTTAAAGCAACGACACGTTTAATTTCAAAGAATACACAATTCGGTCAGGTGTATATTTATAATCACGGAGAAGCGTTGCAAATTTTAACAGGCGACAAGAAAGGTAATGTATATATTCCGCGAATAACATTAGACACCAAAGGAGATCTTCCTATGCTATTCATATTAAAATGTTTACAGTTTCCTGTGAGAATTACTTTTGCTATGACAATTAACAAATCACAGGGACAAACATTAGAAAAAGTCAGATTATTTATTAGAGAAACAGAAACAATATTCACTCACGGGCAGTTATACATTGCGTTGTCACAGTATGTCTCCAAAAACGGAATCAAAATCAATCAATGCGATCTTGAAGAAAAGGTAATTCCAAATATTGTTTTTAATGAAGCTTTAAAGTACAAGTACAAATAATGAAATTGAAACAATTCCAAAGAAAAAAAAAGCTTTTAAAATTGTATATCCGATTAACCAAACACAGGGGTTGGTGAGCGAAGCGAGTAGGGGGCAGAGCCCCATAATTATTTACTGTATAAAATGTATGGCTCAACGTAACTAATGGTACCTTTGATATTTTCATTTAAATATAAGAGGTTTGAAAATAGATGGATGAATGAATAAACAACTTTACATGGGGGGGGGGGGGGCCACTATAATCTTTTTTTAATTATTTGTTTTTGACCCTCAATTTTAAAATAAAAAAAAAATGCATAAAAAAAATTTCAAGGAAAACAATTTATTTTAGTTATAAATGCACTAAAAATTGCGGGGTGCACATATATTAATTTTATAAAAATGAATTTGTCTATGTGAGTAACAGTTTGTATCTTGCCTTCAGTCATGGCCTGAACTGATATCTCATCCAGGGATATTACTTCATTTGTCTCAAACCCGCTGAGATAAGATTTGACTACAAATAATCCTAAAATTGGATTGAATATGTTCAATAAATGGGTGAATATAATTAGATGCATTTGTTGCGTGATTACCAAAATTTTCAAAGGAAGAACTGAGCAGGATGTTAAAGTTGTAAAGGGTGCCAGTTTCAGTAGACCAACTGAATCATACATGTAACTCTAGGATTAGTGTGATCACGCATGGGGCCATCAAAATAAAGAGTTGAGTTGTTGGTACAATATCTAGCTCTCTGGTTGTTATTTTATTTTCATGTTTGTTTAGTCTCTTATGACTAATATTAAGTACTAGCAAAATACCCGCGCTTCGCAGCGGCGAAGTACTGCTTTAAAATTTTTATTACGAAGAAAAGTAAACCTTTTTAAACTGAGAGAAAATATACCAATAATTATTTGTTAAGGATCTCTTTGTATACCATGTTGTCAGTTCGGTACTCCGGTTGTAACATGACCAAGCTGTGCGCTGAGCTTACTTTTGAGCATGCAACGTACAGTTGGCCATGTGAAAAGCAATCTTGCCTCAAATCTCACAGCTTGGATACTGCTGTCATAATCGGTTTGAGTTTCATGGTTTGTTTCAATTACGTTAGTATTTGCAGGACTTGTGTTGAAGTGACATTTGGCATCTGTCAAGCGTTGTAAGTATACAACTGGTTTCATCGATAACTTCGCATCCAGCTTTACACATTCATAAACATCAAAGTGTCCACTACTCAAATCGTCACCTGTGAATTTAAGATGTTTAAGAGGCGTTGGCGGTTGTCCAAAGGTGTAAAATATTTGGCCATTTCGGTACACTTGAAAGCGACAACTGAACAATTTAGCAGTAGCTATCAACTCACATGCAGAACCATAGGTGAAGGGCTTAAGCATTTCACTCCTATAGTGCTCCTGTGTAGTATAATTATCTCCTGTACCGTCATTAGTCCGCACCTTGAACCTGTCCCAGTCATTCAATACATAAGACACAATGTTCTTCGGATATCAAGAGTGAGCCTGATATGGTCATGCAATATGTAACACAGAGAATGGAAAAGGCAGGTGCCATCTCCGGGCATGGAAACCACTCGGTAAGTGACAGTTCTTTGATCGATGGTGATCACCTCGATAGACATGTTAATGGCAGTACGGTTGGAATGATAAAGGAAATGGGTACCTGAACAATGTAAAGTAAGTCTAAAATACCTAAACAATAACTATAATCGCAATAAATGAACAATATAACAGCGGAAAAGCCGTGGATTAAATGAAAAGGCTGTAGTTATCAGCAGGGAGACGTGAATCCCATGGCGAAGCAAGGAAGGGAATGTAGAGACCGGAGCGACGGACGGCCTTATATAGGCAGGCAGCCAACAACGTGGGAGGCGTTGGGATGGGGGACCCAACGTCACCTCACACAGTGACTGAGCTGCAGGCTAAGGACGTATATATGTACGTAAGTAGGATTCAGTTAGCATTTGGAACCCGCGTACCAAATTTCTTGAAGATGGGCCCATAAGTAACAAAGACCATTAAAAAGTTCAATATGGCGGCCGACAGTGGCATCATACCACCGAAATCAGCACCAAATTTCAGCCTTCTACCTACACGGGAAGTTGGAGAATTAGTGACGTTGGAAAGTTTAATATGGCGGCTGACAGTGGCGTCATACCACCGAAATAAGTACGTACATTGGTTTCGGTTAGCACAGGGAAGCCGCCTACCAAATTTCATGAAGATGGGGCCATGAATAAGAAAGTTCAACATGGCGGACGTTGTTGACCGTTATGACCATTACGCGTAGAATTTCGAAATGAAACCTGCTTAACTTTTGTAAGTAAGCTGTAAGGAATGAGCCTGGCAAATTTCAGCCTTCTACCTACACGGGAAGTTGGAGAATTAGTGACATTGGAAACTTCAATATGGCGGCCGACAGTGGCATCATACCACTGAAATAAGTACGTACATCGGTTTTGGTTAGCGCAGGGAAGCCACCTACCAAATTTCGTGAAGATGGGGTTAGCCTTTTACCTACAAGGGAAGTTGGAAAATTAGAGACGTTGGAAAGTTCAATATGGCGGCCGACAGTGGCGTCATACCATCGAAATAAGTATGTACATCGGTTTCGGTTGGCGCAGGGAAGCCGCCTACCAAATTTCGTGAAGATGGGGCTATAAATAAGAAAGTTCAACATGGCGGACGTTGTCGACCGTTATCGACCGTTATGACCGTTACGTGTAGAATTTCGAAATGAAACTTGCTTAACTTTTGTAAGTAAGGTGTAAGGAATGAGCCTGCCAAATTTCAGCCTTCTACCTACATGGGAAGTTGGAGAATTAGTGATGAGTGAGTGAGTGAGTCAGTGAGGGCTTTGCCGTTTATTAGTATAGATGAAAGGGAATATTGCTGGGGTATGGTGGCGCAGTGGGTAGAGCTGTTGCCTCACAGTAAGGAGACCTGGGTTTGTTTCCCTGATCCTGTGTGCGTGGAGTTTGCATATTCTCCCTGTGTCTGTGTGGGTTTCCTCTGGGTGCTCCGGTTTCCTCCCACGGTCCAAGGACATGCATGGTAGATGCATTGGCAATTCTAAATTGTCTCTAGTGTGTGCGCCCTGCGGTGGGCTGGCACCCTGCCCGGGGTTTGTTTCCAGCCTTGCCTTACGTGACCCTGTAGTTAGAATATAGTGGGTTGGATAATGGATGGATGGATATTGCTTGGTAGATTCTGTGTAGTATGTATGTTAGGGAGTGCAGCTGTGGCTGCATTTGTTTGTTCCCTTCATTTTCTTAGTTAAGAGACAGTTATTGCTGCCACTGCAACATACTTTGTTGCCCAAATTTTAAACTACCTAACTTTTAAGAATAAACATTTTTAATTATGTTTAAATCAAATAATCTGATCCTATATACTTTGTTACACAATGTCAATTATGATAAAGTATCTGTAATGAGAAGAGCGAAGGACTAGGAAATATTAATCAAAACATATGGACAGTGTTCTCTTAAAAAAATCAAAAATATCTGAAATGTCTGATGTAGCAAATTAACACTAATAAGCCACGGAGTTTAACAATGTGTTCATTAACAGAAAGAGTATTGAACCTACTGTATATATGAAAGTGGAACTGGACATGCTTTCTCCCTGGTTTAACTGTTCATACGGATTGTAAATAAAACATATCTGGTTCATTTTTGAATTTTGGGTAACATAAGAGCCACAAGCAAGGACTTGGGACTACCTGTGAGTAGCAATTTACAGAGATCAGTTGATGCCCTTTATTTGGATTTTGGCAGCAAATTTATATCTGCAAAGACGAAAGGAGGGATACCTTATAAGATGATGTAAAAGTCTCATGGTGATAGACAGACAGAATAAGATAATGGCTGAGACCTGAGATTAACTGAGGCGTTCCTTTAAAGATGGTGGAGACAGTAAGAGAAGTACCCAGTGATATGATGCACCTCTCTGGACCTTCTCACTTGGTAACAAGGCTGATGTAAGATATTAGCAAAGACTGGCACCATTAGTGGCATAAATAAAGGTAATGTTTGATCTCACTGGTTCAGACAGCTTGGATTACAGGCCTCCAGCAATCTGACTGGCCTCTCATGAGACCTTCACAGTGGAAGTTCTGAAAATATGTGCAATTATCTTTAATATGTCTTTTTTATATGATATACAGGAACAATATACCCTTTTTTTGTATATTTCTGCAGACACTACGTGAAATCAACTGTACTTTTTAAAATACAGTACAGAAAGATGAAACTGAAAAATGGTTCACTTCCATACCAAACATTACCACTTAAGAAGAGGACTTATTTTCTACTGGTTTAAAACAGAACTACATCATGTGAGACAGAGGAGTGTGATTTCCATTCCCTCAACAAAAAAATACAGAAGATGTGGCGTTAACTGCAGTGATGAAAGAAATATTCAGTACTTTTAGTCACATCTGTCACAAAGACACTTCCTTTTCTGTTCACACATCAATCACACCCTTCCTCTAAAGTATTAGTAATTTCTTTCCAAGAATCTGTATTAATTTCAGAGATTATTTGTGATTTCAGAAAGATGAATCATGTAAATTCTGTACTTACAGACTTAAACCCTTTTCAAAATCACACTTAGTTGTTACTGGCAGTGTTTTATTAAAAAAAGCAATGAAATTATTTTGCTTTGTTTTATTCATTAGTTTGTTTTCATTGTTATGTATGAAAAATATAGCCTAAATGATGAACTGGGGCAAAAGTAAAACCACTTAATATGAACATTGATGACAAGATGGACCCTGTTGAATTGATAAAAAAAAAATGAAACGGGTTCAGTCCAAGAAGATTACCCTAGCACTTAAACAAGTTACGAATGTGCCATTTTATAACAATGAACAGAATAGTGATTTGTAATGAATTGAGATAATAGCTACAACAAGAAACCTTTCAGCTTCAGAACATTGGACTAGAGAAAAGAAATACAATTTGTTTTGAAGATTTTTGTTCTAAAGCTGCTTCTGCCTGGTGTATAACATAGTGTCATTAGTGGAAAAAAACATAGCAGAGGCCTTTCTGGATTTTTCATTGTCATTAATACCGAAACAATTATTATGATCAATTAAAATATTAGTCATACCTTCTGCAGAATCACTCGTATGCTTGTGTCCTCCAGGCTAACAGTTCTGTTATGGAGGAAACATGTTTTGTGTGTGTGTATTTATGTTTAAAAACAACACTGTATTAACCCTTTTCTAAAGTGTTGCCAGGGTCTCAGTCAGCTTTACATGACCACTTATTTTTTGATTTTTGTGAAAAAGTATTTTTTTCAGCGCTGTCAATAATCCCACATTTTTCTTCTTGTGTCGGGCATGTCTTATTCCCCTTTGAGCACTGGTCTGCAATATAAAAGAAATAACTAATGCATTTTCTTCTTCAAAGATGGCTTTAGATGGTACTATTTTGCCTGATCTTCAACAGATTAGTGCCAGTGTGACAATTGGCCAAGGCTAGTTTGGTAGTGTAGTAATCAGTGGTTTTTTACTTGTCTTGTGGCTCCATTACCACCCCAGTGACAGTCTGTGGAATTTTTCCATGGCCATGCTCCACACATTAATTTGGTTTTCTCCTGGTTCACTAACTCACACCCATAACCTGAAATTGAGTCTTCTTCTTCTTCTTCTTTCGCTGCTCCCATTAGCGGTTGCCACAGCGGATCATCTGTCTGCATATGGATTTAGCAAACTTTTACACCGGATGCCCTTCCTGACGTAACTCTCCCCATTTATCCGGGCTTGGGACCGGCACGAAGTAACACAGATTTGTGTAAGTTATGTTATTTAATGACTTTAATCTGACTTCTGTATGTGTGAGAGAGTCATTCCCATTATACCTACAATCCCATAATGAACAAAGTGGGTTTGGACAATGTACATACAAATGTTTGATTGGTTACCTTATAAATACAAATTAACTTTGTGCATGTTACATTTTCCTCTTGCTTTAAATAAATTGGTAATAGATCAGTCATGGGAATAGTCCTGGCTCTATCACCTCTCTATCCAGTCAGAGTCTTTCTCACCTTGCAAATCCCATTCACTGAAAGATTGTCGGTAGAATATAATTAATGGCCCTGGCCAGCATACTTTTTCATTCTAGTAATGTTTTTTAAGGCACAACAAATTCTTTTTCTTTTATCATCTTCTGAGATTAAAGGACATTGAAAATTCCTAATATAACTAGTATTAAATTCTCTAAAAAAATAATCTGCTTTAAATCTTTTATATTATTCTGTGTCACACCTGGATAGACTTTATTCTTATTGTGGCTCAGATAATTGCCTGGTTTATCATTCCCTGTTTGCTTAAAGCCTCAATTAAGCCAAACTGTTATAATTTTCTGTTCTATGTTGCTTTTCAATGGCTCTTTTCAGTGTTTCTTGCAGTTTAAAGGATTAAGATTCCTGAAATGTATAAGGATTTTTTTTGTTAACTTTTAAACCTTTTCTTGTTTAAAAGCTTTTTTACAACAACAACAGTGTCAGGGAGAGAGAAAAAGAGAAGCAGAAAGAAAGAAAAAGCCCCATGCTTCTTTAATATCTTCAGGTTTTCTTCTCATTTAAAAGGAGACCGACTGACTGTTTAGACAGGTAGCAATTATAACGCAAACCTGCCAGTAGGGAGGCCAGACCCTCTGAAGAGTCAAATGAATACATTTCTGAAGAAGAGAAAAATACATACATACATACATATATATATATATATATATATATATATATA
>JANRMT010062795.1:13901109-13917049 GCA_026402145.1 Polypterus bichir lapradei
TATATTATATATTTATATATATATATATATATAAATATATAATATATATTATATATGTGTGTGTTAATATAAATCTGTTGTTTATTCGAATTAGACATGTTGGATGTATACAACTATTCACTTAGAGGTATGCATCATTATATCACAGAAACATATTTTAAACTTTGAACAATTAAAAATTCCAATGTTATAAATGTAATTGAATAATTTCTTACATCTATCAACAAGCTCTGATCTTCAATTCCATTTCTCACTGGAATGACACAACTTTGGTCAGACTGTCACTTCATTCATCACTTTGTGTGTTTTTCTTGCTAGCAATTTGGTTAATTAGTATTTTAGAATCCTGACATATTAAGGTCTCCAGTTTTCAATTTTAGATTTACTGTTAATTTTCTGCCTGGCAATAAAATTGTAATTCCAATTTTCATTGATTTTGACATTTCCCTTTCTGGTGATAATTTCCTGAACACTTCTTTTGCATCTGTTTTGACAATTCCCTATTTCTTTTTGGGTCAAAACTCATTTATCAAAGTTAACTCTTTTTAATTTCACAAATTATTATGTACCAGAAACCATTCCTTCAATCTGCTTTAATCTACACCTGAAATACTTTATTGATATTTTAAGTCCAGTCTTCTTATTTTCATTAATAGTTGAAAAGACATAAATGGCCCCTTCCAGCTCAATGTTTAATAGGATTTTGTGTAGATTATATTGCATTTCTGTAGGCAAAGTATATCCATTTTTAAACCAGACAACCAGCCTTCATCTCTCTCTTTCGCTTCAATACTTCTTACGTTCATACATTATATTTATATTATTCATTTTCTTTCTATTTATGTCTAGCTTTCTCTCTTTTTCTCCTACCTCCCACATTTTTCCACTAGTGTTTTTTTTTTGGGGACCCTTTTGTCTCCCATCTTTGTACTTTCATATCTTTGCATTTTTTTCTTTTTTTCCTTCTGATTCCAAACATGATGATAGCAACATAGCAGTAAACACATGAAATGAAGGAAGGCCTGTGATAATATCTAAAGAAATTCCTTCCAGGGTCTACTTGGAAAATAATAAAAATTGGACTTTCTGCACAAGATGTAACGCTGCAACAAATTTCTCAATTTCACAAGAGTTAACATCCTGGTTAATTGATGGCCACCAAACATAATGTATAATTAGCTTCTTCATCTTGGCTATACCAGGATGACCTAGAAAATGAAGTCATGACATGAATATAAAGCCTCTTTTTAATGGTCTTGAGAATAAGTTCAAGCCCTGAAAGTAACCTTACAGATTTTGTTGGGCATTTTTCATTAAATCAATCAAATTTGTGGAACCTTCAGAAATGGTGGCTGCTAAAAAAACATTCCTCAGATAAAATATTTTGACTTGGTTTATGATACTTTCTTCATATTGCTTAGATAAGGCACCAGCTGATAGTCTCCAGCTCAATGGGAAATTACAAAATTAAACCTTCTGAAGTATAAAGACCATCTAGTTTGCTCAGCATTTAACTTCTTTCCCGAGTTTAAATACATTCGATTTGTATGATCACTCTTGGTCTCACAAGGATGTCCACCTCCCTATTCTTATAGGAATAACATATTGGCCAGTGTTCTCAATTTCCACCATCATATTTTTGTACTGTAGAGGATAATTTCTGTGAAGACTAAACATCCATCCATCCATTTTCCAACCCGCTGAATCCGAACATAGGGTCACGGGGGTCTGCTGGAGCCAATCCCAGCCAACACAGGGCACAAGGCAGGAATCCAATCCCGGGCAGGGTGCCAGCCCACCGCAGGACACACACACAAACACACCAAGCACACACTAGGGCCAATTTAGAATCGCCAATCCACCTAACCTGCATGTCTTTGGACTGTGGGAGGAAACCGGAGCGCCCGGAGGAAATCCACGCAGACACGGGAAGAACATGCAAACTCCACGCAGCGAGGTCTCCTAACTGTGAGGCAGCAGCGCTACCACTGCGCCACCGTGCCGCCCAAGAGTAAACATGAAGATGCAATTTGCCTGTATCACCTAAACATTAAAAAATTATAGCCACTACACCTAATCTCAAGACATCTTCTTCTAACTTCAAAGGCAATTTAGTAACTGGATAATGAGAAATTTGGGCTATAGTGGAACAGCTTCTTCAATTATTCAAAAGCCGTACAAAGCTTATTAGTCCAAAACTACTACTACTTAAAAACGGTTTAAGACTAGGAAATGAAGACATTATTTTGGGGTTAGGCAAAAGAAGGGTCTGTCATGTTTCAAAACCAGGAAATACAAGGTTAATCATCGGAACCAAAACACAGGTTGAGAATTGTTTTTAAAAAAGTTCCTAGCTAACTATAAATCCATTTCCTAAATAAACACACAAGCAAATATCTGAGATTTTTGGGTTTTAATCTAAAACTAAAACCCTTACAACCCTTAACACTGCAGTGCCATTTTAAATAGGAAGCACATATTTACTTCCAAAGTAGCACTGTACTAAAGACATGCGGCATGTAAAAGGATAAGGTAAAATAAAAATGAGAAATATAAATTCATATTAGCAAAGAATAGAAAAAAACTCAATCCAAATACTACAAAACTAAAAATTATTACAGTTATCTGGTAACCTAATCTGGAACTATTTGAGGACCTGCTGAAGCTGATCCACTAGAACTATTTTAGTAACTTAGGGTAAAAGTATACAATACAGTAGCTAAATACCAATTCATCATGTAAAGGGACACAGAAATCTAAAATAAAATGCTGAGACTACATGATGTCAAGTGGTCTGTATACAGTATACTGTCATGGGGCTGGGGGCATTATTGCATGGTGTAGGCAGCAATATCGACCCCCTGTGAAAGGCAAGATAAGACTGTTAGCTCTTCTGATTGTTTTAGGGGCTTCTCATACTCCATTGTTACCCTGCAAGTTGAAGGACCATTTCTAGGCTTGTGTTAAAATTGACTTTCATTCCTCAACGGACTCTCATTGAAATAATGACAACTCAGTACTAGTTTTCAGATCATTTTTATTATTTTTGTCATTATACTTACATTGCATTGCACCATGATATTGATTAATAAGCAAAGCTTTTCATTTATGACCAATGACGTGTTCTTAGTGACATGAGCTTTTACTTTCCTCATAAACATATATAAAATCTCCCTTCATATTAGCACCAATTTTTGTGAGGGCTCCCCAAAGAACAACAAAAATGAATAAATCATGGCCATGTTCCATTGCGATTAACAAGTTAAGCTCAAGGTCCCTATATTGCAGAAAAGAATATTAGTGAAAGGATCAAAGTATCTCATATAGCCACTGTACATGTAATATAATTAATATGTCATGGAGAATGAGTTCTTGTAATGACAGTTAATTTGATTGCTAATTTAAAAAAACATTTACTGAGTCCCAGTGTCACAGCAACAAGTCCCTTCCACGCATAAACAAATCAAAATTGTCCCAAGCAGGTGACAACTGGTCCATTGTTTTGAGGGGAATAGTAAATCTTTTATGTTAATGTTTAGAAATGTAACTTCATCCTTGATCTTGTTGCAGTCTCATCAAAAAGACGTATTAAAACTGACATATTTCAAAGTATGTGCTGTTTTTTTATTAGCCCATTAAATTTACTGAACCACTGTTTAGGCAATCTAATAGTCCATATGCAATGGAAGATAATGTCTTACCACTATATTAAAATATATATATTTTAGTCCGTAAAATGACCAGTTTGTTCCTCTAAATAAAAAAACACTACAGTACATTTAGTCAGATCAAAAATGAATATAAAAAAGACAAAAATGATATAAATGACAATATTCATCTTAAACAATGCAATAATTAAACATTTGATATATACCAAAGCTTGTATAAGAATAACAAATAGAAAAAAAGCACATTTAAAACTATAATTTCACTAATTGTTGTATTCCCAAACTCAAATATTACATTTTTCAAACATCTTCATGTTATTCTTTGCCTTAACACATTACCCTCAAATGTTCACATGCAGATAATCAACCTAAAAAGTCTATGTCTTAATATTTCGATTTTTTTTTCTACACAGAGAACTACACATATATTGAATATGAGTATTAGACAATAGTACTTTAGGGATCTTCAAAACTTGACTCAATATTATTTTGATGAATAGAATTAATGACCTTTGTTGGACTCAATGACTTGTTCTCATCAAAATTGTTTTCATGTGTTAAAATAAAAACATTTCACTGAAATTTACTAAAGAAGTGAATATGTCTTGTCAATGATGTCGAGTAGTAAAAATCTTAACATAAAAATTTCTTTACCTCCTTTATTTTGTGGTGGAGATTAAAAATCACTTTAAATGTATATTAACAAGTTTTGGCAATTAACAGGGTTGGTTAAAGGCAGTTACCAAAAATTTTTACTGTCCATAACCCTGACCCCAGAACTTCTAATAACTGAATAGCACCATGTGACCTTCTGTGTAGTTGCCTTTCAATTGACACTGAAGAGAACACTTCAATTATTTTTTTATTACATGCTTTCAGCTATTTTCCAGTATTAAAACTGTATTTATTTAATCACTGACATGTTTTCTTTAACTCTTTCAGGGCTGATGTCGACTTTTGTCAAAAGGAGGAGTTGACGATGGTAATCGACTGTAAGCGATGACAAAACCAAACGTTATGTTTTCGTTGGACTCTCGTTGCTCGAAAGAAAGATAGCTTTATTGGTTTTGACCGAGATTTCTTGTGCTGCCATGAGTAGCAAGGCACAAACAACGGCAAAAATGGCACTGACACCTGGCGATAGATCAAAGCGGACGTGTAAAACAAAATACTCCGTGGATGACGTTTTGCCTATTCTCTCTGAATTGGACTATGACTTGTCGGATACAAATTTTGATACAAGTGATTGTGAGGTTCCAGTTTCAGCTGACTGGTCCCCTGCTAATCATGGTGCTGAACAGGTTCAAGAAGCTGGCACACCTACGGCACTGTTCGTCAAGGAGGACTGCAATGATAAGAGGTAGAAAGCAGATTGCAATAAACTGTGACCGTGACCGCTGCTGCTGCCTCAGCCACACAAAAACAGCCTGGCAGTATGCCTGTCGCACATTCTCGGCAAACTGGCAGCCACAGCATGCAGCAACAAATGTTTTATGTTGATTTCTATGTTAAACCAATGCTTTTCGGAAAACTAGGTTTTTTGTAAAAATATTCATCCCTTAAAAAGTTAAGCCTAAAACGATATCAAAAAGGTTTCACCATTCTGAACTGGATTAAGTGCATTTAAGAAAACTGATCAAGTAAACATCTTCAATGAGGGACTTGGTTATAAGGGTTTGCAAATTAAAGAACCGGTAGTAATTTAAGGAAAACCTGCCTATTCAGACTCCACAGACTTGGCCATAGGTAAACACATTTTTACTTTCTGCATGTTCAGTACAGTACTTGGTGATTAAAGCCAATTAAATAACTACACTCTCATAAGTCATCCTACAAATTACTTTTGCGGTTTCATATGCTGTAAAACTAAATATGATTCTGGTTCTATCACTGGCTTCCAGGTTATTGGGATAGACAAGTTTTCAGAGAACTCACATAGGGTGTTAAGACAAAAATAGAGTAAGAAACTTGAGTGATGATGATAGTGCAAGACTCATTACAACAACACTAGCAGTGGGGCATGACTCCAATAGATTAACACCAGATATTTTGCAAAATAAGCTTCCCTTACTAATTTAACTTACTAACTTATACTTTTTTCCTTTTTTTCAATTTTTCGAACATTTGGTCAATATATATAATTATCTGAAAAAATGTTGCTTCTTGTAGTATGTGAAATTGTCTTCACTCTGGGTGCTGCCATCTTATTTCCAGCTAGAGGGTTTTGGCACTGCAGTGTTCTCTACAGTGGTGCTTGAAAGTTTGTGAACCCTTTATAATTTTCTATATTCATGCATAAATATGACCTAAAACCATCAGATTTTCACTCAAGTCCTAAAAGTAGATAAAGAGAAACCAGTTAAACAAATGAGACAAAAATATTATACTTGGTCATTTATTAATTGATGAAAATGATCGAATATTACATATTTATGAGTGGCAAAAGTATGTGAACCTCTAGGATTAGCAGTTAGTTTGAAGGTGAAATTAGAGTCAGGTGTTTTCAATCAATGGGATGACAATCAGGTGTGATTGGGCACCTTGTGTTATTTAAAGAACAGGGATCTATCAAAGTCTGCTCCTCACAACACATGTTTGTGGAAGTGTATCATGGCACGAACAAAGGAGATTTCTGAGGACCTCAGAAAAAGAGTTGTTGATGCTCATCAAGCTGGAAAAGGTTACAAAACCATCTCTAAAGAGTTTGGACTCCACCAGTCCACAGTTAGACAGATTGTGTACAAATGGAGGAAATTCAAGACCATTGTTACCCTCCCCAGGAGTGGTCGACCAACAAAGATCACTCCAAGAGCAAGGTGTGTAATAGTCGGCGAGGTCACAAAGGACCCCAGGGTAACTTCTAAGCAACTGAAGGCCTCTCTCACATTGGCTGATGTTCATGTTCATGAGTCCACCATCAGGAGAACACTGAACAACAATGGTGTGCATGGCAGGGTCGCAAGGAGAAAGCCACTGCTCTCCAAAAAAAAATTGCTGCTCATCTGCAGTTTGCTAAAGATCACGTGGACAAACCAGAAGGCTACTGGAAGAATGTCTTGTGGACGGATGAGACCAAATAGAACTTTTTGGTTTAAATGAAAAGCGTTATGTTTGGAGAAAGGAAAACACTGCATTCCAGCATAAGAACCTTATCCGATCTGTGAAACATAGTGGTGGTAGTATCATGGTTTGGGCCTGTTTTGCTACATTTGGGCAGGACTTAGGACTTGAGTGAAAATCTGATGATGTTTTAGGTCATATTTATGCAGAAATACAGAAAATTCTAAAGGGTTCACAAACTTTCAAGCACCACTGTATACCCTTTGGTGTGTGTTTGCTGAATCTGAGGCTTGAAAGTCATTGTCTGTATTAAAATAAAGACCATCAGTTGTTTTTTTTTTCTTTTTGTTAATTGTGTGAAATCAGCTGCTCCCAGTTAAAGCCGTACAGCTCACGCCAGTGAAGAGGTACATACAGTCCAGTTCCATTTGCATTCTTAAAGGTAGCTATGGTAAACTGAAAAATTAAGTAAGGAGATTATTATCAAAAGTTCATCTTTCATGCAGTGTGTGTGTAATCTGTGTATTTTTTAAATGTTATTGAGGCTTCTTCTCCTTTGTCACCTCAGTACCGTTTCACTCTAAATCTGAGGTTTGGCCATTTTAATTTGTGTTGTTCATAGCCAATAGATTTTCCTGAGCAGCAGGTACCTGTGAAGCTCTCACTTTGCTCAGCAGGTATCATAGTGATCTGCTGCCAGTCGAGAAACACCAAGCACTAGCTTCCTATTGTTTAATTGATTTTTTTAATGTTGTGAAAGGATTGTGAACCTGCAGTTTTTACTAGTTATTCGACATTATTGTTAGGTAAGTTCATGTTTATATTAGAGAGGTCTGCATGCATACAGAAAAACTGCGCTTTGACTCCACCAGAATTGTCTTGCCAAAAACAACACTGGACAAGAGAATATGCTGGCCATATTGAGGAAAATGATGGATTAGGGAAACACAAAAGAAAATACTAGAAAAGAAATCAAGACTATTCTTATATGCATCTATCTGAATGGGAAATTAACTCGGCATGGGGAAATAATTCTTTATCAGCCTTGTTTATTAAGTAGAGTCTATACTGTGGCAATCTCTGCATTGTTTGGGTTAAGTGCAGAAAAAATAGTGTGGAAATCAGTTTTGTGAACATATTGTTAGAATCAATCAGCAAATGGGCACTTACAGGCACATTGCCATTTTTTTTTTTTTTGCTAAAAGACGCACAGGATTTCAACACAGTGTCAAGTTGCGGCAGCAAAATGTGCACAGACAGACATGCATACATACATTGTTCCATTAACAGTGTAGCAACTGGAAATGCTTGCATCTCAGCTGGGTTTTCATCATACACTGGGTGGTTTGCTATGTGGTGGATTAGGAGTGCCTGATTAGAACAAGAAATTCTGTGAAACTTGATACTTCAGTGTCTAATTTCATTACCTCTGCCGACATACCTGTCCCAATCTCATTTAAGCACACTGGAGCAGGAAAAATGTAATTAGACTTTTCTTCAAAGGAGGTAACACGCAGATTAAAATTTCTTTTTTGCCTGTTTTTCTGTATTAATGCCTAGATTCCACATTATAATATTCCCGCATACAATGTTTCAGCTTTGATAACGAGATATCAGTAAAACTACACTCATGTTATATTATGTGTTCTTCCATAAGGAAACTCCCTACAGGCTGACTCTTGATAGCTTTTGTCACCATAAACCCTTTTCAAATAACTTTGTTACGAAATTTACATACTGTAGATGTGTTAAGGATGTGTTGTACTCACTTGTAAACTGATTACCCATTTATTTTGCGTAGTTTCTAAGAAAGTTGTAAGATGAAAGGTCCCCTCTTTTGACAACATTTAACCAAGAGGGGATCCCTAATCACGGAGTTTGTGAAAGGACCTGAAGTGTTATGGGAGGCACTGTTTAAAACAATGACTCACTTGAAGAATAGTTTAAAATCCATTTTGGCAAATGCAATATGGGTTTTGCATTGACAAATTCAGGCAAGGATTAACTTATTTCAAGACTGTAATGTGTTAACCCACTTAAAGTTTGCTTCTTCAACATCACTGAAAACATTGGTTCAGTCTCTAACATACAGTGTTTCCATCTCATAGCACAGTGTTTGGCTTGAGTGTCATGCAACGGGATTGTTCATAATTTCCTTTTCATGGGTTTCCTGTAATGACTCTACTTTCCATCAACTTATATTCTAAAATATTAATTTGGGAGACTAACTTATCCTGTTGAAAATATGTATGCAAGAATTTGAAGGTTTGCTTTAGAAAAGGAATTACATCCCATATAGTCTTAGATCCTGTTTAGCTTGTGGGCTGGAGGTACAGAAGAATGATATATTGAAACAAACCTTTAGTTGAGCTTGTGTTATTTTCACATTTAGTTCCTTCATAGGTTTCATACAACTCTATATTGGCTTAAGAGAGCTCGGTGTTATACATTGATAAAGAATGGCACATTGGTTATTATTGTACACTTTACAATATACGTACTTCAACCCTATTTTAGTTTCTGACAGCAATGTCTTTTTGTTTACTGTTTACAAGCTTTGTTTTTTTGTTGGTTTACTACTCCAGTATTTTATGTTGTGTAAAGTCTGATGTATAATTCTGAATTATTCCACCAACATGGCAGCATGTAGATGAGTATAGAATGATTTGAACTGGCATCCATTTTCTAACTCATTGTGCCATACCGCACTCACTCATGATTTACATTTTAGTATTATTACCTGACAGCCCCTTTTTTACTTTTCATGACTTTTTTATGTTTCTTTTGAATTTTTAATAAAAATGTGACCATTAAGGGTGTTCGGACACAGAGTTATCCAAAAATAGGATTCGTTTTTCGTTTATTGGTGATATGAAAAAGTGGAGCATTTTTACCTTTTTGCTGAAACGCCATATTTCTTTTGTTTCAGGTGCCACCATTTTAGAGTGGTCACATTCGCCACTTCTATGGTGATCTGTCCCAGACCTACCTGGGAATGTGCGACTTGTACAGTGACCATATATTTCTAATGAAAAGACATCCCGGCATTCAAATTTGCTATGTTGCTTTAGACCTTTGCTTTGTATCTTGAAACAGACGATTGTATAGGTTTGGATTCTTTGATAACGATCCTGGCACAAGCTCTCGACAATGTTTTGCTCTCCTGATCCCCTTCGTAAAAATCTTCACTGTCTTATTCTGAGTGAGTATAAAACTTAAATTACTAATTAAAAAATTTCCAGGGCGCAGTGGGTAGCGCTGATGCCTCACAGTTAGCTTCCCGGGTCCTTCCTGCGTGGAGTTTGCATGTTCTCCCCGTGTCTGCGTGGGTTTCCTCCCACAGTCCAAAGACATGCAGGTTAGGTGCATTGGCGATCCTAAATTGTCCCTAGTGTGTGCTTGGTGTGTGTGTGTGTGTGCGCCCTGCGGTGGGGCTGGTGCCCTGCCCGGGGTTTGTTTCCTGCCTTGTGCCCTGTGTTGGCTGGGATTGCCTCCAGAAGACCCCCATGACCCTGTAGTTAGGATATAGCAGGTTGGATATTGGATGGAGAAAATTTCCAAAGGTGAAGGCTATTTAGCACTTTCAATAAAACTGATTACATTATCCTCAGACAGTGATTCAACATTTATCAGTTTTTAGTGGGTAAAGGAAAAGATTATCTGTAACTGTAATTCTGACTGATTGAGCAATTCAGTTAGGAAGAAGAATTAAGGAAACGAAATCAGAAAGGTATTATCCAGTAGCCTTAAGATTTCGATCACCAGTAAGTTTGAAATCCTACTCTAAACCTGATGTTAGTTGGACTTTTTTATCAGATATGCTATATACATCTCACAATGGAGATATGCTTATATTTTTGGAATAAGTACCATTTCAGGTTAAGGTAAATTGTAAGACATTTGCAACAAGAAGGTGAACTGTAACTTTAAAAATACAAATCACAATTATTGGCTGCCATATATGTTCTTTGACACTAAAAGACTTTTATAAGCTCTGCTTATTCTAGACTCTAGGGTAGTTTTGAATTTGTTTGACATCAGCTTCCCAAACACATTCCAGATATACCTGCCTGAATGAAAAAAACACAACTTGAGTGCAGTCTTTTCATTCATTTAAAAATAAACGGGCTGGATATGATAAATTGGTAAAAATGTTCAATGAAGTGTTGCATATTACATGAGGCAGTTACTTTTCTTTTATGATCTAAACTCCCAATTTATTCGTCACAATAGAGAACTCCATCCATTATCCAACCCACTACATTCTAAGTACAGGGTCACTGGGGTCTGCTGCAGCCAATCCCAGCCAACACAGGGCGCAAGGCAGGAAACAAACCCTGGGCAGAGTGCCAGCCTACCACAGGGCACACACACACACACCAAGCACAATTTAGGATCGCCAATACACCTAACCTGCATGTCTTTGGACTATGGGAGGAAAACCACACAGACACGGGGTGAACATATAAACTCCACACAGGGAGGACGCAGGAAGCGAACCCAGGTCTCCTAACTGTGAGGCAGCAGCTCTACCACTGTGCCACCATGCCGCCAATAGAGAACTCTTATGTTTATACTGTAGAAACATCCACTTAAAATTTAACTAGTACCATTAACTTAACCTACCAGTTAATGATTAAGGTTCGATACATGTATTTTAGTTGCTATAATCTGGAAAATCTGATTGTAATTTCTTGTGCTTTCTTTGCATTTTGTGGCTGTTCCATTTCCTTGTGTATGTTTTAGTATTCACAATTTCAGATATGATCAGGTACATCCTAAAGAGACATGAGTGTCTTGATTTTTGGTGCTTTTCTAGCAGTCACTCCTGCTTGTGTAGATACTTTATTACTCGTATTTCTAGTTATGATTTCTTTTTCTCATTTTAACAGTAACATTTAGATTGGAGTTTTCTTCATGGATACTTTCCATGTCATTTTACATTTGTATTTTATTGGATTCAGCCACATTTTTTTTACCGTTGTTATAGTTGTATCTGTTGTCAGTCACATGACACACAAGTCATATATAAAAGATTGTATCACGTAGTGTTATCCCAAGTATGACATATTCAAAGCAAATTGCGGTGCTTCTAGCTCATTATTTTTGGTTAGGGCTAAAGATTCTAGTAGACCGGGGTTAACTGTTTCAGTGCAGCTTTTGAATTTGACTTTTTCTTTTTCTTTCTGGTTTATTCAGTTTTGAATTTTGTCCCTTTTGCTATTTTTGACCTCTGCCTGTTTCTCTGACAACAATTCTACACTCTCTGTTTTGACTAATTTCATTTCCTGGTCATTTTACCACACCTCTGGACTACTTTTTAAAGATGTTTCTAAACAGCACAATGTCTGGGCCACCACTTCTTATAAGACACATTGTCAAAGCTTTGATAACTGGAGAGGAAATTTACTCAGAAAATAAATGAATTAAAATAGAGCATTTTGTAGAAAATTTGGGAATGTGTGCTACATTATACTGTATTGTATAGGGTTGTGTCAGAATGGGACTTATTCATCTACTGCTATTTTTCACATTGAACAGCTTTTTCTTTCTCAGACAAAAAACCTGCATATTGAGGTGCTTTATAGAAAACCTGCACCTCATTATATTTGCTTGTACTTGATAACTTCACAGTTCAGTTCTGTGACATATACTGTAATTTGGCATTTCATTGAAACAAAATGCTTCATGTTCTCTTGGGTTCCTGTAAGAAATATGCCTAATCTTGCCCTTTGGTAGATTTTTGTCTTTTTATTTATTTATTTATTTTTGCTGGAAAGATTGATAGTTGCTTTATAACTTGTAGGGATGTGAGATTATTGCCTTAATGATCTTTAAATCAAAATTTGATGCAGAGTTACTTCTTTGTATATGTAAATTCCAATTTTTACATTTAAGTTTATTTTGTAGGAAAATACTTATTCTTCGGACCTCACTTGACTTTGACATGAGCAATTTAACTACTAATCATATGTACAATCTTACAATTTATTTTCTTTTTAAGGTCAATCTTTCATTTTACTCATGATTGTTCTTATTTGTTAGTGTTTTGACCCAGATTTTTAAAACACTATTCACTTTCATTACTGCATTAAATGAAAGAATTTAACAAAAGGCCACAGAAAATAATCATCCCATCATAGAGTTGTTATAAGTCAAAGCAGTGACTGAAGGTGTAAACAAATATGGAGGTTACTATAATGTTGCCTTTTTGGAACATGACAGCAAATCATTACTTATACACATATTCATTTTATGTTGCATTATTTGTTTGTGCTGTTTAGTGTTTGGTTGATTTTGTGACTGTAGTTTCCTTAAAATTACTTTCAAGCTCTCAATCCACCATTTATAGACCAGATTTATCCAGTCAATGGCACCTGCTGTATTTCAAGCATTGTTCCCATCATCATGTAAAATTAGGTTGGTGTAGATATTATTTCAATTTCTTTGTTGATGTGTGTTCTTGCCAATCAATTATTGTTTTATATACTGCCCTTAGGTAGCATGGTGGCACAGTGGGTAGCGCAGCTGCCTCGCAGTTAGGAGACCTAGGTTCACTTCCCGGGTCCTCCCTGCTTGGAGTTTGCATGTTCTCCGCGTGGATTTCCTAACACAGTCCAAAGACATGCAGGTTAGGTGCATTGACAATCCTAAATTGTCCTTGGTGTGTGCCCTGCGGTGGGTTGGCGCCCTGCCCAGGGTTTTATTTCCTGCCTTGCGCCCTGTGTTGGCTGGGATTGGCTCCAGCAGACCCCCGTGACCCTGTAGTTAGGATATAGTGGGTTGCATAATGGATGGATGGATACTGCCCTTAAATGAGTGGGGAATCAAGTAAGACGAGAGAGCTTGCATACTGCATGTCCTCATTTACCACTGAAAGTTTTACTGTAACATATCCTTAAACACAACTGAAAAGGTACATTGTTTATACAATACCATTTTTTATATCATTTTTTCTTTCAGTTTAAAAACTAATAGCAAAATCCTGGTTTTGAGATCTAACAGACTGATACATGAATGAAGCATGATTGCTAGATCAAGATATGAGTTTCTTGAGTGGCAGATAATAATATTTTTGGATTTAAAAAAAAATACAGGGATCTAAAATATGTCAATAACCAAATTGTAAGTTACAATAACAAACTTCAGATATATACTTCTAAAGTGGATTTTTTTTTTTTTGCTGTACCTTTGTATAAATTGCTAGAATTTAGCCATTCTTTTCAGCTGAACAAATCTGGATCCATGGTATGGTTATATAAAAATTGTCTGCCTTGATGTGACGTATTGTTTTGCAAATTAAAGTTATATAATGATCACGTTTAATATTGTAGTAATGTTACTGGCAGCAATTACTGTGTATCTCTGATGACACCATCAGTGTATAAAACCCATGACTCTAAACATTATCAACTATAAGTTAATAAGTTAAATAATCTTAATTTCAATGTAGAAAAATGACAAAAATAAATTGGAAAAATAATTTATGGCCATTAGATGCTATTCCTGACATCTGTGCTGTATGACTTTTGGCTTTTTGCTGTCATTTCAGTAAAGCTGTTCAAGTCCATTCACATCCTGAAAGTGTTTCACTGATGAGATTATACCAGTTGCACTTACAGTTCCTTCACATCCTCCAGAAACACCTCTCTTGCCAGGTGACTCCCTTTGAAAGTTTAATTTTTACACACATTTGTACTATTGTACTTACATCTTAATACCAGCAAAACCAAGGAGCTGGTGGTGGATTTTAGGAGGACCAGGCCCCTCATGGACCCTGTGATCATCAGAGGTGACTGTGTGCAGAGGGTGCAGACCTATAAATACCTGGGAGTGCAGCTGGATGATAAATTGGACTGGACTGCCAATACTGATGCTCTATGTAAGAAAGGTCAGAGCAGACTATACTTTCTGAGAAGGTTGGCATCCTTCAACATCTGCAGTAAGATGCTGCAGATGTTCTACCAGACGGTTGTGGCGAGTGCCCTCTTCTATGCGGTAGTGTGCTGGGGTGGCAGCATAAAGATGAAAGACGCCTCACGCCTGGACAAACTTGTTAAGAAGGCAGGCTCTATTATAGGAGTAAAGTTGGGCAGTTTAACATCTGTGGCAGAGCGACGGGCATTAAGCAAACTCCTGTCAATTATGAAGAATCCACTGCATCCACTGAACAGTGTTATCTTCAGACAGAGAAGTAGCTTCAGCGACAGACTTTTGTCACTGTCCTGCTCCACTGACAGACTGAGGAGATCGTTCCTCCCCCACACTATACGACTCTTCAATTCCACCCGGGGGAATAAATGCTAACATTTTATTTTTATTTATTTATTTTATTACTATTTAATTTAATATTGTTTCTTTGTATCAGTATACTGCTGCTGGATTATGTGAATTTCCCCTTGGGATTAATAAAGTATCTATCTATCTATCTATTGAAGCAATGTACTCGGAATTAGTGATTTCAAATGAAAAAGATTTTAAAATATTTTTCTTAAATATCAACTGATGGCTTTTTCTCAGAGAGAAAGAGACTAAGCAAGCTCTTATTTTAGCTTTACCAAATATGATTATTCTTTTAACATTGATGGTATATTAATGATGGATACGAAATAAATGCAATAGAAAGATTGAACCCTGTGAGGATTAGCTGCCCAATGTTTCATGTCTATAGATGGAAGTATCCTGTTGCATTCACTTTGCTAAACAATTGCATTTTTGCTTTGAAGTGAACTTGAATTCTGAGTGTGAACTTATCAACTTGACATTGCAGCTTTTCCCTGACCAGAGTCCATTTCACTCAATTTATTGTAAAATCAAGTGCTTTTTACACACTACTGAGAGTTGAGGTGAAGGAGATGGGAGGGTTATGATACGTCCCATAAACCAACAGATTAGCAAAATTGCCTCAAGGTGAGGTTTGTAAACTCTGTGCTTAACATCTCAAATTTTGCAATTCATCTGGGGTTAAGCCTCTTAAAGGATGGAAATTACATGTTTTACAGTTAAGCGTGTAAACTGAGATGGTTTTCGGTAAATGGAAGAATACCATTAGGGGTGAGTGAATAGATAAAATTAGATTTTTAATGCAAAAAGTTTATTTGTGTTTAAACATTTTTAAGTGATCAGCCTTGGTGTGTTATACTGACTGTCTTTCAACCTGACCTAATATATATATATATATATATATATATATATATATATATATATATATA
>JANRMT010062795.1:13917059-13973193 GCA_026402145.1 Polypterus bichir lapradei
ATATATATATATATATATATATATATATATATATATATATATATATACATATACATATACATCTATATAACCCCTATATAAGCTACATATACCCTACAAGCCCAATGAACTGTATAGTCCAAGGTTTAAGGTTTCTTCTATTTACTGAAGTTTATATTTAAAAAAAAAATTCCATTGCCCTTCTGAGTTGAATCAAAAAGTATGAAAAGCATTCAAAAAAACACCAGAGGTTATAATTCTCAGAAAAATTCACAGATGTTTACATTCTTTAAAAATATGTTAATTACTACATCTTAGCACTTTGACAACAAACTTTTACCTAGACATACTCTACGTACTTATGAACACATTCCTCACCACTTCCACCTTTAAGTTCAAATTCACAGTCATGGGTACATAATTCATTGTGTATAGAGTATAATAAAAGTTTTATTTGCCCAATATGTTTGTGAACAAAATGATCGCAAGCAGCAGAAATGTAAGCAACTGTCACGAATCTGATTAAAGAATCAACTTTCATAGCTTGGACCAAAACAGTAGAAACACCTAGCTAAAACAACCCAAAATCAGAAACTAGAACAAAACCAATACCAAAGCCTCATTTACATTTATTTTTCACAATTTTTTCATTATTGAAAGAAAGGTTAAGCCTTGGTGCCTTTCATCCAAAAAATGATCTGTCCCAAACATCAAGACACCAGAAAGCAGCTCCGGTTCTCCTATCATTGATAGACCTCTCTTTTTAAAAGGACAGATATGGATATTGAGGGACGGTCTGAGAAACTGGCATCTGGCCATAATTATATCCTTGTGATTGTTGATTTTGCCAACATATACAGTAGTCGCAAGACATCTGGCTTTAGGAACCTAATATAAAATATAAACCTGAGGAATTAACAAAAGTGTTTGTTCATTCTTGAAAGAAATTTTCACAGACTGAAGGACTCTTTATATTTCCGAAATATTTAACCAGATTTACAAATGACACTTTTAAAAATGTCTTTATATTACCCACGGAATGATGGGTTTATCATACATTTGAAGGTAGATATTTACATCCAGCATGGCTGTATACCTGCCACACCTCCACTGGTGCCTGCTCAGCTAACTGCAGGGTCATCAACTGGGGACCACCATTCCTCTAGCTCCTACCTCAACTGGGCAGAACCTCACACTCCATCTTGCTATCCTGCATTTTGCGACCAAGTCTGAATATTTTACTTTCTTCCTCTCATGTGCTGCCCCTATCACTTCCTCCCATGCAATTGTCAGCCTAACCAGCAGCACAGATTTTATGGCTGCCACCCACAGCACCATGTCTGGCAATAGTAAGGTACTGCAGATGTCCCCTGGGAAGTGGAACTGCTGTTTTAATCCAACTTCAAATGCTGCTACAAATAGAAGAGAAGAGATGGATCATCCCATTTCATTCCCTACTTATTTTTTTGTTTATACTTTATTTATTCCCAAGGGGAAATTGTATTTTCACATTACCATTGGGGGTTTTGGTCAGAGCATAAGGATAGCCATTTTACAGGGGCCTTGCAGCAATTTTCAGGTTATGGGCCTTGCTCAAGGGCCAATGGAATAGGTTACAGCTGTTTCCTACCTGTGGTGAAATTTTGGAGGATGGAACACATGCAGGTCCTGGAAATAGTTCATAACTATGGCCTTGATGTTATCGGGAATCTAAAAAGTACAGTGAGAAGCTGATGAGTTGGTGTGGCACTGAACCATACACATTGGTGAGGTCAAGTCATGTGACATGTGGGTCTTTCTTTTCCCTTTTGGCGGTGTGCATCTGTTCCCAAATAATTGAAACATGTCCCACACACCCTGGGAAGCCTGGGACTCCAGCCTTTTGGCAGCTGGTATCATTATAGCCATTCTCCATCAGGCAGGTGGCCATCCTCCTTGCTATTACAAAGGAGAAACATTTCCTATTCTTCATTTAACAGCACTTTACATTTGCTGATTGTTTTGGAATCTTGCTCTTTGGAAATGAAGACCACTACATGATTACTTTTTAAAGTAACAAGTAACCTAATGCATTACTTATTTAAGTAAAAGTACCTGCATTATTATTATCCAGAAGCCCTAGATGCAAGTCAAAAAGCTCATATATCAGTTTGCTGCTAATTTGTAGGCCAAGCAGAAAAGAGTGTGCTATATGCGACCCTATAACAGAAACATATTAATAAAGTGTCAGTTTAGTTTTCATAAAGCTATTTGCTATAGATACTGTATGTTGAAACAGTGTGATCAAGTGGTGTAGTGGCCAGTGTGTATACCGTGAGTTATTGGTGCCTCAGGATGGAGATGTAAAAGGAGCATGAATACAATTTATTTCAGAGCACATGAAGAGCTAATTGTATTTGTAAAACACAAAATTATCACAATTGGTTGTGTTTTACAAAGATTCATATATAGGCTTAGGATTTAATAACATATACAGGACAGTCAAATGTGCAGGTTTACAAAAAAAGAAGAAAAAGTAACGTAAAAGCAAAACGTTTATGTGTTACATTTTATAATAAGTAACTATATAACATGTTTATGAGTTACATTTTATAATAAGTAACTATAGAACAATTTCTTATTTGTAATGATTGATGTAACTAATGGCGCTTTTCCACTGCATAGTACGGCACGACACGGTTCAGTTCAGCTCACTTTTGGGGGGTTTTCCACTGGGAACAGTACCTGGTCCTTTTTTTAGTACCACCTCAGCCGAGGTTCCAAGCGCGCCGAACCGTTACCAAAACGTGACGTGTAAACTCTGCTGGTCACTGATTGGCCGGAGAAAATCGTCATTACTGCGTCACTGAACTTGCGACACGAGACACAACAGACCCGCTAGATTTTTAGCACAGCCAGCGAAGGTTCGGACGCACCATTTTGTTTTAACCAAAAATGGCTGTTTCGTGGTCTATTGAGGAAGTACAGACGTTCCTCTCGTTGGTAGCCGAGGAGCGTCTTGCTGTTAAAAACATCCACATGCCGAGAATGAAGAACACCATTCCGTCGATATGCTCCATTGTTGTGTGTTTGTTTGTGACGCGTTTACGATGATGTCACGGCAGTAAAGGCGGCGCAACTATAACGACACGTGAATAATCCCGCCCACTCTAAAGCGGTACTAAACTGCAGTCAATACGCAAACCGAGCCGAACTGAGCCGAACCAAGGTGAGCTGTACTGAACCGTGCTGTGCCGTACTATGCAGTGGAAAAGCGCCAAAAGTTACTTTTAAAAGTAATGTTCCTCACTCTGTTCAGGAGACAAAGGCCCCATGTTTGTTTTCAGATTCATGGTAACCAATGAGGACGTTTAACCTTCTTAGCGTGCTTTAATGACGTTATATCAATTTCCTAAGGGAGAATTCACACAAGTAAACAGAGGATTTGAAGAAACCAGATTTCTGTCTTTACCAAGTTCCTGGTTTTGTGTGTGCATATAAACGCACTCACTGTGTGACCATAAGCAAGTCAGTACACCAACCTGTGCTCCAAATGGAAAATCAAAAGAAACATAACCAAGTGTATCTCTGATGTTATACGTTGCCTTGGTGTCAGCTATATAAGTAAATAAATCTAATGATCAACAGAATAGGACGTACCTTAGCCAGATTTCAAGTGTCATAGTAAAGGGTCTTAATACTTGCGTCAATGTGGTATTTCAGTTTTGTATTTTAAACATTTGTTAAAAAATACTCTAAAACTCTTTTTTGGCTTGTCATTGTAGAATATTGAATGTTACTTGATATGAAGAAAAATTTATTTAAATGAGTTTAGCACAAGGCCAAAACATAACAAAATGTGAAAAAGGAGGGGTCAGAATAGTTTCTGAATCCTGTGTATAAACTTGTATCCTAGTTGTTGAGATTACTTACTTCATGTTCCCAGTAATATATAAAGGCTCCCTAGCACTATTTCTTGCCTTTAATACAGTAGAAATAAACACAGACTGGAAAAATTGGTTAAGAAAATAGGTGATAGAACAAGAAAATTGCCACATATATCTTTGATTTATTATTTGAGGAATGGCAGGCAACCTGTTAAGTTTAACACAGTCTTATAGGGTTTCTGTGTGTGTCATGCATAAAATATTAGGTCAAATGAGAAAGTTAAAACTATCACCTCACAGTTCTGAGACTGAGGGAAAGAAGGTGAAAACCTCAAGAGAATATAATCTGCTGTGAAGGTGGGTTTTTGAATTTTTGAAGGCTGAAGTCTGTCATTGTGGCTTCTCCATATGACATTTTGTATTTGACTGGATCTGAAACTACCCAAACGGCTTTAAACAAAACAACAAAATGTTAATAATTTATTGATAGGTTAAAAACACTAAAAGAGTAACTGCAACTACAGAATGTTATTTATTAAAAGTGAAAACAGAAAAATGTACTTGATCAAAATAAAATAACAAACGTTTAAATTAAATTTATCAATAAAGCAAAGTTCTTAAACAATACTATTATAATAATAATTTGAAAAAAACACTTTTCCTTTTGTAAATGTCTGTTTATGCTTAATATATGTATTTTATAATTCTTAAAAATATACTGTACCATAGGCAGATAACTGTCTAAACCTTATGTCCATATTACAACCAAATTCCAAACAGTTTCTTTGAAAATTTACAGCTTGCATTGTAAAAAAATGACTGTGCAATTAGCTGAAAGTTATTAATACTCTGAATAAAGGAGTTTTACTTCAAACATGTATGTGTCACAGCAACATCTATTTAACAGTAGTAAAAGGTTTCTATCTCTCCCTGAGATTAGAAGATATATCTTTTCACATGCCTAATTCAAGGACTTTTTATACAGAATCTGTTCTACACTGTATATTTATACAGTGAGGTGTTTTTTTTTACGGGATTATCCTCAAGATCTTCCTTGGGTCACAGAAACATGATTAGTTGTAAAATTTCAGTCCGATAACACCATATCTATAATGTACCAAACTAATAGTGTTTACCTAAGGCCGACATAGGGTGACAATCTTGAAAGGAATACTGTGAACAACCTTCAGAAAGGAAAATTCAACTCTGCACTCTGTTTTATAACTTTTATTTTTTTAGCATAGTTTTAAGTTTTATTTTTTCTCACTCATTCTGAAGGCTAGTCAAAATACCAGAGGAAATAAGTGCAAATATTTAAATCCAAGGTTGTTTTGCTTAAAAGTTAGAATATCATATTGGTGGTATTAAAGCCTCACTTAAAATCTTTTGTGATTCAATGTAAATTCACTTAGGAACTTTTTTTCAAATTAAAACAAATATTAACAAACATATGACAAATAAACAACCAAAGAACAACTGAAACAGAAATTAGTGTTCTCCTTGCTGTTATAAAGTATTTTAGACATTCTCGTAAATATTGTCATTCTGAATCTATTTTAAATTACAGTGCTAAGACTCATTATTTCCAGTTGACCTGCTCAAACAATAGGCACCAAAAATGTGTATGTTTATTATTAATCTTTATGCAACTAAAGGTGCAGTGCATGCTCCAATTTAATGGGAAACTTTTCAATGTTTTTTTACTTTTTAAAAAGTATTTTACAAAAGCAGATGTGATTGATCATAATCGTAACATTGTCAAATGAGTGAGTTTAGCACAATCCATAAGGGACAGATTTAAGGAGGACATGGGGATGAATCATGACTTACTATTTTGTCTCTTCCTCCTTCAGTCAGGAACAACAGTATCCAGATCTTAACTGATGAAACTTCACTCTCCAATCTCACCTCTTCAGCTCACTAGCCTTTATAAAAGGCACGTCGACTAAAATAAGAAAGGTCTGACATAGGACTCTGTGAAAAAGGCAAAGTGCTGTAGCCTGAGACATTTAAAGTTCATTGGTTTTTTGCCTGATGGCATTAGATATGTCGACAAACCTGGTACCCTAACTTTTCTGTAATTTTGGTGTTGAATTGTTGAGAATGTAAGAGAGCAAAAATGTTGAGATACTTCTTCATTTTGAGGTCATAGTCTTCTCCTTTTATTACTTCAATGTAATGGTCTGTAATGGAATTGCAAATCGTTCAGAATTGTTTGCCCCCTTAAAGCTGATGCGAACAGGATAGGCTTCAGTCCTCATAGAATCTGAATTGGTGTAAGTGGGTTCACACTGGTTGAATGAATGCATTTAGGAACAGTGGACTGGGGTGTTAGAAAGGTACAATGTTTGGAATGATATGTTGGGACTTTATAAATTCATGAAAGTTTTGGAGATCACATTGTTGTGGCTGGAGGAATTTTGATTATTTGACACTTAGAATAATAACTTTGATGCATGAATTTTATTTTGGGGGTGTTGAAGATTGTTCTTGTGCTCGGATTGAAGTATGTACCAAATATGAACACTAATCATGCCTCAGTAAGGCAGTCCCTGTCATTAATCTTTGTTATGTATCTATACATTCTGAACTGATTTTGTTCATTTTCATTGCATGCTTCTAATTTATTATAAAATTATGACATGTTTTTATGTAATTATGGAGCCATTTTGTTTTTCGTTTTTTTTTTCCACCTGGAAGCTGCCATTTTTTGTTGCAGCCACATTGATTAGGGTTGTAATGTACTTTGCTGGTTACATGGGAGCACTTTTGCTGTGTGTTATAATATGCTGATAATATTAAAAACTCAAAAACAAAACTGTTTTTGGTTTATGGTTTTGGTTTCACGTTTTTGGTTTTGATGATCAGGACTCCTGGTATTTTTTTTGTACTTTGACCTGAATTTCTTCCCAGGTAATGTTGCTGGTTGATCCTTAAAACTTTTTTTATCTCCTGCTCTTATTTTCTGACTTAATCAGTTTCCAGCTCTTTATAATAACAAGAAAGTATATTCTCAGAATAGCACTAAAAGTCACACATTATTGTAAAGGAGTTAAAAAGTAAGCTGGGTGCATTTAGTGATGTAGTGATGTCATCCTCCTGTACTGAAGAAGAGGAACAACAGCATTAGTTCAGTAGGCTTAGTCAGTAGCATCGCTTTTCAGTGTAAGGCCATAAGTGTACCTGATTCGAGGTGACCAGCGTGCAGTGTAGGAGGCACAGACCTATTATAGTATCTTGAGTAGGTGCCTTGAAGAAATGTGTTCTTTATGAAAACCAATCAATATCAGCAGAAACAGCAAACTGTAAATGTTAGATCTCTTACATTTACAAAACAAACGCTAGTGTCCTTGTGAACATTTCTATGCACCAATAGTTGTGTGTGTTTCTACATCTAGGTTTGAATCTAGAAATACAGATGCACTGGGTCCAGATACCTAACCCTTGTATATTAATGTGGAGGTCTTCCTCTGGTGTTCTTCAAAAAAGTATTTAAATAATTGTCCGGATAAAAAGTATTGTGTTACATATGTGCATGGTCAAAATACTTTAGGAATAAGCATAATTTAAAATAAGTGCTTTATTAAGTGTATAGAGTTTATCCAAATACAAGATACAATACTGAGTCATTAATGTTATCAATAAAAATGGTAACTCCAGGAAGAACGTATTGGCCCACACTGAACTGGTCTGTAGGTAGTTAACACTTGTGCTCATAATGACCTTGGCTTTGTCCACCTTGCATATCACCGTGGAATAAGATCATTAATCTGATGCGGAATTGATTGGTCTTTTTTAGTTCTTTGTAAATATAATGCATGTATCTTACGTTTTCAGTAAAAAATTAAGATGACCAGAAGATAAAAAGCTACATACTTCTGCTATGTAGTTTCCCATATGAGTACTAGTAAAATACTTCCTGTTGTTCAATGGAGCTTTTTTCTCTAATGAAATCTAACAACTAGGTTTCACAGTTTCTGGGTGTTATAAGGATCACATGATATTTTGCTTCATTCATGCTGCCAGGATTATTTTAATTTCTTAGACACACACAATAGTTAACATATTTTTAATACATAAAAATGACCTAATTTTAAAATCATAGTGGTGCCCAGAATGGTATGTTATACCAATGTTAAAGACAAAATCATCAATTAAGTGTACTCACCGTTCTTGCTTGAAATATAAGAAATTACTATTACTGCATAATTTCCCCACTTTCTTATTTATTTTGGGGTGGAGAAATTATACACAGCAGGAGGCATAATTTGAAACATTAATTTTGCTTTCATTGCAAGTCACATACAGTGGTAAGGCTTTCATTGTTTCTACTAGAAACAATGAAAGCGTTACCACTGTATATGACTTGCAATGAAAGCAAAATTAATGTTGGAAATTATGTCTGTTTGGCATTAAAAATGATTAAGGTATAAAAATAAATCTATTTCTTCTTAAAGGAAACCTGCCCAGTTCTATATACAAGTTGCACCCTGTTAAGAAGGCGTCTGCAGTTTCCAACTCCGTTTTGCCCGTTTCGTAGGTGCAATGTTAATGAACTCGAAACGTTTTTGTTGATCCTCATTAGGGAAAGGCAGAGGTCCTTTGTGAAGACGTTTAATGAAGTGGACTTCCCGTTGGTTTTCCTGTGTCTTAGAGGCCTTTCTTTGTCTTCCTTTCCTTGTAAATGCCATGTACCACCCAGTGTACTTGACACTTTGAAAAGCAGTATAGTTATTCTCTAGGACGATCTCTGTGAAGATGCAATCTTTGCTTTTCCCTGTAGGCTGTAAAAAAACAAAGAAATTCTCTGTGATATTACATTCATCAAAGTATTCACTTTTTCTGGCTCTAAACGGAGCAAAGACCATACACAGTATGAGGCTGTCCAGTGGTTTAAGCAAATAAAGGCAGTGCTAGCTATTTCACAACCTAATTAATAATATATTTTAATTACTTTCAAATGAATACTTTTAAAATATCTGATTAGATACAGGCAAGATTATAGTCAGGAAAATATAATAGACTACTCTGTTGTTAGTTTAATCATTTCATTCAAACTAAGAGCCGTTTTTGATGAGAATAGCTACAGTATTTCACCCCAATATATCTCATCTTTTCTTACTCATCTAATGTTTGCACAATATCTTTATGTGGAGTGTTAATGGTTTCCAAGGTGCAAAACTAGTTATTCTTTTAAACAAGTATTTCCTACCATTTGTATGTGAATGTGTCCCTGATTTGAACAACAGAATTTAAAACCGTGGTTTGCATCCACACAAGTAACTCCCTTCGGCTATCGTGTCAGCTTTGAAACTCATATCCCAATGTTCTAGAGTCAGACCAGTAGCTTGTATCTAGGCTTCTTCAATGTTGTTATGCCCTTTTTGTATATATATATTAAAACTGTACATAACATTCTAGATCTAGCACGACAGCCACAGGCTTTATTATGCCTGAGGGGGCCCAGGATGGAATTATACTGATGGGCACCTCCTTTGTTTCAGCTTCACAACAAACTAGTCATTTAATAACACTGTTAATAACAGAACAATATCAATATTTCAATATTTCAAACCTGTTGTTAAATATTATCAACACATATTATGTAACATTTCAACCTAAATGCAAAACATAACCATTGTGTATTTTTTTTTTACATTTCAAGCCAAATGCAAAAGATTATCAGGTCACATTTAGTAACACTGAAAACTGAATGCCACAAAATATGCTTTAGACATCATGTATAGTAAGTAACAGATCCTATCTTCCTCCACTAATCTTTACAGAGTCCACCTCCGAGCTTTTGCAGTTGTTAAGTAAGTAATGTCATCCACAGAACTCGCTTGACATGCAAGTGTTCTTTCAATAAACAGGTGCACAAAACTGTTTTGTCTTTCTTGGCACATCATCATGCATAAGTAATTTGCCGTGGCTTATCAAACTGGTATCTTTTAAAGTTCCTCCTGGGCAAAGACAGTGTAATAAATGAAATATTCCTGAGGTGAG
Source organism: Polypterus bichir lapradei (assembly GCA_026402145.1). Taxonomy (NCBI): domain Eukaryota; kingdom Metazoa; phylum Chordata; class Cladistia; order Polypteriformes; family Polypteridae; genus Polypterus; species Polypterus bichir. The sequence goes on from JANRMT010062795.1 coordinate 13,926,911, forward strand.
ATGTCTGTTTTGTGCTGCGGTGGGCAGTGGAGCACTAGAAGCAGGGTGCCGATTTGAATAATGGCCCGATCAGTTCAAGTCACTATACCAATTCCACATTCTGTAGGTCCTCACAGTTTCTGTCCTTCCCGATATTGTTATTGGTAGTGTTGTTACAAAAACAACAAATTTCAGTACATGCTGTCCTAGGTCCCCGACAAGTTCAGACACCTAGGACAGGTATTGCCGTTTTACTGTGTTGGCACCCCTGCTACAGTATGGCCTTTCTTGGCTTGAGCATCATACAGTATGCTATATAATCCATATCCTATAAGCATTTGTGATTGCTAGTTTATGCTAGGGATTGGGAGAAAAGATGAATCCATTAAGACTCACAGTCTTTTTCATATGGCATACTTTATAGGTGCAGACTGCCTACTAATTAATTATACAGGTAGTCCCCAGATTACGGACATCCGAACTACAACTTACGAATGGGGCCACAGCTGCGATGCATGCGCCTCAGTAACTGCTGCTCCATCATCTTCGGCCAGGGGACGCTGCAAGTGGTGGCTGGACGGAGGCTGGAGGGGGGCCATTTCGCTGCTTGTGCAGTGTAGTGTCCCTCGGGCAGCTCCCGACAGCAAGTTACCGGGGCCACAGCTATTGCTCGTGTGCAGGACGGAGGCTTGATGGGTCGTTTCGCTGCCCGCCCACTATGCCGCCACAGCTACTGCTCCTGACTGGAGGTTGGCTGGATGGAGCGGAGGGGGGCATTTCACTACCGGCCCACCACACACAGCTGCCCTGTTTGTTCTCAGTGGGCAGCTGGTAATGCTGCAAGCGGTGACCCGGTTGTGGCTGAACGGATGCCATTGAGGGTGAACGGGGCAGCGGGGGGCAGCATTGTAGTGTGCCTCGGGTCACTGCCTGTTGATTGGGGGTGATGGTGGATGATTCACTTCCCGCCTTTGGCCGCACTGTGCTTGTTCTCGGTGGGCGGACGCTGCAGGCAGCATACTGTAGTGGAGGTGACTGTGAGGTGGGCTGGTGATGAACCACCCCTCACTGCCCCATTCATTCTCAATAGCAAGCCTGCTTGTACTGTTACGCACATAGCAGGAAGTTGTCTCTTGTCAGTAAATCAGACGTATTGATGACGGGTGCCTTCCTGCAGTGATAGCTTGGACAGTGATGTGCAGAAGAGCTCATCTTAACCTTTTGACTTCACCCTTAAAGAATATCTCTGAAACACAAATCTGATGCAAGTGCTGGTGATACAGTAAAGAAGAGAAAAAACATCACCATTGAAAATAAAGTAGAAATAATAAAAATGTCAGAAAGAGGTGAAACTCCATCATTCATTGGCAGAGCACTTGGTTACAGTCGGTCAACAATAGCATTTATTAAAATAATGTACCTGTTCCGACTTACATACAAATTCAACTTAAGTACAAACGTACAGTCCCTATCTCGTATGTAACCCGGGGACTGCCTGTACTCAATATTTATTATTTAACTTTTTAGTTACCATATATTTGCTGATGTCTGGGTTTTGACCAGGTAGTTCTATGACCATTCTGTGCAAATTCTGTATGAATTCATCTTGTGTGGTTTCATCTGTAAATGTATCTCACTTCTTAGGTACATTTTTATCTAAATTACTAAGTGTTCACTAATAACCAATACAACACAGTTGGTCCTCTGGTTTTATCTTTTACTACTGCTTCCATTCATTTTGCTTTTGATTCATAATTTATAGCAACTAAGACTGCCATGAAGGTATGGATTAGTTATGAAAATGGATATTTTATCTGGTATAAGCTCCAGAGTGTTGCAGAAGGAAGTGTTGCTCCAGATTCGATTACTGGTAGTGATACCATTTATTTAGAGTCATCATCAGTGTTCACCTAGGCAAATTCTGGGAGATCTCACAACATAAAGACATTCCGTTGTAAAGACATTTTTACAACTCATTGGACTGCTGATATTACACCTTATGTTAGGCTCTGTACGTGTCTGCTGGTGCATTCCAATGGGATTGATGAAAATGATATCATCCGTTCTATGGTCAGAAACTGATTAAACGTTAAGGCATGGTAAACACAAATCTTGTACTTCTTTGTACTTTCTATAAATAATTAATATTGAAGATTGGTGATTTTTATGACCAACCCCAAAATGGTACACAAGTATTGTAATTGATATACATCTCTTTTTTTATAGGCAGTAGACTACCTACTTTTTTTTCTTCTTACCATATGCATACAGTTATAACAGAATGTGGACTGCAATGCTCAGTGGTTGCTTTGCATTTATTTTTGAAAATTCCACATTCATCTTTTTCTCTCCTTAAGTGAAATTACTATAATAAGCTGTCTGACTGAGAATAATAGTTCAATATACTATACAGTAAGTATATGTCACTAATTGTAAATGTTATCAATGTTTTATGTTTTTAAAGTGCAATGCATTCATCGTATGGCATTGAGGATTGCCATTAAACCTACACAACAGAAAAAGAAATACAGTGGAGTATACTGAATAAAACAGAAACAGGTTGCGCTTTGCCCTGAGTTTTTTTTAAGCTTTCAGTACGCTCTCTACGGTCTCTTGAGCGTCTTCCACAGTTTCTGGCAGTTCATTTTGAGTGTGCTTGGGAGTGGTGAGTTTTCATTTGCCCTTTTCTATGTTGTGAATTTCTGGATTTTCTACCTGTTTGCTCTGTTTTTGACCTTGCTCTGGATTTCTCTATTGGGACTATGTTTGCCTAGATTGCATTTTGTTTTAGGCATCTTTGTTTTTGTCGTTTGTACTCTGCGGAGCTTGCCTTTGTTTCAAAGTATGTTTATGGAAGTAAACCTTTTCAGTTTTACAAAGATTCTGTGCTGTCCTTATATCTAGCTGGGGTTTGGCGGTTTGCACCCCTCTAGTGGGCATTTTTAGAAGTGCTTTTTGAACATACTGGGATTTATGTGCTTTGGGGCTCCTGGTTTATGACAGATATGTTCTAACTGCATCCTGTGCTAAGTGTATTTCTTGTAAAGAATCAACTCTCTACGACTGACTTTACAAAAAGCTCCTTGAACAATTGGAATTAACAATTTGGCTGCTAACAGTGTCAGACAATGGATAAGATACTTTAAAGATTGGAGCCATGTAGTGATTACCTGAGAACTGCCTTTATTTTAGGCAACAAAGGAAAAAATCAGCAAGCCCTTCAGAAATAATTGGCATTTGACAGTTTGAATAATGTGGCCATCCAAGCAACAATGAATTGCTGTTTATGCCAAAAGTGAATCGATCATCTTCTGCCAAAGGATTTTCTAATTTCTAGAATGGCGGCAGAAGAAAGCAGGGTGAAATGACACCTACGTCCTCCTGTATCAATCTATGGCTAACACAGTACAACACTCTACTGCTATAGAATGGTGGCAGAAAAACAGTGATAGGTTTTTAAAGAAGTAAGGAAAAAATGGAGGTTTTATTTACATGTAAGTTCTTATTCACATATTTACTAATCAATACTAAAATGATTATGCACATTACTTATGGTACATTTCTTGTAGTTATAAGCAGTATTTTTAATTTACAGTTATTGTGTGTAAAATGTTAGTTTATTATAAAGTCTTAAATGAAATGTTTACAGTGTGTATGTTTTAGGTATTTAATAAATTGCCTGTATCTTTAGTCCTCTTTTATGGGAAAAGCAATTCAATTGAATTTAATATGAAAAATATTGTATGCTGGAGGAAGTGTATCACACTGAGAAGTCAAGCATAAATTGCAAACTCTTGTTATATTAAATTATTTTACACTTAAATATAGCAACCTATCCCTAATTTACTAACCCACTTAATTCCATCCTTGGTCAGTCTTACTCTTCTTGTCTATATAAATAAAATGTATTATTATTGTCTTTAAAAAGACTTCACTTAATTATGTCAATGAGTACACCAGAAATTGTGTCTTTGCCAATACTGATGGTGCCTTAGCAGACTTATCCAAACCATTTTGCATTAAATGACATTTTCCTCATATGTAGCCCCAATCATTTGCTGAACTATTTTTTACACTTTATTCATGTGCAATAACATATACAGTAATAGGAAAGTCACAATTTTAATCTTATGCATAGTGCATCTTAGTTAAACAATTGCATGTAAACTAAGTTTGTTTTAGCAATACCGTATAAACCAAGTTTAAAAATTTACCAATCGAGGCAAAAATTAACATCTGAATTTACCTAGCTTACATATTGTATAGAAGTTAAATTAACTAAACAATTATAACTAATCATTCAAAATAATAATAATTCATATTTATCAGATGAGCTTGCCCGATAAATTTTGATTGAATTCACATTTAGGGATGATTAGCCTGACTACTCAAAGACAAGATGTGTGCAGTATATAAACAAAAATTGGGAATAACATCTATAATGACTAGAAGAGACATTGCTCCCCAACTTTTGCAATTAGTTTGTTTCCATGAATATAGATACGACTTATTCAGTAATTCAAAATTGCAAAACAAATGTAAAGACATATGTTTAGTAGAATCTTACAAGCTGTCTCCTTAAATGGACCCCATCCTGACTTGGAAATCTAAAGGAGAAATGGCCCCTTAGTAATTAATGGTCTTTGGTTTTGAGACATTTGAAGCCAAAGCTAAGCCAGTGCCCTAAAGGCAACATTTACTGCAAAGGTACTTATTTAATTGGCCCTGTCAGCACAAATAGTGGTGGAAGACCACAGAAACAAATTGAAAAAGGAAATGTAGCTGATCTTGTGATGATAATCCTATTTCAAAATGTTTATCTTCAGATTTCCACTGTTTTTTACCATTAGACTACCACTGAGTTTATTCTTTTTTTATGTTTATGATTACTGTTGTCAAAGACACACACAACTTAGCACTTGTGCCATACAAGAATGAAGTACCAGAGAGCTCACAATATGAGTTGTTTGATCCAAAGCAGCCTGTTACATTTTAGCCAAAGTTCTTCACCCAGCCTTTTTAAATATCTTTTTTTTATTCATTAGTTTTATTTATATTAATATTGCTCATTTCATTTATTATTTATCTAATGATGTATTAAGTTAAGTCTGTTCAGTCTATTATTTTTATTCATTATTTTATATTCACAGGAGCATTTATGTTCTACTATATTTTCCTTGTATTTCGTGGAGTCCGGGCCATCATTACCACTTTTTTGTGAGTATTGCCCTTTTTTTATTTTTTTTTAATTTAATGAATTTTTGTGTCTGTTTTTGGTCTTTGATTTCTAGATTTGTGTATTTGCACATTGTTGCCGATGACAAAAGCATAGTCAGCAACTACTTGTGCTGACAACTACACAAGCAAACTTATTCTATGCTTCTTATATGTATCGATCATCTCTTGTTATATTTAATATATAGTGTTGTCTTTGTTCCCTGTTTTTTTTTAATTTAATATAATGTGAACATAATAATAAGCTTGAACTTAATACTTCTGAAAATAGTTTCTGATTTTGAAACACACTTTGTTAGCAATTCTGTTTCTGCTGTTTTCTATTTTGACTACAACCTTCTTTCTCTTTTCTCTCAGCACTTTTATATTGTGTCGGATTCCACATCCAATTTTACTGATATTCTTTCTTTATCACACATAACGTTAAGGTCCAAAGTTTCCGGGACTAGGTGAATGCTGTCAGTTTGTACTTGCAATTTATCTGCAAATTGTTTTAAATATGATGCAATGAATACTATGAATACCGGCTTGTTTTCTGTTAGATGACAAAGGCTGCAACAAAATATTCATCACACATCCACACTGCAAAATTAAGGATTTACAAGACCAGTACAAGTTCAACAATTGAAGTACTAAGAAATTTCACACCTAGGTCCTGGTCCCTGGTGCCACTAGTAGAAAAGATGCATGCCACTCTGGTTCTTGCAGAGAATTCCATACCAGAGAATCCTGAAAGGCTTTCGCTCTGTCTAGTGTCACTTCTGTTCTTGATAATCCATAACTACTGCTTCATACGTCTTGACAATTTGTAGGCTAATACCGTATGTTACTGAATGTGCACATTTTCACAATGAAAAGCTTCTTTAATTGAATCTAGCTTCTACTTTTAAATCTCCAAATATATATGTAAATGTATCTCTCTCTCTTCTCTCTCTCTGTGTATATATATATATATATATATATATACATATATATATATATGTATGTATGTATGTATGTATGTATGTATGTATGTATGTGTATATATATATATATATATGTATTGGCATTTTTTTTTTTGTCAATATTTATTAATATTATGCTAACATGCATGTGCCACATTGAACTGAGAGGGAGCTTAATGCAAGTGAAGGATACAGCAAATAGGATTGACGGGCCACTCTAACAGCAGCACCTCTAACCAAAATGGTGAACAGATGACTGAAAAAGGGACGGTGTCCTGCACAGAATAAAATTGACGTTATCTAGTTTGACGCGTACAGTCATGTGTGAAATGGAAGGAGATGGTTTGGCAAAGCTGAAGGAAGATCCAAAGCTCAGTGATTAGCAAGTGTGCTGTGAAGCTCCAGTGAGGGTACTAGGCGCTGTGAGCATAGGCATTACTTAGCTTGAAGGAACAAGAGAGGGATAGAGGCAGAAGTCATATCCTCAGATCCAAGATACTGTAAGTCAAGATTGACAGCATCAGTTTAAACATAACAGTACTCCTGAAAGCTATTCCACTTTGATGTAGTGTAATTTCGCATCTACAAAATTTGTAAGGGTACCCTGGGGACTACCCCCTCAACTCCATCCACCCTGTCATCCGAAATCTTTAACATTTACATGTTTCTGCTTACTTTGAACAGGGATTCCACCCTGCTGTCCAAAATTCTTTGCTTATTGATATACATCTCCATACTTTAAAGGGGAATGATATACAATTGACAAAAAACACAAAAAGAAATTCTTGAGTAAACATCGTAAACAAATTAAAATCATAAAATCCAATAATGATAATAATATATACTCAAGTTTTATATTATTCCTACTGATTACCTGTTTCATTTCAAAAGAATGCTCTTTCTTATAAAAATGTTGTTTTGCTATGACTATCAACAACATCCAAGTTACAAGGAAAAGCAGAAATTGATCTATGGCAGGAGAATGTTTATTCATGGATAACTGTTTATAGCATACACAAATGCAAGCAACAGAGGTGACTTAATATTACTATTACTTATTATTTGGCTGACACCTTTATCCAAGATAACTTCCAACATTTAATACAATGATTATATTTCTTTTGTTTTTCCAATTGGAGCACAGGTAGGTCATGAGTGACATGCTCATGATTACAGTGTCATTAGCAGGAACTGAACTTATAGCTTCAGGGTCCTTAGTCTTAGCTGCTACACCAGATTACTTGTCAATAATATTTGCCTTTCGTTAAAAAAAACAAAAATCTACAAATATCATATATAGGCACTATACCTTAGGCCTATTGTCTTACCAAATTCCCTGAATAACACAGCTAGTTATATATATTTATTGTTTGGAATCATGGATACATCTATTATAATAGAAAATTAAACAGAAAGCAAGGCACAATAATTAAATATTTTAATTTAGTTTGTGGTGGCACATCTTTTAGCATGAATGATGGCAGCTAAACATTTTCTATATTTAATAACTAGCCTGTCACAAAAAGTTTAAATGTGTTTTGCTGCAATAGCTGCTTCGACTGCTCCAAGTACTCCAAGTCTTCTGACTCTATTGCATAAGGAGTCTGCCTCAGGTCTAACTACAGCCATTCTTTTGGGTTGAGATCAGGACTTTTCCTTGGCCATTTCAAAAATACAAATTGACATGTTTTTAAAGAAGTTGATTTTGTCTCAGCTGCAGTGTGCCCTTTTTACTCAATTATATCTCATGAATGTGAGCCCTGGACTCTCCTCTAAAATATTTTATAATTACTCAGTTGCCTTTACAGTGATGAGTCCTGCAGGTCCATGTACAGGAAGAACAATCTTAAATCATGACTCTCCTAGTGTTAGTTGGATTTTTTTTCTCCGATCAAAATAATCAGTGTGGCATGGTGGCGCAGTGGCTAGTGCTGCTGCCTCACAGTAAAGAGACCTGGGTTCGCTTCCCGGGTCTTCCCTGCATGGAGTTTGCATGTTCTCCCCGTGTCTACATGGGTTTCCTCCCACAGTCCAAAGACATGCGGGTTAGGTACATTGGAGATCCTAAATTGTCCTTGGTGTGTGTGCCCTGTGGTGGCCTGGGGTTTGTTTCCTGCCTTGCACCCTGTGTTGGCTGGGATTGGCTCCAGTAGACCCCTGTGACCCTGTAGTTAGGATAATAGCGGGTTAGATAATGGATGGGTGGAAAATAATCAGTCTAGAGAACATTTTTTACAGATAGTATTTTGAACATTTAATTTCAATTGTAATGTTTCATTTTGAAAACAGTGGTTTTCATTGGATACCTTACCTTGAGCGCAATTATTATTCCACAAATAAACTGCTTCTAAGTTGTGAAAGTAGATTTACTTTTTAGAGCAGTGTAATTTTAGTGATATCCAGTTATTTTAGTACCTGATTATACTTACATCATTAGTTCATCTAATGACCCTAAGTAGATACACACAAACTATTTCTTAGTTACATGTTTCTTTTTCTGAAGCATGTATCACTTCCACTAAAACAACTCATAAAATTTGTAGTTTCAGAGTCTTAAATTTATAAATACAATGACTGCTTTTAATTAAACAAAAAATTGTTAGAAATGTAAAGTTTATAGCTGCGGTGGGTTGGCACCCTGCCCGGGATTGGTTCCTGCCTTGTGCCCTGTGTTGGCTGGGATTGGCTCCAGCAGACCCCTGTGACTCTGTGTTCGGATTCAGCGGGTTGGAAAATGAATGGATGGGTAACATTTATAGAAGTGGAAACAGGCTTAATAATCTTACAAAAACAACATTTATTTCTATTGCACATTTTCATGTAAGGGATGTAGCTCAAAGCAATTTACAAGATGTCAAGGAAGTAGTTGCATGCAAAGAAAAACAAAATTTAGATAAGAACAACAATGTCTAAATAGTATACAAAAGATAAATAAATAATTCACATTACATTAGAACGCATATAATTAAGAGAAGTAGAGTCCTAATATATAAAATTGTTTTTTCAGGTTTCTAAATGACAGTCTGATGGTAAGGTCAGATGGCCAAGAAGGACAAAAAACCTCCAGTTAAGCTTGAAAAAAGAACTAAATTTGCAGGAGATCCAATCCAAAAATCTCCCACTAGGCATTCTGCCTATCATAAATGTACTTCGGTATTTCTTTATTGTTTTTTGTTAGGCTTCATCTTCGAGGATTCGACATAGTGGGCCTTGTGAAAGGTTGGGCTATCTGCTTTCAGGCACCACTCAGAATATATATACAGAGACTCAAATATCAAAAAGGTAAATATTCAAAAAAAGAAGAATGATTATAGGGAGAACTTAAAGTAGCCAAGCAACAGAGAAAAAACAAAACAAATCCCCCCTGCACCTTCAAGCTTTTCCACACTGATCCTTCTTCAGTGTACAAACAAGCAATCACCTTTTAATTTCTCAGTTTAATTTCTCAATTGTCTATGTGTCTTTACTGCCAGTGAAATCAAATCATTATTTGGGGCTCCCCTGTTCTGTCCCTTAATTCCATAGCTCTAAGCAATCGTTAAACAGACCATCCTCTAAGGCAGTTTTTCTGATGCCTTCTCTTTTTTTTTTTTGGCAGAAGCATTCCAAAACCTCTATCCTGAAAGAGTGTTCCTCAAAGATTCCCTTTCTGCGACAAGTCTTTACAAAGATACTGCCTGTCAGCCTAGTCTCCGTGTTTGTATATACTATAGTACTTTGTAGAGAGAGGCTGTCTGTGGAAGTTGAAAACCTCAGCACCACATCTGATTCCCCTACTGTACCAGCCAGGTAACCATCACCAGCATGTACATAATCATCCTGTTCCATATGGTAATATGAATCTCAACAAAATTGTTTTAATTTGAAATTTCACTAATGTTTCATTTGACCTAATGGAAGGAAATAACTGAAAGAGAAAAGATGTCAGCAGCCCATCTTCATTATTACTACTGGCTCGCGTCCTCCTTATATGAGACGGCAAACATGCTCACTACTTCTTCCTTTACAACTTTAGAAAAGGTAAAAGAGTTTTTAAAATGCAGTTTTAATTTTCAACACTCCAACTGTTTATAGACATTAGTCATTGGATAGCCCAGTAGAATTTCATACAAACATTGGTTACTAAAAATCATAGTGCTTTATAAAATAAAATATTAGTGGATATACATTGTGTAAGAAAGACTGACAAAAGGAAGCAATTAAACTCTATGCAAAAAAAAAAAACAACATTCAAACTTAATAGATATATTCCTTAAAAGAAATCTATAAATTTGAAATTCCCTGCTAGTGTGTTTTCTTTTCTAACAAATTTAGTAAACCTCTATTGTTTTTGACTGTTTTAAAAAACAGCATAATATGAACACCTAAACTTCCCCTTGGGGATTAATAAAGTATTATCTTAAGTGAAGAGAACCAATTCCCATATTTTCATTCTTTCTTAAGCCATCGATAACTGCTTGCTTCTTAAAAGGTATTTAGAAAAGAACAACAGAAAGATACCAAAAAGACACTCAAAAATTGCACACCAGTAAATCTAAATGTTATCACAATAGTATGCTATACATATTTGCTAAATTGCTGTGTTTTTCACTATAAAATTTCTACTTCAACATATAAAGTGTTTCAAAAAGTCTAATGAAAAGAGGATGTTAATCATAATCTTGAACTTTGACTGACGGATATTATCTAATAAGCCTGTAAAGCTTCAGTGGGAGCTGATTTATGGGCTTGAAATAGTGAGTAGGGAAAAGGGGTAATGCTAAGCTTGGGGTGTGCATGGAAAGACTTAGAACAGCCCTCTTTGATGTGGTTCTGCACCAAATCATTTTTAAAAGATTGACATCATTGATGGCAGCACTAACTTACAAAAATGTGTTACAAGCTATCTATTAGACAAGAGATAAATGATCTCTTAGCAATTTACTCTAGCATACAAGTTTGCACCTAACAAAAACATTTTATTTTTTGGCTTACTGTGTATCTCTGAGGTACTCTTGGGTACCGTAACAAAATTAACAGATACATTTCTCAAGATCTTATTGCCTATCCCCAACCAAAAATGTACTGAACACCGATCTACAAATAAAATGGGTTAAATCTACAGAGCCATTACAAGTTCTGTAAATTAAAGCTTACATTCAAAATATTATGCAGATTTTTCAATTCCGTAACTTTGTGGTACATTCTAAATATGTTCGTAAACTGATTAAAAATAACATATATGTAAAGTTGGGTACCTTTCTCTTACTATCACACACACATACAGCACTACACCTTCTGAAGTCAAAAACCATCAACTCATATTCAGGAGAACAGTTTTAGGCTGAAATGCATAGTGATGCTAGAAGATTGAACTATAATATTCAGGTATGGCACAAATGTGAACTATTAAAGAAATAAAATGGTGTTCATTTAAATAAATTGCATTAAACATTTTTGGTTAATGGATAAAACCTTTTGTGTCTGTGTGTTGGTGTATGTGATATGTGCTGTTCATATATTCTTACTGTATATACATATCTACACATTGTATATATGCAGAATATACATATGCATATTTTTATATATAACTATTTGTACATCAAATTGGTGCCCGATAGTTATGTTTATGCAAAAAAAAATATATATTTTGTCTTAATATTGTTAAGTTACCTAGATTGTATGAATGAGTCTTACCTTTCCCACAAGTTTGCCTTTTCTGGTCATGCAAAGGTAATGGCCAGTCTCAGCTCCTTTGATACGCACTCTGCTGCCAAATGTATCCGTTTCGACAAACAATTTTGCTGTTAAGAAAGACATAGACATCTTCAGACTCCAATACTTGATGCTTTAGAGACTTACTGCATGTCAAAACTTCATGCACTATGGTCAGTACATAAGAGAGTTTTCATCTAACATTCCTTCCCAACATTGATTATTCATCTGCTTCTACAGTAAGCTGTTGTAGTATTCATCTGTGGACTAAGTTGGGTGGGATACACTTGTAGACAGGATAACAGCCCTTAGTCATGATAGGCTCTTTTAGTTTCACTAAATAAAATCATATATGTACTTGTCTAAAACCTCAGGTTGTGTTGTGTTGTGTTGCTTGTGCGTCCGTAATTGAATTTTAGGCAGTGTATAACTTTAAAAACATATTACAGGGATTGGAATTGGCTGTCACCCTGAATAGGAGAACAAACGTTAAAATGGAAACTAGTAATGCCTAAAAGCTAATAGGGAACAGCAGTACTAATATTCAAAAATGTACCCTGGACATTCTGTGAAAAATATAATGGTAAAATAATAGTACGAGCAGCATAATGTATTACACATACAACTACTTTTAATTTTTTTAAGAAGTTTTCAACTGTGAAGAGGTCAGTAAAATACCAGCAGCTACTTGAAATATTAAGAAAATACTATAAGATTACTCATTATAGTTATAAAAAGGCCCCATTGATTAAAAAAAATAATAAAGTTAAATAAATCATTAGGCATGAGCAGCATTTTCCAAAGAGTGTCTAAAGATGCTAATAACTATATGTGCTTCACATGTGATTTCCAAAAATTACTTATTACCTGCGAAGTGTCTAAAGAATGAAAGCTAATAAACATTGGTGCATAATATAAAGAATGGCTGGTCCAGGCTTGGTAATGGTTGTTCATTTGCTTTAATGTGCATCAAGGGCACAATACATTAAACAACTATAAAAGGTAGACCTTCAGCTAATCAGAAGAGCATGTAGTTTGCAAGAATTTAGCCAGAGGATAGCATTAATCTAGCAAGACTCAAAATAAAATCAAAACGTTTATTTTTGTGGATTGCACAGTATCAGTTACCTTGATGTTACAGAATCTACCATTTGACTGGGGAAATATAAGAGGCATGGATTAAGGGCACAGTGTGCTGATGTGAAAAACTGGGTTGTTATATTTAGAATTTTCATTTTCTCTTTGGGTTGTTGATTTTATATGTTTTTGATGTTCACAATCTAAAAGAGCAAATTAAAAAGGGCAAAGCCCTATCACAGATAGGGAAGAAAAACAAAGGCAGAGGAAATAAAAAAATGAAAAGACACAGTGCTCAAAATGCCAAACATGCTAAACATTAGAATCTAATTATTAACATAGAATAATAAAAAAGAGATTTTACAAAGGCTTTTCAGGTGAAATGCTAGAGCAGTGGTAAAAGTCTGAGTTTATTTTGTAGGCCTTTGGCTTCGTGTGACAATTACATAATTAATGTTAGCAGGGAACAGAGCCAAAGGGGCAGTGACAGAGATCAACGATCTATCATCACACTAGAATTTCCAGGCAAAAATCAAAGTAAAAAAAGCATGGTAGTGACCTTAAAACACTGGTAATAAAAGGATAAAAACATCAAATAAACAAAATGCCATTGTGACAAATAACAATAATAACTGATTAAAAAAATGATATTAATTGAAGAAATGTAATGAACACAACTTTTTCAAGGCAGCATTCATGGTAGATTTAAATAAAAATGTAACTAGCTAATCTCTTAAATTTGCAGATGATAATTAATTTATAGTTTAACAAATACAATAGAATGTGCAAAAATCTGAACCTGGAAAACTCTGCCTTTAGATAAGAATGTAGAAAATAGAATCTAATAATAAAGTCATAAAGTTAGATACACATATGAAACACATGAATAAGGTAACAAGTAGATGATATATAATTGCATTATGGATGTCTCGGAATTGAAAGTAAACCTTTTAACAAATGATTTGCAGTTGCTGTCTGTAACTACAGGGTTGCAATTAAAAAGACAAAGGGATGTTGGGATACACAGCATGCTGTGTAGAATACACATAAAAATGGATGTGCTTAAGGTGTAAGAGGCAACCTCTAAAGTACAGTTTGCAGTGCTGAAGAAATTCCAGGCAAGAGCTACTAGGTATACACCATACAGTAAATGCAAAGAATGAGTGATGAATAAAAACTGATGGGATCTTTTCCGTCTTTAGACAAATAGAGAGTAACTGAAGACATGATACAGGTATTTCAAATTATTATTAAAATTATGGCTCAAGTAAGAAGGGTAAGACACCATTCCTTTATTAAAATAAGTTTTTCAACAAGAATATGAGGGTAATGTTTGAAGCTGGTTAAAAGTGAATTTCACACAAAAAATAAGAAATATTTGTTAACATAGGTAAAAGAAAGATGTAGAACAAGTTGCCAAGTAGTGTTTATTAAACTGACACCTTGAAACGTACATATCTTCACTGTACAAAATTTTGGAAGCATTAATAGAATAGGAAATGGCCTGATTTTTACAAAACGTTTATTGTTCCATGATACATGAGTCCAATAGTTAATGAAACTAAATTATTCCAATGTATTTCTGGACACGTTTCTAACGTGTCCTTAAATTGTCCACACTTGTCTGATTTAAAATGGTATATTTCTCTTTACCAGAATCTAGATTTTAAGTTCTAAAACTGAACCTCTAGCCTTGTAAGCTGCATGCTGCCTATGGTATACCACAACACAATCTCCCTAAACCTCTCTACCAGTTGTTTCAAAACTGATCTGTTCACTTCTTGCAATCTTATTATAGTTTGCAATATTTGATTCTTTTGCTCACAAATTCTTATTTCAAAAGTGTCTTCGTGTACGCTGCATATTGCAGGTTTGCTTATATGTGGTTGCCAGTGACACCTATAAATAAAACCACTGATAGACTGAGTGATTCATAGGCATCTAAGTTATGATCACATTTCTTTTTCTGAAAGGGAAACGAGTTTCTTTCAGATGGAGGGATCACTTTCAGCTGGCTTCAGAAATCTCTATTTATAATTATCAAAACTATGCAAGATGTGAAATGAACAAAATAGTACTAATCCTTTAATTGCTAGGCAGACAGAGTAAAAAATGTTCACTGCATCATATTTTTCACCTTTACCTGCATATAACTCAGTTACCTTGCTAGGTGGCAGCTAATTAGCAAGAGACAATGCCCCCCACCTCCCTCCAAAAGAAAACATTGCGTGCACAGGTAAACCTACTAAGGTGCCTGCCAGGATACCAGCTGATTGAAATTAAGAAAAGAACAGCATTAGATTCCAATTGGTTTAATTTGTTTTCAGATGACGTCAAAATTAGAGAGAGGAAGCCTTTTCCCCATGTACAGCCAAGATGTTAAGACTCCTTAGAATGAACTAGAAAACTGAAGTTTTTCAATCGTAAATATTATTGAAAAAGCCAAAGAATCAGCATTCTGTGTACTAACCATCCAACATTGTTTTGGGTGAGTACATAAGACAGCGTAATGAACTTCATCTTAGTTACAGAGACGGGAAACCTGTATCAGTTTTATTTCTTAGTTACTTAATTGGAAACATTAAAGGGAAATACAAACATAAATAGAAAAGATTAGTAATTTACTAAATAGGCTGAAAACAGATATTTACAGACAACTACGGCATGGGTTACTGTGCATGTCAGTGTTTGTGAGAGTTTACAAAAAACATTTAGGATATGCTCATTGTAATCACCTGGATCTTGAAATTAAAAATAATTAGCCTATATTTATTTCTTTTGGTCAAGTTTTTATTGATTGAAACAAATGTTTTAAATGAACAGTTGCAAATAATTTTAGAATCAAATAGATAAAAGTACTTTCCATATGCATCCCACAATTTCTCTCCCTCAATACCAGGTTTAATTTGTAGTTACTATTAGTAAATTTTTTTATAGATGCAGTAGACATCATTTGACCCTCCCAGCAAAGAATGAATCCTCAGGTTGAAAGCTTCTGTTACTCTTACCAAATCGGTTGCCATCCTCTGCGTTTGCGGTCACCTTCCTCCCTTGGATCTGCACATGGCGGCCACTTGTTCGGCTGTAGAGCTGGTAAACCCGCACCTGGAGTCGGCTGAGTTGATCTGACATGGCTCCTTGGCCCCTCACATACTGGTTAAAATTAGGAGATGGGTGATTCTCCCCCTTTTTTTGCAAAGGGAAAAATAAAACCACATTGTTTTTGGATATGCTATGTTGTAAGGTTTGGGAGAGTGTTTGAAATGAACTCTCATCTCATGATAAAGAATCTGGTTTGGGGATTTGGCTTGAGAAGCTTTGAAATGAAATCAGTAACTTTGATTCTCCTGTTTTTCAGTAGAATCAAAAGCTGGCAACAATTAATCTGCGTTAATTATTGGGCAAGTCAACCAGTGTAGAATTAGCAGTAGCAGGTAAGCACGTAAAAACAGAACAAATACCAGCGTAGAAAATGAAATAAAAATGTGTAAGGTTCCGATACAGTGTCCATTTACTGAAGATCACCATACATTTGTAAATGATAAGCATGCTTAACTTGCCCCTATACACTTGTGCTTTAAGGATTGTGAAGCAAGTAAAATTTAAGTGGTGTTTTTCTGCAATCTAAAGCTTCAAAATAAGCTTTAAAAACAAGATGTGTTTCTACATAATACAGTTCCAGCAGATTCCCATATAAACAGTCTGCAAAGATGTTTTTGGAAATTCTGAAGTCCTCTCTTTGTATTGTACATTTAGAGAAAGTATTGTAAATACACAACAAATTAATATTGACCTGTTCATCAGTTGTTAGTGCCTGCTTATATGGTTAGGGCTGTGGGGACAAGATATTAATATCTGATAACAAACAGTAAAGAATGATGTCTCTAGAATAGTGCATTTCCATTAAAACCATATGCATGCATATGAGTACACTCTCCACTCAACAATGATTTATAGATTAACATTCACGAACATATTCATGTAGGTACAATGAGAAACTCAACATACACAGATGCACCCAGTGACTCTTCTACAAGTGATTATTGTAATAATTTAGATGATACTTTGCAGAATTTAGGTATATTGAGTGTCAGAATGTTATATTATGGAGAGTAAGAGAGAGTAATATCATTATTTACACTGTCATTTGCTACAAATAACTACACAAAAACATTAGTTGAAGATGGAGAGGCTTCTGTTCAAGTATGTTTCTAAATATATTGATCTGTTGTTGCTGGAAAAGGTTTCCGCTCTCTAGCACTGTGGACTGTGGGTTTAAAAAATGGGCGTATAGATGGGGATAATAGTAAAAAAAATCAAAAACTTGCACTGCAAACAGTAGGTTCAGAAAATGGATGGAGTGTGAAATTGCACTGTGGATGCTTCTGATAAAAAATGGTTGGAAGGATGGATTGAAATATCTGAAATAGGCTTCTACTCAATATGATACTACAATGCTTTCAGGGAGTCAGAAAAAAGATGTATATATGGATGAATGTGTATATTTAAGGAAAATGACAAAATGTGAAAACTTCATCTGGTAATTTCAATAAGACCAAAAACTGATAATTAAATTTAATGTCTTATAAAAGTTAAAAATTAATCAACCAGTTCTCCTCATCTTTAATCGAAATCCTATCTAATATTACTGATGCTTTTAGGTTTATGGAGTCATTATTGTCACATGCACAGAGTACAGTGAAATTGTTATTTGCAAGTGCTAATCAACATGCAACACTTTGCCACACTCCTGTTGCATGACTAGTATCACTACCTTATCTCAAAACTTCTGTTGTTCTTACGTGAAAAATCTTAGAATATAGACAGACTACAAGAACAATATTAGATAAACAAAGGTCATATGAAATGTACTGTTTATTTCAGTTTTACTTTGGTTTTAACTGTTCTGCTGCATCCATCAAAGTGTTTCAGGTGGTCTTAAAATAAGTTGGTTCGAAGTGTTCAAACTCTGCTACCATGAAGCTTCAAAAAGGAAATCTTATAAGGAAGATCTGTCACTATCTTTGTTAAACTGACAGGTTTACCATAGATCTGCTGTTTTCTGTAATACATGGCATCTTAAAATAAGGGATTCCAGTGTCTTAGGACAATGTCTATGTATTCAATAAACCTCCTGTGCAGCTATTTGTATTATTGGGCAAACCAAATAAAAAATCTCCATCCATTATCACACCCATTGAATCTAGTGAAGGGTAAAGTGGAGAGGAGTTTATTCTGTATAAAAAATTTAATACAAATTAAATGCTTGGGTTTCCTCAGATTACTAATTGGTTGGAACATCCCAAAAATATGACTCTTAACTGTATTAGTTTGTGTCTCATTTGTTGTAATGACATCCCATCCAAGAATGGTTCTTATTTGCACCTGATGCTGCCAGCAACATATGGTGAGAGAGGAAGAAACAAGTTAAGAAATGTACAATAATGTGGTACTGCACCTCCAGTTAAAGTGCTCAATTTAATATATATATATATATATAGTAGTACCTATACATTGGGCATATAATGTGTGAGTGTGTGTGTAATTTATGCAGGACATCTTTCAATAAAACACTGCTTATGAAGTATACACTCAAAAACACACACATACTCACAGATGACCCCCGCCCCCATTAACAGGTGTTTAGGTTGTTCTCTCAGTTAAAAGTCGCTACCCGCTTCTTCGGCGATGCATATTTCAGAATATAAACCAGAAACTATTAGCTAATTATAATATATTTTTTTACTTTGTTTACGATTGTTTACAATCAATCACCAGTCAAAAAAAAGTTAAATTATGAAATATACCTGCGAGTTACAGCACAGCAGTAGGAAATGGAATGATCTGCAGAACAAGAGAGAAATCAAGTTAAAATGGATGAGATAGTGGCTTACTTGGGCGTAAGGCTTTGCGTTTTGGCTCTTGTTTTATAAGCCCTTACATGTAAAAGTATTGCTGGCTTAATGAGAGCATAACTCCCGTCTCGTCACTCTGAACTACCCGATTTTCTGTGGTGAAAAGATTAAGATGAATATCCTCAATCCCGGTAAGAATGGTGAGGGAAATATCAATGATTTAAAGCCCTCTTAGACTTTCCCTTTCTAAGGCACTGTGGTTGTTCGATCGATCTGGGGTATCCGTAATACTCTTGTACCAATTAAATATTAAATGTATTGCATCCATTACAAATAAAGGAAGGGTGTCTTTCTTTTTTTCGCTTTTTGTTTCTTTCCTGCAGCCTCCTTCTTCCTCGGAGTCGGCTTGTATTTGTAGATCCTGTGGTAGAGTTCTCCTCGATGTGTACTGTATTGTATATAGCGTCAGGAAGCGCTGGCTCCTTCATTCAAGCAGTGTTGAAGACATAAGGAACTATTCTTAATTTATAATAAAATGCAGAAAACAACGTGGTTATCGGTTTCTTCAAAACTGACCGAATCCATTTGTGTGTAAACTTTAACGCTGCACAATCCAGTAAGTAGCAACCAGTTTCTGGATTCGGTCTCGTGCTTGTCAGTCAGTCATCTGCGCCCGTTTGCGCACACAGAATAGAAGAGGCAGGGTAGGTGCAAAGTTAAAAAAAAAGTCTTGTCTGTACTTTCAGGATGAAATAAGAAAGGAGTTAGATGGTCCTGTTTAAGCTGGGAGAGGCTGGATCGGGGGAGGGGGGGTGGGGGGTTGTTACTCGGGGACACATGGGATTTGAATTGATTTAAACACTTGTGGGTGGGCATTCGGGAGCTAAATTACTGGTAAGCGAAGCAGTTTGAAACTGACGGCACCGCTGAGTGTCCATGTCTTTACTTTGCTGGAAATCCCGCATCCAGTTTTTTTGCTGCAATAATATAACATATAAGACTAATTAAGGGTGACATACAGGAACTCTTATCTTTCAGTACGCTAGGATATAAACTTTGTCTCCCAAAGTATGGGACAGGTGTGTTCTGTCGATTTGTGCTACCTTGTAGTAATAAGCAACACATGCAGATTTTTACACGTTTAAAAGTGAAAACGCCGAAATGAACAAAAACCTTTTAATGGTATTACTATCAGCCGAAAATTTTTTGTAAGGTTTGAACATACCAATCATGTTCAGCGTACAATCACAACAATGCTTGACTAAAAGAACACATTTAAACGGGAAAGGCATTTTATTGCGGCATTGGATACGTTTGCTCCCAATTGGTTTAACGACAAATAATATTTTTTACAGGGTCTGCTTTATTTACCTATTTTATTTTTTTAAAGAAACATTTATTTATAGTTTAGAATAAATGTATGTTACGCATGCGCAGAAGCACGTTTCGCTAGGTTGCATTGTTTGACAGAACACGGTGTTCTAAAAGCACTCACTTTACCGTTTCCTGGAGGCATCTTACTGGTGTCAAATGTACACTAGAATAAAACTAAGAAATATCCATTTGAATTTATATACATAGCGTTTATTAAACCGGTAGGCAGTGATACGCGTTGATTTGGCGTTATCAGTTTTTCATTATACAATATACAGCTACCTAAATAATTTTGAGTAAATAATGCATTGCGATGAACAAGTGATCTGTTCAAGGATGGTTACTGCCTTGTACCAGATTAGGCGAGAGAAACCTCCTCTCCTCACAACCTTGAGTTGAATACACGGTTTAAGAAATTAGAAGGATGAACGCACTTTTAGGCCGATTCTAATATATTTGCAATGACAGGTCACTGGTAGTGTGATTTTGATCTGGATTGTGTTGAAATAGTTCATTCAGTTTTAGAACAGTCTTACTTATGTATTTTTGTTAAATAATTTTCAGTTTTCCAACCGCATCCACATTTGAGTATATGTGTGTTACTTATATATAAAACCAGTGACACTGGTTTGGACAAAGCGGGTTAATGTTACATTGTTAACGTAGTACTAGGGTGTTGTACAGTGTTAGCCGCTATGAATGTAGTGAAAAGTAAAGCAAAATGACACCTTTTATTGGTTAACTAAAAAGATTACAAAGCTTTCGAGGCAACTCAGGCCCGACTCGATTACAGTCTACGCTACGGTAATTACTGATATTTTGCATATGTGCATAGTGTATGAAGGGGGGGATATCTATATTTAACAGGCGTGTGTATTTTAAATGACGATATTTATCGTGTGGCTGTATATATATACACAAACACTGTTTATAATACTTTTTCGTTTTTATTACAAATCATGCATCATTATTGCTCGTATTGCTACGTGAACGAGTGCCGTCTCTGCAGTGACTGCGCCGCCGTGATGTACAGGCGTTGCGTCCAGGGTTTGTTTCCGTCTCGTGTCCAGTTTTCTCCGCAGGATTAACGGGATAGATAACGAACTGATGGATCCTTTTATTACGTTCGCACGCTATGGTGTTTTCAGTAATCACGAATGCTTTTAAGTCTTTTCTGAAAAAAAAATACAATCTCTTGTTATCATTTTCTACTAGCGTGGTGTGAAAAAGACACGTTCTATACAGTGACCTTTAAGATACGCAGAGAAATTAAAGGGGAAGTGGATGACATTTTCCCGACGATCGCAGTCTGTAATTAAACCATTATAAGCTCGGTCCTCTGTCAAAAGAGCGCATTCCATTGACGGAGCCTTTCTGCAGTTCAAAGGCGTTCGCTTCAGCTTTTTTCCGAGGTAGGCTCTGCTCTTACGGCTGTGAGCCATTACCTGTTTGGAAAGAGTAAAAAAAAAAGCAATACCAAAACGTAGAATTTCAAAGGCGTTCCTATGATGGCTCTGTCAGCAAACGTGTTTAAAATTGACATTTAGGTGCTACGAAGTTGCATGTAAGGTGAAAGAGGGGGCACACGCAAGCTCACTCAGTCCAAAACGTTAATGTTTTTTTTAACGGAAATAACAACAGGACTAATAATCATGGTATTCTGAAATGGATTAAGCAGATTTTAGAGTGAGATTAAATGATGATGATGATAAAAATAGTAATTGTTACGTAAGTGTAATAGTAGAGTCAGACGCCATAAGGATCCAAAAAGGAAAGAACACTGTTAGAATTAATGAAGAATATATCTGTATCTATATACACCTTTGCAGCTATGTGTGTATTTACAGATTTCCAGAGCACTTTGTATTTCTGCTTTGTGGTAAACAAATGACCACTCAAAGGTTTTGAGTAACAGCCTTAAAAAATGGCCACTGAAGTGACAATTTGTGTACAAATCGCGTAGGTAAATGTTAATTTAATTTGTGATTTTAAAAATTAATGATTTTTTTTTTTCATTTACAGGAGAAAAATCATACAAATCTATTTTCAGATGGCTTACAAAGCAGTAGAAGCATTAGGAGTATGGAAGTAGTATGTGGCCACTTGTCACATCAATGAACATAAAAACACAACAGCTGCTTCACACTTTTCTTAAATCCGAGTACTTCAACTACTTTGTTGCATTAGGCACAGTAGCCAATAGTTTTACACCTAATTGTTAAATCAAAGGCAGGAACACCAGTTTACATTCATGGTGATAACCTTTTGAGAAGTGAATGTTTGTGTGCGTTGAAATTTTCAATTACCCCATTTTCCTTTTGTAACAATCTTCAGGCTAAAATGAGGATTGAAGCTTTCAAGCTATTGAAAAGAACAACACAGTAGACCAGAACCTCATTGTGAATTGCAATTAAATTGGAATAAAATCCAAATTCCAAAAACTTGATAATATGGTAGGATCTTTGGATTGGACATCTGTTTTTGGGAACATGGTTTCCATCCATTCATTTTCTATCCGAATTCAGTTCAGGGTTGCAGGTCTGTTACAGAATTTTTAGCAAAATAATTTAAATAAAAAAATATGAGCGCTTTGAATAGTGAGAAAAGCGCTATAAAAGTGTAAAGAATGAATTATTGTTATTATTTTTTAAAAAGTATGCCTTTTTACAGTCAGTTGCAAAAATACCGATGATCATAAAAGATGCAATATGCAAGCTTTCGGGGCAACTTGGGCCCCTTCTTCAGGCAATGTAATCGAAAGCTTGCATATTGTAATCTTCTTAGTTAGCCAATAAAAGGTGTCATTTTACTTTGCTCTTCTCTACATTCATAATGGCTAACGCAGTACAACACCCTAGTATAAAAGATGCAGAAACCAATTTGCATTTAAAAATAATGCAATAATCATTCAAAAACCTTTTAAATGGTAAAGATATTAAGATCAGGAATATCCATTTTCTTAACCCACTTCTTCATTACAAGGTCATGGGGAGTCCGAGTTTATCTAGGCAGCAGCAGTCTCAAGGCAGAGATTGGCAATGAACTAGGAGGCACTCATGCTTACACATTTCCATTCATCTTAAAGTTACCAGTTGTACCACCCCATATTTGGGAAGAAAACTTACACAGACATGGAAGAATGTTCAAAATCCATATAGGCCATGATCAAGCTGGGATCTCAATTCTTGTCATTTGGAGCTTTGTTAACTATAGGCCATCTACTCACTATTTTATTCCTAATTTATGCTGACTGTTATGCTTACTGTCTTTAAGAAAATTTTAGCTCTTTCTTCCATCCCCTGGGCAATGCCAAATTAGCATTAACACTGAAGGTTTTAGAGGGCATCTATAGTCATAGCCCTTCCAATGCAGCAGTTATGCAGATACACTGATAGTAAATGTTTGACATGATTTTTATAATAAATTTGGAAAGAACTTCTTATATGGAAAGGACTGCTCTGTCCCCGTGTCTGCGTGGGTTTCCTCCGGGTACTCCGGTTTCCTCCCACAGTCCAAAGACATGCAGGTTAGGTGCATTGGCGATTCCAAATTGTCCCTAGTGTGTGCTTGGTGTGTGTGTGTGTGTGTGTGTGTGTGCCCTGCGGTGGGCTGGTGCCCTGCCCAGGGTTTGTTTCCTGCCTTGCGCCCTGTGTTGGCTAGGATTGGCTCCAGCAGACCCACGTGACCCTGTAATTAGGATATAGCGGGTTGGATAATGGATGGATGGATGGATGAAGTCCTAAGCATATAGCCTAATATTCTTAAACCCTCTTTGTCAAATTCAGGGTCATGTGGAGCATGTAAACTCTGGACAGCCTACAAAATTGATCTCAGCACACTACATCTATAGTGCAGCAGCTCTCCCACTGTACCTCACTGCCAATGTGTAGGAATATGCAGTCTGAAAATGTGCATGCAGCAGGCATGTCAAACAATATTGGAATTCTCATCTGTAATGTTTCTGTACTCAGCAGAACAACCAGGAAATGTCCAGATAGATATATTTTTTCACTATTTCTGTAAACTTGCATTCTAAACAAAATTTATAAAATAGAAATCTTGACTTGGGATAGGAATTAATTTGGTCAACACATGCAGTATTTCTATAAATCTGATATGTGTTTAAAGAAACAGACCCAGTGTTTCTATCATAACTGTAGACTCCACTTATAAAGACAATGTAGTTTAATGTCCAGCCTTACATCTCTAAAACTGATTAAGCAAGCTTGGAAATGGGTGAATGAAAGCCTTGATGAACAGTGGAAGCTAATGTGAAGGTTGCTGTGGGATTCTAAGCCTTTAAATAAGAAGACTCAGCTTGTTATCATTTTTTGCTTGTGCTGCCGGAGTTGCAGTACGTGATGCTGTTTGTATTTTTGTACTTTTTTTATCATTATAGTTATATCTAATACTTACACTGACTTTAAGAACTATTTTTGTTCTTTATTAAATTTTAGGCCAAGAGCAAAATCATTTCATTGACAGTTTGAATTGATGTTATCTACTGCTGTCAACATTCAGAGTTCCTTTTGCAGCTGCTACAATTTTGTGAGTTGATTTCATGGTGCCACAGTATTATGGAACTGACCCCTGTTGATAGTCTTTGTGACCTGTGAGTTTATCTTACTTCCAGTACAAATGATGGTAGAACCCATGATCTAAGCTCTGGCTTGTGTACAAATAATGACAACTTTAGTAACAGGGGTAAATTTTATAAGATAACTTTTGACCACACTTTCTTTGTCTTGTGTTTTTGATTTGACAAACATTTTCTGACTGTCTTCACAGGACTTCTGGACTCTTTCCGTTTCTTAGCTTTGGTCATGCCCGTCCCTTTTAACTTTTCAGTCTGCTGGTCATGCATGCTCTGATATTAACTCTGCTTGTGGCCAGAGTGAGCAAAGGTGAAAAACATGAGACCTACAAAAGAAAGACAAATGCCAACAAGACTGAGCAATAACATCATCTGGGAGGATTCCCCAAATAATTCTCCACTTACCAACAAAGATAATATAGGTATACTGCTATGGCAAGAGAAAAGAAATACAAATTTTCATCAGTTCTATAATGAATGCTGTATACTTTGAAATTTTTTATGGAAGGAACAGTTTTACTTCCTGAATATATACTATAGAAATGGAAGGAGGAGTATAGTGGCAATGTCAGAACTTAAAAATGTCTGAGATTTACACATTTTAGGTATCCCTCAAAGTTATTTGACCACTTAAAGACCATTGTCTTTCTTTGTGTCTAGATCTGAGGTTGTGAACACAATAACTCAAAATTTAAATGCTCCAACTGGTGGTGGGGATGGTGTTGTTTATATGTTCTTTACTCACTAGTCTTTGTGCATAAAACATAATCAGATCAATATAGATCCTAAATTCTGTCAAAGGAGTACTGACTCACATAAAACACAATACTCACACCACCCACTTGACTAGCTTGACCACACTGTATTCCTGTTAGATCCAAAATTAACCTGAAAACTGTGCTAATTTATAAAGCTGTAAATTAATTTCTCTGGTGCAAACCCAGTGTGAACATCATGGTAAAATTCTTACTAATCTGTGGTCTCACTCAATTCTTGATGAATGTTGAGTCAACTTTTTGGCTGCTTATCTGAATATCTCTCTCTTGTGTTCTGCCATCTGTATTGATCCTAAAGTACATAAAATGATTAAACTCACTTGATCCACTTTAGGATGGTGGAGGCCAAAGGATAACCTGACAGAATCAAATTCAAGGAAGAAACCAACTCTGGATGGAGCACCTGCTCATTCCAGGTGTAATGTTTCAGCTAGGGTTCCTCCTCTGGCTTGTGTTTTTTCTTCATGTTTTATTCTATTGTTTATGTTAATATTGTTATTGTTGTTTATTATTTGCATTGTTCTATGTTATTTTTATGTATTGCTTAATTTCTATGTGTTCATGCTTCTTCCATGTTCCTTGTATTTTGTTAGAGATTCCTCGAGAGGTGGGTCCACCTGTCTATCATCTTCAGGGGACTTCCCTCAGCTCTATAAAGGTTGATTTAACACATAGTTCCTTGCAATACATTATATGTACGGGGTTTTTGTGAGTTCTTTTTGATTATTGGTGTGTTGATTGTATTACTGGTTTTTCTGACCTCTATTCTTTGTTTTTGACCTGTCTCTATTGATTTGTGTTTTTGAGACTTGTTTGCCATTTGATTGCATATTTTCTGACAGTAACTCCTTTTGCTTTTGGGCCTTTTGTGCTCCCTGGAGCTTTTTGTGCTACAGAGTCTTTTTTTGTTAAATAAATCTTATATTTCATAATGATTCTTCGTTTGACCTCTTTGTTATACAAGCCAAAGTTTGACAGTGACCCTTCCTCTTGTAGAGCCGTTTGAAACAGTTTTTATGACTTAATAATATATTGGCTAGTGACCCATTTTGATAGCTTGCTCTGAAGCAATTTAGGAAGCCATAATTTTAGGATTTTGTTTAAAGGAACTCCCCATATTACCAAACACACTTCCATATTGGGCCAATTTAGATCCACCAGCTCGTGTAACATTCAAAATAAAACTGAAACCCAACATTTTGTGTGAGGCATTTTAGATGTCTTATTGTTGTGAGAAAAATGGAGAGACAGGAAAAAGTTTAAATGTACTAAATGGGCAAAGGCAAGAACAGAAAAGGTTAGTCTAAAATGAGCACTGGCTACAAGCAGAAAAAAATAAAACACAACAAAAAGTTCTAGGTTTGAGAACACTTAGAAATTGACTCGGAAGCAGAGTCCAGAGAGATGCCAGGTGGAACATTAAATGTCATAAATAATTTGGCTCAAAATATGACTCAGCTGATCATAGAGGAACTGGTGTGGCTTTGACATGATAAACATCAAGAATTGTGAGATGTAACAGGGAACAGAATGTTTGGAGATTGGAGCAGAAGGAGGATACACTAAAACAGCATGTGGCTGAGGTTATGGACAAGGGAATGACATGATAGTTATTAGTTTTCATGAACAGCAACCTAAATTTCACCATCAACCAAGCAAGACAACATATTTGTCCTGATGCAAATTACAGCTGCATGAAGCAGTATGTCAGTCCACTACAACTATGAAATATGCTGACACAAATGGATACATCATGTTTAGAATCAATTAATAAAGAAGGGATCAAGTATAGATTAGCATTAAGAAATACAAAATAATAGATCTAGCTTGAAAACAATTTTGTTAGGAACTGACAGCGGTTTGGTTGGAGTTTGAAGAACATAACGGAAACAAACGAATTAAGGAAAGATTTAGTTTCATAACGACTGCTAAGTATTTGACTATAACATTTGGTTTTTTTATGTGAATCAGATTTTTGCTTGTTTAAAGACTATTCTATTGGAAGATTCTAAAAACAAAGGCAGATTTTCTCTGCTGCTATAAAATACCACAAGGTCTGTAGGAATAAAATGACCACAATAATTTAATTCTCTAACCCTATTTATGACCAGTGCATCTGCAGAGATTTCAGTATTTTTTATGGCTAAAACATATTCACAAAAAACATTACAAATTACTTAGTGTTTTTATGTACTAGTAGATATACACTACATGGCCAAATGTTTGTGAACATATGACAGTCACACCTATATTAGGCAGTGATATGGAGTTCAACCCCCCAATCCCAACTTTGCATCTTCTGGAAGGCTTTTTATAAGATTTTGGAGTGTGTCTGTGGAAATATGTGCACATTGACTTGCAGTTGGTGTTCCAATTCATCCCAAAAGTGTTTAATGGGGTTGTGGTCAGAGCTCTATACAGGCCACTTAAGTTCTTCCACACCAAGAACATCATGCTGTGTCTTTATGAGCCTAGCTTTGTGCACAGTGCTGGAACAGAAAAGAGAGAGAGATTACCACATGACACCACATGACAAAAACAACTCAGGATCCCAGATTTAGGACCCATGTGCAGCCATGCAACAGGTGACACCTCAGCACCACACTAGTTCAGATGGAATTGGAACAGTGTGAGTTTTTTTTATGGTGACTGAAGTGCCAATTCAACCACCAACCCCCAGGTTTCCCAAAACGGACGGAGCAATTGCAGGTTAAGGGCCCAATGAAGTGGAGTTACTTTTACCGTTTACGGGAGTTGAACCGGCAACCTTCAGATTTCCAGGCCAGATCCCTAGCCTCAGAGCCACCACTCCGTCCAAACAGAAAAGGGTCTTCCATAAACTGTTACCACAAAATTTAAAGTACACGGTTATCTAAAATGTCTTTGTATGCTGTAGTATTAACAGTACCCTTCACTAGAACCAAATGGCATAGACAAAACCCTCAAAAACAACCCTAGACCATTATCTCCTCAACTAAGAGTTACATTAGACAGTACAGAGTCCAGAAGGTAGTATTCTCAGACTTGTCTGTCAGACCGCCAGATGTTAATGTTTGATTCATCCCTCCACAGAACATGTTCCACTGCTGCAGAGTTCAATGCTGGCATGCTTGACACCACTCAAGCTGCCACTTGGCATTGCACATAGTGCTTAGGCTTGTGTTCAGCTGCTTGCCTATGGAAACCCATTTTATGAAACTCCCGACATTGAAAGTTACTGAGCTCTTCAGTATGACCACTTCTACTGCTGATGTGTGTCAATGGAGGTTGCATTGTTGTGTGCTTGATTTTTATGCATCTATTAGCAACAGGTGTGGCAGAAACATGTGAACTTAGTATCTGGAGGGATGTCTACAAACATTTGGCCATATAGTGTATTTATACCATATCAATTTAAATATATACATATGTGCATTCTAATTGTACTATTCATAAATATAAACCTGTAGTACTAGGGTGTTGTACCGTGTTAGCCATTATGAATGTAGAGAAGAGCCAAGCAAAATGACACCTTTTAATTGGCTAACTAAAAAGATTACAATATGCAAGCTTTCGAGGCAACTCAGGCCCCTTCTTCATATAGCACATGAATGCAACACTCCATGTAGCTGATCAACATTCATCCCACAATACAGTATGTCATTGTTTGCCTAGAAGTGGTAGAAGCAGTCTATGATACAGTGATTTTTTTTTTTTTTTTATGACGTTAATGAACCATGGCAACAACAGCTGGTCATGGCATCAATTATATATTGAATGATTCTATAATCAATTGTGTACTGAGTCTTAGTTATACTCCAATTTCATCAAGTGAGTGTGTGAATGTGAGTTTTCACAAATTAATCTAATTGTTACTTTGATGAGACCCTCATTACTGTCAAGCGCTGTCACGTACTTCTCTTCATACGATTGGTTGGCCTTCTACTCGCATGCTTCGATCCTGCAGATATATGGTTGTTATGAGGACAACGATCAGCCACTGACACTCAAAGCAAAGAATGCATAAGAAAGGCTGCATTTGATGAAAACATGCAAAAAGCTTGGAATTTTCTTTAAAACTCAATCAAATTAACTTTTTGTAGAATGTAGAGCTCATTATTAACCTACAATTAATATTCTTCAATTATGGAATTTCTGTGTTTGTAATTTTAAACTATCAAGGCCAGTATTATAGCAGTACAGTACTCCTACGCACGTGGTGTAATGGTAGCACCGCTGCCTGGTAATAAAGAGATCATGGGTTAGCATCCTGGGTCCTCAATGCATAAGAGGCTAAAGTTGATTACTTATTTGAGTAGTGAGTAAAGCTCTACATAAATTTTAAATAATTATTATTATACTTAACAATTAGTCAATTTCAAATTTTAAATATGTTTTTTACCAAACAAACAAAACATATCTCACGAGAACTCTCAGCCTCAGTATACCTTCACAGTGCCTGAAACTTGATCCAAATGCAATACAGTACATCCGGAAAGTATTCACAGTGCATCACTTTTTTCACATTTTGTTATTCCAAAATGGATTAAATTTTTTTTTTTCCTCAGAATTTTACACACAACACCCCATAATGACTACGTGAAAAAAGTTTACTTGAGATTTTTGCAAATTTATTAAAAATAAAAAAATTGAGAAAGCACATGTACATAAGTATTCACAGCCTTTGCCATGAAGCTCAAAATTGAGCTCAGGTGCATCCTGTTTCTCCTGATCATCCTTAAGATGTTTCTGCAGCTTAATTGGAGACCACCTGTGGTAAATTCAGTTGATTGGACATGATTTGGAAAAGCACACACCTGTCTATAAGGTCCCACAGTTGACAGCATTAAGTCAAAGGAATTGTCTGTAGACCTCCGAGACAGGATTGTCTCAAGGCACAAATCTGGGGAAGGTTACAGAAAAATTTCTGCTGCTTTGAAGGTCCCAATGAGCACAGTGGTCTCCATCATCCATAAGTGGAAGAAGTTCGAAACCACCAGGACTCTTTCTAGAGCCAGCCGGCCATCTAAAATGAGCGATCCGGGGAGAAGGGCCTTAGTCAGGGAGGTGACCAAGAACCCGATGGTCACTCTGTCAGAGCTCCAGAGGTCCTCTGTGGAGAGAGGAGAACCTTCCAGAAGGACAACCACCTCTGCAGCAATGCACCAATCAGGCCTGTATGGTAGAGTGGCCAGACAGAAGCCACTCCTTAGTAAAAGGCACCTGGCAGCCCGCCTGGAGTTTGCCAAAAGGCACCTGAAGGACTCTCAGACCATGAGAAACAAAATACTCTGGTCTGATGAGACAAAGATTGAACTCTTTGGTGTGAATGCCAGGCATCACGTTTGGAGGAAACCAGGCACTGCTCATCACCAGGCCCCTCAATACCACCCCTACAGTGAAGCATGGTGGTGGCAGCATCATGCTGTGGGGATGTTTTTCAGTGGATAAAGTCAGGATAAAGGGAAAGATGACTGCAGCAATGTACAGAGACATCCTGGATGAAAACCTGCTCCAGAGCGCTCTTGACCTCAGACTGGGGCGACGTTTCATCTTTCAGCAGGACAACGACCCTAAGCACAGCCAAGATATCAAAGGAGTGGCTTCAGGACAACTCTGTGAATGTCCTTGAGTGGCCCAGCCAGAGCCCAGACTTGAATCCGATTGAACATCTCTGGAGAGATCTTAAAATGGCTGTGCACCGACGCTTCCCATCCAACCTGATGGAGCTTGAGAGGTGCTGCAAAGAGGAAAGGGAGAAACTGGCCAAGGATAGGTGTGCCAAGCTTGTGGCATCATATTCAAAAAGAATTGAGGCTGTAATTGCTGCCAAAGGTGCATCGACAAAGTATTGAGCAAAGGCTGTGAGTTTTTTTATTTTTAATAAATTTGCAAAAACCTCGTAAACTTTTTTCACGTTGTCATTATGGGGTGTTGTGTGTAGAATTCTGAGGAAAAAAATTAATTTACTCCAGTTTGGAATAAGGCTGTAACATAACAAAATGTGGAAAAAGTGATGCGCTGTGAATACTTTCCGGATGCACTGTATATGTTGTGAGGGATGGCTGGCAGTTTATCCCGGCCAGCACCCCCAGGCCGCTAGATGGAGTCCTCCCTGCAACATGGAGGTTCCCCGAATTCCCGCAGGGCATCATGGACAATGGAGTTCGACTTCACAGCCCTGCTGAATACCATGGGGGCCACCAGGGGACGCTGCAGGGAGGCAGGAATGTTTCTATTATAGCCCAGAAATACTCCCTAGTCACAGGGATGGAACAAATGAAGTACTTCCGGGCTGAAGAAAAGAAGAAGTCTGACCCGGAAGTGGTATGGAATCATGGACTGAAGGACAGAAGCACTTCTGGGTCACGAACTATATAAAGAACTGTGGCAAACGCAGCAGACTGAGCTGGAGTTGGGAGGGAGTGCGACAGAGCTGCTGGGTGGAGAGGAGGATTTATTGTATTGATTTATTGCTGATTATTGTATGATTATTGAGTATTGTGGAGGTGAAGGTGCTTTGTGCACATTATTGAAGAAATTAAATTTACTTCTTATATTTTACCCGGTGCCTGGACGTGTTGTCTGCGGGTTTGGAGGAGCGACAGTGCCCCATACTGTCACAATGTGTAACACCAACTTTTTGTTTACAAAAATGGCACTTCTAATCACAGGTGGTGATTTAAAAAGAATCTATATTCCCCCAATGTGCAGTAGATGTTGTAATCATATGTGTTAGTCACTGTTATCCCTTGTTATGGGTTTGTGCACTGATAGATTTGATAGCACTGATAATTCTTTTTATTCTGTTAAATGCACTTTGTGATGTGCCTCGGTCATATATGACCAAAATATTATTTCAAAAGGTAAACAAATGTTACTGCTAATACTGTGCACGTTTTTCTGATTTTATGCACCTTGAGATCAGCCTGGGTCAGATGTGAGCCAAATGTTTATTTTATTTCAAAAGGGAAACTAATTTTATTGCTAATACTGTGTACTATTTTGTTTTATGAACTTTGAGATGTGCCTAGGTCAGATATGACCAAAATGTTATTTTTTTATTTCAAAAGTGGAAAAAAGTATTGATGCTACCACAGATTCTGTTCAGTTATATATTTGTTATTATTTATGCACTTTTTGAAGTACCTTTGTCAGCTATGACCACATTTAAAAGGGAAACAATGAATAAACATTACTTGTTTTTCAACACATTCATTTATGTTGATTTAAAATGTGTTATCACCTGTTGCTTACCGGCCGCTGAAAATGTCTGGCCCAGCTAATTTTCTTGGTACGGAAATCTGGCCCAGCTAAATGTGTGTAATTGGAGAGCCCTGCACTACATGGACTGTATAGTGATGACATACATTCCAAGGTCCAAGTCAGACATTTTTTTGTTCCATGAAGTCAAGGCTAGAACTCTTTCCAGGTGCATGTGTCTGAGCCTTCAGTTTATTATGATGAAGGTGAATTGAAAATTAATATTAAGATTGGGAAAGATGAACAAATCTCTTTATTTTAGGGGTAAAGCACACAGTAGTCATAGTTAAAGCAAAATTTGCTGCCAAAACCAAAACTCTAATCAAAAGATGTAAGTCTTATCCAAACAAAAACTGTAAACCAGAAATACTTCCAAAATGAAATTCAATTTTGTTTGAGTGTCTAACAGGTCTTACAGAAGCTCCTTAAAGGAACACTCCACCCTAAAATGATGTACTGTATTTGTATCTGTTTATGGAGAACAGCGATCACAAAATTCCTGTTAACAGTGGTGTATTGCTGTCGGCTCCCATCACAAAGCAGCTCAGCTTTCAAATTTGTACTGTGGTGAACTGCCAGTGGTCGGCCACTAATGCACAGTGTCTGGTTTAGAAGTGGTCTCTTTACTGTATGAACTAGTAGGAAAACTCCTTGTCTCAGCCATGCAAAGACTGCTTCTAAACACTATGAGCGGAGTGTTGTTTTTGTGAGGCCGGCTGTGCTCTCTATCTCGCTGTGTCTCAGGCCCGCACCTACAAATGGGCCTCAATGGAGTCACAGTTTGCTTATTTTCTGAGGTTTGTTATAATAACAAACATTGAAAATAATAATGAATGAATAAGTATAAAATTAAATGCTTTAAGTGTTTAAAAGGTTAGTGTATTTTATAACAATTGAGTTCAGTTGAAGTCCCATGCACATAGCCTGAATCTATCTGCATTGATGTTAAGACCTCATAGGTAGATAGATAGATGGATACTTTATTTTTCCCAAGGGGAAATTCACATACTCCAGCAGCAGCATACTGATAAAAAACAATATTAAATTAAAGAGTGATAAAAATGCAGGTAAAACAGACAATAACTTTGTATAATGTTAACGTTTACCCCCCCGGGTGGAACTGAAGAGTCGCATAGTGTAGGGGAGGAACGATCTCCTCAGTCTGTCAGTGGAGCAGGACAGTGACAGCAGTCTGTCGCTGAAGCTGCTCCTCTGCCTGGAGATGTTCAGTGGATGCAGTGGATTCTCCATTATTGACAGGAGCCTGCTCAGCGCCCGTCGCTCTGCCATGGATGTCAAACTGTCCAGCTGCATGCCTACAATTGAGCCTGCCTTCTTAACAAGTTTGTCCAGGTGTGAGGCGTCCTTCTTCTTTATGCTGCCTCCCCAGCACACCACCGTGTAGAAGAGGGAACTCGCCACAACCGTCTGGTAGAACATCTGCAGCATCTTATTGCAGATGATGAAGGATGCTAGCCTTCTAAGGAAGTATAGTCGGCTCTGTCCCTTCTTGCACAGAGCATCAGTATTGGCAGTCCAGTCCAATTTTTCATCCAGCTGCACTCCCAGGTATTTATAGGTCTGCACCCTCTGCACACAGTCACCTCTGATGATCTGATGATCCATGAGGGGCCTGGGCATCCTAAAATCCACCACCAGCTCCTTGGTTTTGCTGGTGTTCAGTTGTAGGTGGTTTGAATTGCACCATCTTAGTTGTTATTATCCATCCATTAAAATGTGTTTGGATTACATGCCAGTCCATCACCAGCCCCACTCATACTTACTGTACAGCAGTATTCATTATTAACAGTGTTCCTGGTTTAGGCCCTTTTGCTTTCTCCCAATGACATAATGTAGAACTATTGTACTAAAAATGCAGATTTTTTTTCTCTTTTGTTCTACAGTCTGGTGCACATATCCAATTGCATCATCATCATAACAAGAGACATCGGCTGACATCACATACAGAAATGTAACAGTTTATTTAATCAAGTCAGTTCTTTAAATGATACATGTTAAAAACCAAACCCCAACACCAGTACAATAATTAAGCCCTGAGGGAGATATTAACAACATGATGTGAAATGACAATGTGCTCTCTGCTTCTGGCCAGCAACAGAACTTCATTGCACCACAGAATGACAGACGCAACCTTGCTACACACCCAGTACAATAAAATTACAATAACAGCCCAAACACCAATCGAAAAATGAAATCCTTCAAAAACCAAAGGCATTGGAAATTTTTTTGGTCTAGCCAAAGGAGCAAGACTAGTGGATTCTGATCTACTTTCCCGTCTGTTGACCTCGGGGTCAGTATGCTGACAGACGTTTGCAGGCGTGACAGCAGGAAAGAATGAGTCGAAAGCTTTTCAAAAGCTCACATCATAAAAAACACACCTAAAATTAAACCACACCAAAAACAAGTGCAAATGGAAATATTTAGAAAACTGACAGCTACAAAAAAAAGAATTTTTTGAAACATATGTAACACAATTATAAACCAGATGAGTAGCTCTATGCCATCTACTGTTGCTCTGTTGAGTGCTGGAGGGATTTGAAAATGTAGCATGTTATCACAATTTTTGAAAAAAGTACAAAGACTGGATTTTCATGCATCCCATGTAAATCAATATTTTCGGGTATGCACTTTTATCTTCCATAGGGCATGATGCTTTACTAGGATAATTCCTTTCATCCAAAGTTATCAGCTAGGTTTATTTTCAAGCTAATCATCTTTCTGTAACATTTAAATGAATGATTCTTTATTTTTGCAGTTTAATGGCAAGTTGCTGCACATTTTTCTCAGTGAGAGTTATTTCTCATTAAGAGTTATTATGTGTGTTTAATATGATAAAACAAGCACACAAGTGTAGTAGGTTTGAGGTGTTTTCTCAAGAACTCATTCCCATGTTCCTTATAAGAGCACAATTTCATAACATAACATAGCATAGCATTTTTAACCTGTTTTATTTAATCCAGAGTATGAAAAGCCAAATGAGCATCATTTGACAAAGAGGCCCATTGGTTACGTGCTTGCAATAGGTTCAAGTCCTGTTCTTCTTCTTTCGGCTGCTCCCATTAGGGGTCACCACAGCGGATCATCTTCTTCCATATCTTTCTGTCCTCTGCATCTTGTTCTGTTACACCCATCACCTGCATGTCTTCTCTCACCACATCCATAAACTGTCTCTTAGGCCTCCTTCTTTTTCTCCTTCTCCCAATATACTCAGCATCTGTCTTGTTGCAGAGCTTAAATCATTCAGGCAGTAATATGAAATATTTATTCACAGCTCCAAGGACCGTGAGTAAACTGTTGACTGGGTCAGTGTATGTTTGTAGATTAAACATTTTATCATTTCTGTTTAGGCTTTCTTTAGGCCTCACCAATTTAGGTTAGCTTCATTAGCCTTTTTCACACTTCTGCATTTTTATTTCCATGAGGGATTGCTGATGGATAAACTATCTTCCTGTTATCTAAAACAATGTTCCTCTTTGTTTAAATTCAAAACCGAAAACAGCCTTACCCAATTTTTTACAGCCTTTCCGGCTGATGAAGCACAGAAAAGAAATTGGACTTTTTATCTGAGACCACTTTGGTAACCTTCTGATGCAAAAATCTTTTTCTGAAATTGCAAATGCTCATCTCAGAGGTAACATTTGAGTCTTCACTGTAGGAAAACGGTACAGCTAGCCCTTTCTCACTATAATTTGACTATGCAATGGCGCCTGTTCATAACTGTGATGTGATGAAATGCTTTTTTTTTCTGAGTAACAATATAAATTGCAAGTTTAAAACAATCTACTGTTGTATGGTTGTACATGCCATGGCAAGAACTAAATCTCTCTATTATAAAAAAATATCTTGGAAGGAGATGAGACGTGATTGTCTCAGAGACACTATCACGTCCCGCGAGACAAGTCTTCGTGCCAAGCGATGTAACCACTCCCGCTTAAGCAAAGATATTTGTAAAAGTCCTGCGTGATTTTGTCGGACCCATTTCTTGTAGATAGATAGATAGATAGATAGATAGATAGATACTTTATTAATCCCAAGGGGAAATTCACATAATCCAGCAGCAGTATACTGATACAAAGAAAACAATATTAAATTAAATAGTAATAAAAATGAAAAAAGTTAGCATTTACTCCCCCGGGTGGAATTGAAGAGTCGCATAGTGTGGGGGAGGAACGATCTCCTCAGTCTGTCAGTGGAGCAGGATAGTGACAAAAGTCTGTCACTGAAGCTACTCCTCTGCCTGGAGATGACACTGTTCAGTGGATGCAGTGGATTATTCATGATTGACAGGAGTTTGCTTAGTGCCCGTTGCTCTGCCACAGATGTTAAACTGTCCAACTTTACTCCTACAATAGAGCCTGCCTTCCTCACCAGTTTGTCCAGGCGTGAGGCGTCTTTCATCTTTATGCTGCCACCCCAGCACACCACCGCGTAGAAGAGGGCACTCGCCACAACCGTCTGGTAGAACATCTGCAGCATCTTACTGCAGATGTTGAACGATGCCAACCTTCTCAGAAAGTATAGTCTGCTCTGACCTTTCTTACATAGAGCATCAGTATTGGCAGTCCAGTCCAATTTGTCATCCAGCTGCACTCCCAGGTATTTATAGGTCTGCACCCTCTGCACACAGTCACCTCTGATGATCACAGGGTCCATGAGGGGCCTGGGCCTCCTAAAATCCACCACCAGTTCCTTGGTTTTGCTGGTGTTAAGATGTAAGTGGTTTGAGTCGCACCATTTAACAAAGTCTTTGATTAGCTTCCTGTACTCCTCCTCCTGCCCACTCCTGATGCAGCCCACAATAGCAGTGTCATCAGCGAACTTTTGCACGTGACAGGACTCTGAGTCATATTGGAAGTCTGATGTATATAGATTGAACAGGACCGGAGAAAGAAACGATATTCACTCACAGGCAGGTATACGTTGTGTTTTCATAATGTAATTCCAAACATGGAATCAAAATTCAATGCGATATTGATGAAAAGGTAAAAGATAGATAGATATATAGATAGATGATAGATAGATACTTTATTAGTCCCA
Organism: Polypterus bichir lapradei; assembly: GCA_026402145.1. Classification (NCBI taxonomy): domain Eukaryota; kingdom Metazoa; phylum Chordata; class Cladistia; order Polypteriformes; family Polypteridae; genus Polypterus; species Polypterus bichir. Next base: position 13,964,739 of record JANRMT010062795.1, read on the forward strand.
AGGGGAAATTCACATACTACAGCAGCAGCATACTGATAAAGAAAAATATTAAATTAAAGAGTGATAAAAATGCAGGTAAAACAGACAATAACTTTGTATAATGTTAACATTTAACCCCCTGGGTGGAACTGAAGAGTCGCATTGTGTGGAGGAGGAATGATCTCCTCAGTCTGTCAGTGGAGCAGGATGGTGACAACAGTCCGTCGCTGAAGCTGCTCCTCTGTCTGGAGATGATACTGTTCAGTGGATTCTCCATGATTGACAGGAGCCTGCTCAGTGCCCGTCGCTCTGCCACAGATGTCAAACTGTCCAGCTCTGTGCCTAAAGCGAAAAGAGATCGAATATGGACATAGGTGATATGACAGAAGTGCGCCGCACAACATGCAGATCATCGAGCCGCTGATCGAGCAAAGAGGAAGTAAAAAAAAAACCACAATGTGTTTCCCATTGTATCACCATGTAAGAGGGGGTGTCGGAAGAGCGATTGCGTCTCCTTGGGTTGTGTTCAGCCCCCCTCTTCACAACATGAACAGCAGAGATGCGAAGTGGTTGGCGCATAGAGCAAAACGGGGGGTGGGGTGGGGTTATTTGGGAGTGTGCGAGCAAAGTGAGCAGGGGGCAAAGCCCCCTAGTAACTAATATATAAGAAATATAAAAAAAACTTTTTAATTACTATGGGGGTAAATAGTGGCTGGGTTAAAATAGATCAAATATGATTTATTTATATGAACACAGCTGAATTATCTTGCTTATTCTATATTACAATATACTGACAACTGTCTAAACAGCGAGCACATTTTAAGTATAAAAAAATAAGTTAATTGAAACAGAATAATTGCATAAGAAATTTAACAAACCTACATTGATAATTTTAATAGCATTTCTGTAAGAAAAATGTATAGCCTTTGTCCACTTTTGATGTCGTGTGTAGTGTGTGTAGTGCTTTTCAACAATACTTTTTTATTATTAAAACTGATTTTTGGAAATGGAAGGAGAGAGCTGACATAAACATGATCCATTACTGACTAACTAACAAGAAGGAGGTTTCCCAGTCTATGCATTATTTCTAAATTTTGTGAAAGGGTTAATCGGGTATGCAATTGATAGGCATCACATCCTCTGTTGGTTCTTAACTTGTGGTCAGTGCTCCAATGGCTTCCCAATGCCATCCAATGCAAGAAGCAGGTTTAGAAAATGGATGCATGGTTGTTCTTTGTAAACCTTAACACCGTGAGAGGTGGTTTGTAAATGCATATTTAATGATATTGTAGAAATGTGACACAGAAAGACCTGGTCTGGATAACAAAAGGAGCAAGGGGGTAATAACTGTAGTATATGAATTATACCACAATTCAATAATAAACCAAAGGTTTGATTTTTTTTTTCCAGTGGTTGGGAACAGTCCAGTGGACCTGAAGTGCAAGTGGCGGAATGCAATTCCCTATGTGGCACAGATATCCACTAGTTTACTAAATGTAGTTCATCCAGCATCATGACAAAAGTTGTACTAACCTTCTGAATGAAGCAAAGTAGAACTGTTCAGCATGTCCTTTTTGAGAAAATTAAAAATAGAAAACATATTGTTTGTGTGTCCGTAGTGTCTATGGCAACAGTATCCCTTATCCCTTGGTTATGCTGGAGTGTTTATGAAATGGTTCTGAAAACGTCCCTACTAGTTGTCTGTGAATCACTGCAGAAAATAAATGACACATACACTGAGTCACTTCTCCGTGTAGATCGAGTCAACAAAGCTTCAAGACATTTTGACTGAATATCTTTTCCAGCCTTCTGAAGAACTTCTGCCTGTTATTTTTGCATTATTTGTTAATGTAAGTATACTTAACATGTTTTTCTCATTTATTCTAGCACTTTTATAATCTCCAACTGTTCACGTGTCTAAGGAATCTGTTTCTTAGTGTATTTTAGGAGGGCTAGTTTGGTAGTGCATGGAGCTTAATGAATTTACAAACATCTCACTTATTAAATCTAACAGTGAGTACCAATCATTTTCAGCATTGCATGTTTAGCCATTATAAAAACAGTAACCTCATCAGCAATAACATTTTCTGAACCCACTTATTCTAACACCGGATCCATCACAGCAGAATCTAACACAAGACAGAAAGCATCCCTGGATGGTTCTCCAGGCTATTGTATGACATGCCCATATCCTCAGCCACAATCACTCATACCTGATCAAATTAGTGGTGAGAACCAGCTGTAACTGTAATGTGCACTTGTTTCTGGCCTAGGATGGTGCCAAAGAGGCGAAAATACACAAACATAGTTGTTTTTACTAAATAAATAAAGCAGACGGGGGGGGGATAAACAAAGGGAGGCTAGAAGTTAAACAGAAAAACAAAACACCTGCCACTCTGACTGTGATTTCACATGTTAAGAATCCTGCCTGCCCAGTGGGAAGGACCTCATACTGAGGTAGTTTTCAAAACACTCCTTTCAACTGGCATACTGTATGTCTGTACTCTTGGCCTTATCAACCGCCACAGGACAAACTCTGAGTTTGGTTCTGAGGTATCTTTAAACCCCATCCCTTCTGGCCATGCCTGAAGTTACCATTTTAAATTGGGAAGGGTCTTTAAAGTTTCAGTGCAACCAGAACACTGTGCCCTAAGATGGCCATTGAGACCTTCCGGAAACCCATGGTTTTCATCACCCATAAAAAACAGAGCTTTGGCAGACTCCATGCTGCACATCCTAAGAAGACAGTACTGTCATTCCTTCTTTACTGGGGCCGTGTGTTGCCAGTTTGGAGAAAAATAACTGTCATCCTGCTAGTGTTCACTTTTCAAAAGACATTATGGCTCTGTTTTTCATGTCTCAGAGCCAGGTGTTTTCCTCTATTGGCCAGAAAGCATGTTGTCCTTCTGTTAACCTCCCTAAGCCTCTTTCTCACATTCAGAAGGCCAGGCATTCCTAGCTGTTGTTGGATTTCCTGCTCGTTTGTGTCTTGGGGGAATTTTCTGTGCTCCTCCCAGGCTGCAATTCTTTCTATTTATCTGGGCATAGCCAAGCCCCATCCCTTCTTAGTGCCACCCTTTTCTCATGTCAACACCCCCCAGGCTGGGCAACCCATTACTGAGTCTAGCCTGTACCAGAGACAACATGGTCATGTGAAGAAAGGTATGCTGTAAAATTTGCAAAGGCAGGTTTAAAGTTTATTGTCATTTGCATAAAGGAATAGTGCTTCTTACTTGCGTGCCACCTATAGACTAGTGACAGAATAGTAGTTCAAGTTCATGATCATTTTAATAATGCAAAAAAGTACCAGAAGGTGGATAATTCCTGAACAGATCAGAATCAAAGTAACCATTAGAGGTTCGAACCAAAACCAAGTCATCAAGTCAAAATTGTAAACAAAAATAATGTAGCAAAATTCCTAAAATTAGCTTTTGTTTCTTGCCCATAACTTATATTAATTATTGATGTTTGATTCAGCCTTAGATGCATGCTGCTAGGTCTGGTATCTTATATAGTGATCCACCTTAAAATAATGACAAGCCTATATTTTGAGCCTTAATGTACTGTATTAGAATTTGCAAAGTCTGTAAGCAAACCATAATAGAGTACAGTTGTTTTCTTATGCTGCGGTGGGCTGGCGCCCTGCCCGGGGTTTGTTTCCTGCCTTGCGCCCTGTGTTGGCTGGGATTGGCTACAGCAGACCCCCATGAACCCTGTAGTTAGGATATAGCGGGTTGGATAATGGATGGATGGATATTTTCTTATGATCTGCACATAGGACATGAAAGATACAGGCCTCTCAATGCCATTTTGATTCATACTAGAATTGTTCTGAGAGTCTTATCATCACAGATGGTCTGGCCCTCAATGTGGAGAAATTAAAGTGACACAGGACTTAAAGTTTTAGAGTTGTACACCTTTGTCTCATGTTCAATGTCTGGCCTTCCTTCCTTCCAGCTGGTGAGCCATTTAACATACACTAACAATGCCAGCCAATTTACACCATCCCGTTTTTTATCCAGTATTGGGGTCTGGTACGTCCCCATGAAGGCCTGTGATTTCAAGACCACAATGTCAAGTGATGAATCCAAAATTGCATGTATCCCTGAGTTCTGATATTATTAATAATGTGCTGAGGTAGAAATAACAATTTAGAGTATCTGATACAAGAATATGTAAGTAAAAACATTGAAGGCTCAAAATATTTCATTATTATTTTGTTAACACTATAGCAGTTTTGCAACAAATTGGCCATGGACAGCATGGACAATGAAAAACTATTTATATGAACTGTTTGATTTTAGAGGAGAGGCAAGCAGGTTTAAAACAAATGCCTTTTTTGTTTTTTTTGTAGTGGGGGTCCAATCTCCACTATTGCGAGGGGGATGACATGAATTTTCTACTGGTGAGCTATAGATTCCTGTCATCATTTTTTTCAAAGCAGGCACTCTGGACCACCAAATGCTACCCTGAGATGTCACCTCTAAGTACTTTTTGGCAGCTCTGCTTTACTTTTGCTATCTATTGGATGTCTTCTGTCTGCACCTAATGCTGCCCAATCTCCTGTCCTTGGTGGCCCACTTCTGGACTTGGAAGTTGCCAGCGAATGATATGAGATCTGAAATGTTTCTTGCAGATTGCTGACTAATCATCCTAAAATGACTGTTATTCCTGTTATTGTTTTTTGCTTAATGAACAAATATTAAGGCATCATGCCGTAAGGCACGTGTTTGGATTTCTGTGGGATAGTCAGTATGAATTTCCAATATAAATCAAATGTTTCTTGGTTTTGTTTCTCAGAACTATATTAATCAAACATGGATTTGAAAAGAATTAGGATTAGATAGATAGATAGATAGATAGATAGATACTTTATTAATCCCAAGGGGAAATTCACATAATCCAGCAGCAGTATACTGATACAAAAACAAAACAAACAATATTAAATTAAATAGAAATAAAAATGCATGTAAAAGCAGACAATAACTTTGAGTAATGTTAGCATTTACTCCCCTGGGTCGAATTGAAGAGTCGCATAGTGTGGGGGAGGAACGATCTCCTCAGTCTGTCAGTGGAGCAAGACAGTGATAAAAGTCTGTCACTGAAGCTACTCCTCTGCCTGGAGATGACACTGTTCAGTGGATGCAGTGGATTCTTAATGATTGACAGGAGTTTGCTTAATGCCCGTCGCTCTGCCACAGATGTTAAACTGTCCAACTTTACTCCTACAATAGAGCCTGCCTTCTTAACAAGTTTGTCCAGGCATGAGGCGTCTTTCGTCTTTATGCTGCCTCCCCAGCACACCACCGCGTAGAAGAGGGCACTCGCCACAACCGTCTGGTAGAACATCTGCAGCATCTTATTGCAGATGTTAAAGGACGCTAACCTTCTGAAAGGCTCTGTCCTTTCTTACACAGAGCATCAGTATTGGCAGTCCAAGCCAATTTGTCATCTAGCTGCACTCCCAGGTATTTATAGGTCTGCACCCTCTGCACACAGTCACCTCTGATGATCACAGGATCCATGAGGGGCCTGGTCCTCCTAAAATCCACCACCACCTCCTTGGTCTTGCTGGTGTTAAGGTGTAAGTGGTTTGAGTCGCACCATTTAACAAAGTCCTTGATTAGATTCCTGTACTCCTCCTCCTGCCCACTCCTGATGCAGCCCACAATAGCAGTGTCGTTAGCGAACTTTTGCACGTGGCAGGACTCCGAGTCATATTGGAAGTCTGATGTATATAGACTGAACAGGACCGGAGAAAGTACAGTCTCCTGCGGCGCTCCTGTGTTGCTGACCACAATGTCAGACCTGCAGTTCCCAAGACGCACATATTGAGGTCTGTCTGTAAGATAGTCCTCGATCCATGCCACCAGGTGTGAGTCTACTCCCATCTCAGTCAGTTTGTCCCTAAGGAGCAGAGGTTGGATGGTGTTGAAGACGCTAGATAAGTCCAAAAACATAATTCTTAAAGCACCACTGCCTCTGTCCAAGTGGGAGAGGGATCGGTGTAGCATATAGATGATGGCATCCTCCGCTCCCACCTTCTCCTGGTAGGCGAACTGTAGAGGGTCGAGGGTGTGACGGACCTGTGGCCTCAGGTGGTGAAGCAGCAGCCGCTCCATGGTCTTCATCACATGTGACGTCAGAGCAACAGGCCGGAAGTCATTCAGCTCACTGGGACGTGATACCTTTGGGACTGGGTGATACAAAATGTTTTCCAAAGCCTCGGGACTCTCCCCTGTTTCAGGCTCAGGTTGAAGATGCGCTGTAGAGGACTCCAGAGTTCCAACGCACAGGCCTTCAGCAGTCGTGGCAATACACCATCTGGACCTGCTGCTTTGCTGACACGAAGTCTTCTCAGCTCTCTGCTGACATGGGCTGCTGTAATTGTGGGTGGGGATGTCTCACCTATGCTGGTATCAACAGAAGGATGGTTGGAGGATGCAGTACTCCGAGGTGAGAGTAGGTTAGGGTGATCAAACCTATTAAAGAAGTTGTTCATTTGGTTTGCTCTCTCCACGTCTGTCTCGATGGTGGCACCCCGCTTTGAGCTGCAGCCAGTGAAGATCTTCATCCCATCCCACACTTCCTTCATGTTGTTGTTCTGCAACTTCTGCTCCAGCTTTCTCCTGTACTGCTCTTTCGCTGCCCTGAGCTGGACTCGGAGTTCCTTCTGCACGCGCTTGAGCTCATACTGATCACCGTCTTTAAAAGCCCTTTTCTTCTGGTTCAAAAGGCCTTTGATGTCACTTGTAATCCACGGCTTGTTGTTAGCATAGCAGTGTACTGTTCTTACTGGAACTACAATGTCCATACAGAAGTTGATGTAATCAGTTGTGCAGTCAACAACCTCTTCAATGTTCTCACTATGTCACCCCAGCAGTATATCCCAGTCTGTAGTTCCAAAGCAGTCTCTCAGAGCCTGCTCTGCCTCAGGGGACCACTTCCTGAATGAGCGTGTGGTTGTAGGTAGCGACCTCACTCTTGGTTTGTAGTGAGGCTGAAGCAGAACCAGGTTATGATCTGCTTTCCCAAGCGCAGGCAGCGGGGTGGCGCTGTATGCGTCTTTAACGTTTGCATACAGTAGGTCGATAGTCCTATTTCTCTGTGTGTTACAGTCCACATACTGGAAGAAGGCAGGTAATGTTTTATCCAGCGTTACATAGTTAAAGTCTCCAGAGATTAGCACAAGTGCCTCAGGGTGCTGCGTTTGTAACTTAGCAACTGCGGAATTGATGACGTCACTCGCTATCTCCGCGTTCGCTTGAGGGGGGATGTAAACAATAACAACAATCACGTGTCCAAACTCTCTGGGCAAGTAATAGGGACGCAGACTTACGGCCAACAGTTCAATGTCCCTGCAGCAATTGGAGATTTTAACGTTTACATGTCCTGAGTTGCATCACTTTGTATTGACATAGAGAGCGAGTCCTCCTCCTTTCTTCTTCCCGCAGGTACTTGCGTCTCTGTCCGCTCTAACTGTGCTAAACCCGGGTAGCTCCACGTTAGCATCTGGGATGGTAGTTGTTAGCCACGTTTCACTAAAACACAGCAAGCTGCATTCTCTGTAGGTTATGACATTTTTCACCAGCACATACAGTTCGTCGATCTTATTTGGTAGTGAATACACATTTCCCAGGATCACAGAAGGCACCGACGGTTTATAACGCCATTTTCTCTCAAGTTGCCTGGCTTTTATCTTATCTTGTATCTTTGCGCCGGCTCGGCTGCCCCGATATCGTCTTCTTACCTTGTCAGGTAAATAAGGAACCACACCGGCATGAGCATTTCTTCTCAGTGTTTTAAGTTGACTACTTGAATAGGCGAGTCTCGGAGTGTAAAAATCCATGTCAAGTAGTAAAAATAGTAAAAAGTAATAGTAAAAATAGTAAAAAGTGTCCAGGGAGTGATTCCACATAAAAGAAAGTGGTAGAAGTGATCAGTGATCAGTGAAATAGAGGAAAAAAAATAGAAAAAAGGTAAAAAGATAAAGTCAAAGGATTAGACAATGACATACAAATAAATTAGATAATCATAAGAAGAGGTCTGTGGCACTGTGAGCAGGTATCCTACATTCCAGTATATGAACAGAAAGACATACAGTGGTGTGAAAAACTATTTGCCCTGCCCCCTTCCTGATTTCTTATTCTTTTGCATGTTTGTCACACAAAATGTTTCTGATCATCAAACAGATGTAACCATTAGTCAAATATAACACAAGTAAACACAAAATGCAGTTTTTAAATGATGGTTTTTATTATTTAGGGAGAAAAAAAAATCCAAACCTACATGGCCCTGTGTGAAAAAGTAATTGCCCCCTTGTTAAAAAATAACCTAACTGTGGTGTATCACACCTGAGTTCAATTTCCGTAGCCACCCCCAGGCTTGATTACTGCCACACCTGTTTCATTCAAGAAATCACTTAAATTGGAGCTGCCTGACACAGAGAAGTAGACCAAAAGCACCTCAAAAGCTA
>JANRMT010062795.1:13998193-14017748 GCA_026402145.1 Polypterus bichir lapradei
CTTGACAATAAGATGTGGAAAACACATATCACTTTTCACCAATAGACTGTTTCCATTTCATGGTTATGTACCAAATGGAACTGGTGAAGAAAGAAATGAAAGAAATTAACCAAAAAAGCAGCTAGACAGAGGTGATTCATATCCTACTGTGTTCGATTCTGAAAGGGTAGGATAAAGCTTCTTCTTCTTCTTCTTTTGGCTGCTCCCGTTAGGGGTTGCCACGGTGGATAATCTGTCTGCATTTGGATTTGGCAAAATTTTACACTGGATGCCCTTCCTGACGTAACCCTCCCCATTTATACGGACTTGGGACCAGCACGAAGAAACACACTGGTTTGTGAATCCTCTGTGGCTGGGTTAAAAGGTAGGATAGAACAATGTAGGGTAACTAAGAACAGTTTAAACACGAAATGAAAACTTTTAAATTAAGCACTTTTTAAAAATACCAGTATAGTCTGGACCTATGTGTATTTTGCTTAAAGGTTCACATATGTAAGTATCGGATGCTGAGTCCTAGGGTGCCTGCACTATGCAGTTTGTGTGCTCGCTTTTCATTCATTGGGGTTTGTTGCTTCTTAATTCTTGGATAAACTCGTGTTATGAAAATAGATGAATAGATGGATGAACATAAGGAAGGTAATTGTGGCTATTTGGGTTCCATGGTTGAATCATGTCTCCCTGGAAACCCAAAAAAAAGGTACAGTTAAAAAAAGAATTTACACTTCAACCATCCACACCAAGTAAATCCTGGTGAGGTCTTCAAAAGATAAAAAGGTAATAAAGTGTTCTTTGGCCATTTGATCCAGTTGACAAAGCTATAAATGTAAGTAGCCCCTCCCACGTTTTAGTTCTTCACTCATCAGTGATGGCTTTCAGACTTCAAAGTGGCAGTTAGTAGCTACCAAACAAGAAAGGTTTAGTTATAAAATAAATCCTAACCCCCACTGCCCCAACAGGAGCATCGCTAATTCAAACACACACATGTGCCTGTGTAATTCCGCCTGTGCCCCACTGATCTGGGTGTGTGCTCAACTTGAATAAACAACAGAAATACTGACTGCGCTGTCACTTGAAATTCCCAGCAGAAGAAGGAGCATCTATGAGAAAACAAAAGCAAATGATAACAAAGTAAAAAAAAAATAACAAAGAGTCACAGGAACACACCTGTCCCCTTGCAGGCAGGATCTTACAGCTATTGCTCTGTTTGACTTTTACCAAATGGTACAGAGGCCCTTAAATCAAATAACAAAAGCTGGCAGGAAATGATTTATGAATCTAATACTTGGGTCCAGACTCCAGTCTTTATGGCCCCACATGATACAATTACATGCTTAAATTTTAAATTGTTAATTTGTACTAATTTCCTAACGTAAAACTAATAAAAAATTTAAGTGTGTATTTTACTTCATAAGTACAATTAGTAAACTTGTGAAATTAGCATGTGATACTAAAATTGGAGGGATGGCAGACACTGTGGAGGCAGCAAAAAGAATTCCAAAAAAAATGGACAATCTTCAGCACTGGGTGAACAGGTAAACGTAGAAAAGTGCTACACGTGGAGAAAAGGAACATTAATTATAAATGCAAGATGGGAGACACTGTCATACAGGATGCAACCTCTAAAGAGGATTTAGGTGTATATGTTGATGCAACATTTTCACCGACTAAGCACTGCACAGAAGCAATTGAAAAGGCAAATAAAAGGTTACATCATAAAAACTGTTGAATTTAAGTTAAGAGACATTATGCTCAAGGTATATAATGCAATCGTAAGACCACTTCTGGAATACTGTATGCATTTCTGGTCACCATGGTACAAGAAAGACATAGCAGCACTTGAAGCTATACAGAGGAGAACAACCAAGTGCATCCCAGGACTTAAGGACATGTCCTACTCTGACAGACTCAGAAAATGAAACCTGTTTAGTCTTGAGCAGTGGAAACAGCATGGGGACCTAATCCAGGTTTTTAAAATCCACAAAAGCATTGCTAAAGTAGATAAAACAACATTCTTTCAGTTTAAGGATGAATCACATATTCAAGGACATCATTGGAAATTAAGGAGAAGTCCATTTAAAACTAAAGCCGGAAGCACTTCTTTACACAAAGAGTTGTGGGACACTGGAACAAACTGCTGAGACATGTAGTTGAAGCAGAAACCTTGACAACCTTTAAGAAAAATCTGGATGAGATATTGGAAGAGCTTAGCTATTTGCTAAATGAATGGGCTTGATGGACTAAATGATTTCTCATTTGTAAAATGTCTTGTGTTCTTATGTCAATAACTCTATCTTTAAAATGACATGAACATAAATAATAAGACATAATCAATTTTCTGACATTTATTCAGCCAGTCGCTTAATCATCCTAGTTTATTTGTGCTTGTTGTTCAAGGGATGATATCCAGATAAAGAAAACAAATGTTCACAAAAGGACCAGTGTTGGGAAACATTACTTTTAAAATTAACTTAGTTACATTACTCATTACTTACAAAAAATAACTAAATATGTTATAGTTACTTATTATAAAATATGTGTTACAAACTGTGGGTTTCCTTTGTGTTATTTTTTTCTTCTAGTAGAGCTATGAAACCCATACTTGTAATCAAAGCCAATCTATTTCCTTGAACAAAAAGAAAAAAGATGCTACAGTATTCATTACTACTCCATTCCAGATCAAGAAAGGTGATAAAATAAAGCAGACTGAAAAAAAAGCTGTTAAATATGGTCATGAATCATACAGGATAGCATGATACTGTAGGCTTATTTATTTGGATGTTTTAAATTGCACATTGTCATAGAATGTATCATTTATGAATTAGAAAATAAATCTAACTACCTTAATCTCCAGTCCAAATGGATGAAAATATTAGCAGGAACTATTTGCAGTGGTTATTGCCTAGTTTTATTGGTTCCAGTATAATATAGGCTAATATTGGAAGTCTGAGTGAGGTATAACAAACCAGACAGGGCTGACCGACTGACGTTCTGTCTCCCACTCAGACCTATACCTCGACAGCCTCTTTTACTGGTGGATTTGAGTTAGCAGACATCACCATACTAATGTTTGCAATGCATGTATAGTCTTGATCTGGACATTCAATTAAACCCCGCAATATCAATTGTCTGTCTGCAACTTTAGCACACCACAGAAGTGAAACTCATTCACTTTGCTTATACAGTAATCCCTTGCTATATCGCGCTTCGACTTTCGCGGCTTCACTCTATTGCGGATTTTATATGTAAGCATATCTAAATATATAACGTGGATTTTTCGCTCCTTCGTGGGTTCTGCGGACAGTGGGTCTTTTTACTTCCTGTACATGCTTCCTCAGTTTGTTTGTCCAGTTGATTTCATACAAGGGACGCTACTGGCAGATGGCTCAGCGGCGGAGCGCCGAATTTGATTCCACGGCGTTAACCAGGAAGTCTCGTCTCGCTCATTCAGCATCAACATGTTTCGCTGTGTAAAGAGTTAACTTTTGTGCTCTTTTGTGTTTATCTTTGTGCATAGTCAAGCCCTTCATTATGGCTCCAAAACGATCTGCTCCTGCTACTGCTTCAGGGGCCGTGCCCAAGTGCCAACGGAAGATTTTAAAAATTTGCCCAAAAGGTAAAATTTTTGGATATGTTGAAGGAAGGGAAAAGCTACACCGCTGTAGGACGCCATTACGGCATCAATGAGGCTACGATTCTTTTTATTTAAAAAGTAGGAAAGGAATATAAGATCTACGGCCGCAGTGTCCTTTTAACCAGGGTGCAAAATGAGTTGTAAGTGGTTGTAATAAGGCAGTAGTCTGGATGGAATCTGCTTTAGGGATTTGGATTGAAGACTGCCGGAAGAAGAACAACAGCGGTACTACACAGTCGCCTGAAGAGGCTCCTTTAGAAGGGCTGTAACACTCTCCTTTGTTGTGCAATAAAACTAAACTCATCGTTATCAGACAAGTCATCATGTCATTGTTGGTGAGTAACCATAATTCATTTTCTACTTACAGTACTTAGTACATGTACAGTGGGTACGGAAAGTATTCAGACCCCCTTCAATTTTTCACTTTTTGTTATATTGCAGCCATTTGCTAAAATCATTTAAATTAATTTTTTCCCTCATTAATGTACACACAGCACCCCATATTGACAGACAAAAAAAAAGAATTTTTGAAATTGTTGCAGATTTATTAAAAAAGAAAATCTGAAATATCACATGGTCCTAAGTATTCAGACCCTTTGCTGTGACACTCATATATTTAACTCAGGTGCTTTCCATTTCTTCTGATCATCCTTGAGATCACCTTCATTTGAGTCCAGCTGTGTTTGATTATACTGATTGGAGTTGATTAGGAAAGCCACACACCTGTCTATATAAGACCTTACAGCTCACAATGCATGTCAGAGCAAATGAGAATCATGAGGTCAAAGGAACTGCCTGAAGAGCTCAGAGACAGATCTGGCCAAGGTTACAAAAAAATTTCTGCTGCACTTAAGGTTCCCAAGAGCACAGTGGCCTCCATAATCCTTAAATGGAAGACGTTTGGGACGACCAGAACCCTTCCTAGAGCTGGCCGTCCGGCCAAGCTGAGCTACCGGGGGAGAAGAGCCTTGGTGAGAGAGGTAAAGAAGAACCCAAAGATCACTTTGGCGGAGCTCCAGAGATGCAGTCAGGAGATGGGAGAAAGTTGTAGAAAGTCAACCATCACTGCAGTCCTCCACCAGTCAGGGCTTTATGGCAGAGTGGCCTGTCGGAAGCCTCTCCTCAGTGCAAGACACATGACAGCCCGCATGGAGTTTGCTAAAAGACACCTGAAGGACTCTGAGATGGTGAGAAATAAGATTCTCTGGTCTGATGAGACGAAGATAGAACTTTTTGGCCTTAATTCTAAGCGGTATGTGTGGAGACAACCAGGCACTGCTCATCACTTGTCCAATACAGTCCCCACAGTGAAGCATGGCGGTGGCAGCATCATGCTGTGGGGGTGTTTTTCAGCTGCAGGGACAGGACGACTGGTTGCAATCGAGGGAAAGATGAATGCGGCCAAGTACAGGGATATCCTGGACAAAAACCTTCCCCAGAGTGCTAAGGACCTCAGACTGGGCCGAAGGTTTACCTTCCAACAAGACAATGACCCAAAGCACACAGCTAAAATAACGAAGGAGTGGCTTCACAGCAACTCTGTGACTGTTCTTGAATGGCCCAGCCAGAGCCCTGACTTAAACCCAATTGAGCATCTCCGGAGAGACCTAAAAATGGCTGTCCACCAACATTTACCATCCAACCTGACAGAACTGGAGAGGATCTGCAAGGAGGAATGGCAGAGGATCCCCAAATCCAGGTGTGAAAAACTTGTTGCATCTTTCCCAAGAAGACTCATGGCCGTATTAGCTCAAAAGGGTGCTTCTACTAAATACTGAGCAAAGGGTCTGAATACTTAGGACCATGTGATATTTCAGTTTTTCTTTTTTAATAAATCTGCAACAATTTCAAAAATTCTTTTTTTTTGTCTGTCAATATGGGGTGCTGTGTGTACATTAATGAGGGAAAAAATTAATTTAAATGATTTTAGCAAATGGCTGCAATATAACAAAGAGTGAAAAATTGAAGGGGGTCTGAATACTTTCCGTACCCACTGTACGTACGTTTAGTGTCACTGTACACACATTTACTGTATACAATTTTTCTTGCATTGTACGTATTTATTGCTGGCGGCCTGTCTTTTGTAATGGCTGTAACATATGTGATATCGGAGACGTTCGGTATCTTTAAAATAATATTTACGTTTTACTGTATATAAACAGTGTGTTTACATACATAATTTCAATTAATCTTACCTAATATCTAAGAGAATACAAAGGGTTTATGCTGTATAACTGTGCGGGGAATATTTATAAACAGTATGGGAGAGTTTATAAGGGCTTAAAATATATAAAAATAACCATACAAACATATGGTTTCTACTTCGCGGATTTTCACCTATCGCGGGGGGTTCTGGAACGCAACCCCCGCGATAGAGGAGGGATTACTGTATAACTAATTTGATTTTAACTGTTCTTATGTTATTCTCTGAACTTTGAAGACCTATTGTATTTATGAAATGATTCATATGAAAATATGGGACAGATCGCATCGCTTACTTATTTAATATGGTACATAGTATTTTATGTTCTAGTATGGGACGATCCTGAATTATAATTAACAGGTGGCAACTCTACTGGTGTGTGTGGATGAAGATTGTCTAGAAACAAAACAGGAAACGTTCATGTGCTTGTGACCTGCTCCTACTTTTAATAGACTTGGATTCATTTGCCTCTGTTTCATTAAAAAGTGTGAAGCCCAGTCATATTAACTGGTGTGGCGGACGGCTGGGGGCCATGCCCAGCCAGGATGCCTGGGAGGACCCTGGAGAGGGACTATACTTCCCCTGGGCCACGAGAGGGCAGCTGCTCTGGTTTATATGGGGGCTACGGGAACGGAGCATAGAAGCTCAACCCTATTGGGGCTCGTGGTCACCACAAGGGGGCCCCCGCAGGATTGTGGAGCCCTGGACGTCTGCACTTCCACCACACCTGGAAGTGCTGACGGAAGGAATTCCAGGGACACCCGGCGTGCTTCCGGGTGCTAACGCAGCACATCCGCCACAGCAGGAAGTGCCACTGGGAAGATCGTCAAGGAGCACCTGGAGTACGTCCGGGTGCTTATAAAAGAGGCTGCCTTTCTCTACTCAGGAGCCAGAGTCGGGAGGAGGAAGACGAAGCTTGGGAGGAGTGGTGTCAAGGCGGCAGGAATATGGAGAGTGAAGGAAAGAAGGGTCTGAGTGTGGGCTGAGTAAAGGTGGTGTTGAAGGACATTTTGTAAATAAACGTGTGTGTTTGGACAGTTGGTGTCATGTCTGCTGTGTACGGGGGGGCTGCTTATCACACTGGAATAAATTAATGTATTTAGGGGTTGCGTTAATAACTTATTATAAATATTTATGGAAATTTTTATTGCATTTATGTCAGACGTGAACAGCAATTAATCAGCAGCTCTGCTTTTAAGTTTTTGACTATATGTCCTTTGTGCCACTGCCATCCTAGGTCATGTCTGATTGAATGAGAAGAGTTCATGTGGTCCTGTATTTTATTAAATTGCTGTCTTTTAATGCTTCTGCCTACCTCAAATAACAAACAAGTTTTAAATGACTAGAAGCAGTAGAGTAATTGCTTCCCTTTTTATCATAAAATAAGTTAAACCTGTTGTACTGTATATTTACCAGGGACTAAGACTTTTATGAGTTGATATGGTGGCACAGTCCTCAAGGATCTAGTGCAGGGGTTCTTAACCTGAGGTCCGTGGACCCCTAGAGAGTCCATGGATGGGTTTCTGGGGGTCCATGAGGGTCAGATAATAATTAGCATTTATATTCACCATATAGACCTGCACTGCTGATTTAGAGTAGATGTAGTAGTAGATCTGTTTTAATTTGCACAAGAGGATTGCATTTCATAATTAAAATAGGTGACCATTGCTTTTTGCATTAAAAAGGAGTGTTTTTTTAGATTGTTTACATTAAAGTTTAATAATTTTTGTGTATGTTGTATATGTATAAGACAATCAAATCTCAATAAATAAAATACATTATATTCATTGCATGCAAAGTTGTGTTTATGTGAATATTTCTGGGGAAGGGGGTCCATAGCTTTCATCAGATCCTTAAAGGGGTCCGTGACTCAAAAAAGGTTAGGAATCACTGATCTAGTGTCCTAGCCCAAGTGTGACCTTTGACTTTATAGCTTTTGCATTTTATTCCCATATCTGCAAGAGATTTTCTCTGGGAAATCTTTCAAATCCTGAAATGTGGTTATTAGGTTATTTGGTAATTCTATATTGGCCTTTTGCAAGTATGTGTGCGAGCAGACCCAAGTTGGATTGTTAGGAACTGATTAACTTTGTTCTTTAATATGATTACTTATTTGTTATTTTTGTTTTGCCTTTCCATTTTGTTTTATGGGTGACATCATTTTGTGCGTTGTTGGCACCTCCATGTTGTTTATAGCAAGTTACCACACATATAATAATGTTATCATCCTGCCACTATAAAAATATGACAGCTTCCACAAGGAATTGTTTTAAATTTTCTTTCTGAGCTAAGGAAATATCACCTGTACAGTTGTGGAGACTTTAAAATGCTTCTGACTTTGAATTTTGTTTGAGGTTTAATCTCCTTTTGACCCATGACTATTTGACTAGCCATTCTCTTCATTTCTCATTTGGTTATTTACCTTCCTCTGGGCAAATTATTACGTGGATTAACCAGTGTGAAATGAATAGAAGCGACACACTTAAAAAGGTTTGGGGCAGCCACCCGTATATTATTCCTGGCTGCAAAAGGCTTTTAAATAGCACAGAGATGTTCTCAGAACGGAGTCCAAAAAAGAACTGCTGAGGGTTTGCAAAGATGGTGGCTTTAAGGAAGCAGACAGGAAGTGATGTAAGGGAACAGGAAGTAATGTTCTTCTGATGTCAGTTTGTGTACTGGAAGTGACATTCTTCTGAGCGCTGGAACTGGAAGTGACGTCATCCGCTCTGAATCAGACAGGTTTTCCCACAGCTGGTCTGCAGAGATAACAGGAGAAGGTTTAGTGCACCCCACCACCCCCTGGCCTGGTGTGGAATTACCTTTGCTTGGTCCATACAACGTCTTCCTATTCGCACGTGTGTGACACCAGGTTTGGGAAAATGTTGTGCTATGTTTTTCAATGCAAGTCCCCAACATTCCTGACATGTATTTAGCCTTCACCAAATCCTCCTTTCAGTAGCCACAGTACATATAGCAGCTTGTGGCAGCTGAACTGCTTTTTGCATGCTCTTATCATTAACAGGAAGTTTAATTAACCTTAGGTAATCTTTAGCAGACCTCATATCTTCTGACATGTAGAAAATCTATCAAGATTCAAAACAACTAGACATGTAGCAGAAGAATGACACACATTTTTACCATTACCAGTATTACCATTTTGTGTTTTTGTATCTATGAGAGCTTTTGGTCATGATGTAAATATATGGTGATGCACATTTCACAGTGTTTATACTAAGTTATTAATAAATTACCTCATGCTAGACTACACTCTGAGCAAACTAACAAACAATTAAGCCTGTTACTATTGTTTTGTTTTGACTATGACAGTTAGGTTGAAACAAATGTTGTGTTTTGATATTTGTTAATGACTATGACAGTCATTTTGTTTTGCTCTCAAAGAAAGATCTTGATTGATTTCTGCCACTTGTTAGTGTTATAATATTCTTTAAGAAAAAAAAAAATGTTCAAACATTACAAAAATCTGTGCAAGAATGCAAAGTTGTTGCTGTGTAGATCAAAATCTAATGTAGGAATTTTGCTCAAAATTAATAGGCTTCTAGTATTTAGTAATGCTAATAATTCTGTCAACTGTCATTTAAATTTAAATTAAATTAAATTTAAATTGACAGACATTATTCAAAAAATGATCCCCTTGTGTTCAGGAATGGCAATAATGTGTAAATCTGTTGATAAATTATGTTGAAAAATTAAACTCTACATTTTAACTCTGTCACAATATTTTTGTTTTATATATATACCAGAGTAAATCAAAAAGTAAAGGCATTTTGAAAAAATAATGGTTAGAAGCTGTCGCAATACAACATATTTGTGATGGCTTAGGGGTGTTTGAACATGCACAGTACTCTGCTATTAGTCTAGTTGAAGCCAAGGCCAAATAAACATAGACGCTTTGCTGTGGAATTGCACCATTTTTGAGCAACATGCCTTAGTGAGATTTCTTTGGGCAGAGTGGGGAAGAAGACAAAAGCCTGCAGTTTTGTAAATAAAGTTTTGCCGTAGGAGACATATGTAATGAAAGCAGTATTTACATCCAGTATTACAGCAAAAGGCTGTTCATATCATATCTTATTGATATTAGGCAAGTAAAATCAGCACCAACATATAGAAGCAAGTTTTGAAAAAATCAGTCTTGTGGCTGTGCCACATGTCATCAAATACATGGAAGCACTGAATAATTAAAACAAATATGTAGGCATTTGGAGCAGAAGGTTTTTTGATTATTGCTGATCATCTGCATAGTACTTAGTGTGTACAGGTACTGCTTATTTTGTGAATTGTTACTTGAAATAGATGCTTAGACAAATAATAACCAGCATTAGCTGGTTATTTGTGGCAGCAAGGACGCTTTAAAAAAATGCAGCTGCTGTGTGTGTTAAATATACCTCAGTTATGCATTATACACTGAAGGAGAACATCTTTTTAAAATGGTTATTAAAATTTATTCTTTGAGAGAACTGGACACTAATTCAGTCTCAACCATACTTAGCTATTGTGGCAGAATTACAGGTCACTGGGGGTCTATGCACAGACCTTGTTGAGACCCTTTTCTTTTACCAAAAAATTAAACTGATTTTAACAGACTCAATAAGGGCACTGTCACATAACAGTAGTATATTATATTTTGAATTAAATGTGCAGTTTATATTACTATAGTAAATATATATATATATATATATATATATATATATATATATATATATATATATATACATACATATATATTGCAACAGACATCTGGGGCATCTGCACAGCTGGAATGCCTGGAAGGTGGAAGGACCGGGACAGGACCAATACCTCCCCTGGGCCACGAGAGGGCAACTGCCCTGGTTCGCATGTGGGCCACACGTTCGGAGCTGGAAAGCTCCACCCGGTTGGGGCACGTGGCCACCACCAGGGTCTGCCCAGACGTTCCAGGAGACGTGGACTGCAGCACTTCCGCCACACCCAGAAGTGCTGCAGGAACATTGTCAAGAGGCACCTGGAGCACATCTGGGTACTGTATAAAAGGGACCGCCTCACTCCACTCGAGGAGCCGGAGTTGGGTGGGAGCGAGACAAAGAGAGGAGTGGAGGCGGCAAGAAAAGATACTGAGAGAAAGAAGGACTGTGAGTTTAGTGCACTGTATTTGATAAAACAGAATAAAATGTGTTTTGGACATAAGTTCTCTTGGTGTTTGTTCGAGTCGAGGCTGGTTCCCACTATATATATATACTGTATATAATTTAATAGTTAAAATACTAACAGCTGAGCAGCCAAACCTTCAACCTTCAAAAAAAGGTCAGAAGCTATACATTTTGTATCACTAAAATTAACCATTAAATTAACCATTAAATCATAAAATAATATGATTATCACTAGACTAAACTATTCCAGTTAGAGACCAGTTAGAGACCTGTATATTGGCTTAGTAGCCATTAAATTTAAGTAGATATAAAACACCAATAAACATTTTTATCTTTTCTTCTTATTTATAGACTCATTTGTTATGGGTACAATAGTGTAAAAAAGTGTTTAATGTAGAGTTTTGTATTTTTTAATATACTGTACTATGAAAAAAAATGTGGTGGAATAGAAATTTTAAAGCAAGTTGGTAATGTGATATTTGCAAATGATATACCATATTTCCACTAATATTTAGTGATTTAGTACAGAATGTACATTGTTAGTCTATGGAAATACAAAAGAGTAACCATAGCTTATTTTTGCACTTTGAAATAATTGCATTATACTGACAGCTGAAACACTACTTAAAATTAAATGTGCATGCATCTATCTTTTCTAAAACATTTGTAATCTGAATTGTGCAATAGTTTTAATATATGCAATTAATTTAATGTCTTTTTTGGAATTTTTACAGTGCAATAACTCAGCATTTCTAACTCTTGAGATATAAATGAATTAAAATTATCAATATGCAGTGTGGGCAGCACGGTGGCGCACTGGGTAGCGCTGCTGCCTTGCAGTTAGGAGACCCAGGTTTGCTTTCCGGGTCCTCCCTGCGTGGAGTTTGCATGTTCTCCTGGTGTCTGCGTGGGTTTCCTCCCACAGTCCAAAGACATGCAGGTTAGGTGCATTGATGATTCTAAATTGTCTCTAGTGTGTGGGCTGGTGCCCTGCCTGGGCTTTGTTTCCTGCCTTGTGCCCTGGGATTGGCTCCAGCAGACCCCCGTGACCCTGTAGTTAGGATATAGCGGGTTGGATAATGGATGGATGGATGAATATGCAGTGCTTGTTTCTACCTATCTTAAACTCTTTCATACACACAGAAGACACCCTTTGTGTTTAAACTGTCCACTACTTTGTCAAAGATTGTATTTTGCAGTGCGGAGCACTCAACACATTCACTGAACTTGATAAGTGTTGGTGAGTTAAATAGGAATGTAAGGTGTCTTTGAATCTTAATTTTGATTTTTACTGTAAGTGCACTGAACAACTTTATTTTTAATAATGGTAATGGGCTATTTTCATCTTTTTCTATCACTGTTATAACAGGTGCAGCTTTTGTATCTGTACCTACAAATCTGCCTCTGTTTGGCCATTAGAATGTTACTGCAGCATCTTTGAAATAGCAACAACTGTGCTATGATTTTTGTTTTTTTTTGCTGTTACTTTGAACACCCTGCTAGTTTAAAAAATCAACTTACTTCCATG
Source organism: Polypterus bichir lapradei (assembly GCA_026402145.1). NCBI lineage: Eukaryota > Metazoa > Chordata > Cladistia > Polypteriformes > Polypteridae > Polypterus > Polypterus bichir. Next base: position 14,010,700 of record JANRMT010062795.1, read on the forward strand.
TGTTTTCGTAAGTTTGGGGAAGAGTTAATGTATGCAATAAAGTAAACTACTTTGTTTTATGCCCTTAATACTGTAAGGCTCTAGTAAGTCTAGCCAAAGATGTCCACTCTCTACTGAATAAAGAGTGCTGCAGCTATACTGAAAGCTTTCCACCACATCCCCAGATTCTCTGCATGTCCATATTTTGCTTTGATTTCATTTCCACTTTCCAAACACATGAAGTGTAGGACAAATGACATTTTTTGTTTAATGCCTGGGACACTATGCCGCAGTGTGCACCAAATATCAATAACACTGAAACTTCGGTCTATTAGAGAACATCTTGTATTTGCTTCATTAAAACTGTTTTGAACACCTATGATCCTTTATTATTCAGATATTTTTTTATATTACCTAGCTGTGAACTAACCAGAGATACAAGATTATAACTAACAATGGGACACTAATGCTGCCTGACCTTTTCAAAACAGAAAAACACATTTTGCAAATCATGAACGGTTTCTTTATGAACAATAAATGCGTAATGATTGCACCTGGTGTCTGTCATACTTGAACTGAGCATCAGCAAACTAAAATGTGTGCCACCACAAAACAATCTACAGACTGGACAGAGCCAGAGCACTCTGGTAAATGTCAAGAAGAAAAACAGAACAAGTTTCCAGAAGGGATAGGTGATCTGATGGGCAAAATCAAGGTGTGCTATCAGATGAAACTATTAAATGAACTTAAAATCCTTTCAAGGCTATTAGAAAATTAAAGAAAGAAACCATTCATTCACTCAGCAACCCATACATTGTCAGAACCATTACATCGAGCAACAAGCATAAGGAAATCTTAATTGAAAGAAACGCCAATATATTAGCAGCTAGTGTTGTTATAAATTAAATTATATTTTATATGTCACCTTGTATTGGGCCCAAAATCTCTGTATGAAATCAAAGGATTACAGCAACACTGGATTTAACCACTTATGCATACGAGGTGTGGCAGAAAAGTAATAAGACTGGCAACACTGCAAGCGATCTGGCAACGCTGCGCTGTTGTCCTTGATAGAGCACGTGTATCAGTACCCTCCCATAGCTCAGTGCGAGTTTCAACTCCTTCCGTTAACTACGTGATTTTTGTGACTGCTATTAGCGAAGTTGTGTTTTTGGTTGTGCGTCACGCAAAATGGAACAGCGGAATTTGGAGCAACGTTGTGCCATTAAATTTTGTGTTAAGCTTGGAGAATCGGCAAGTGTAACGTTTGAAAAGTTAACACTTTGGCACAAATCATTTTTGGAAGGCAGAAAACACGTTGAAGATGAACACCGTTCAGGGAGGCCTTCAACTTCGAAAACCAATGAAAACATCGAACGTGTGAACACTCTTGTGAGATCAGACCATCGTTTAACATTAAGAATGTTGAGTGAACAATCAAAGGCTCAGAAAAAGGGTCATTCGCGTGAGACCAGACATTGCAGACAAATGGATGCTCCATCATGACAATGCCCCATGTCACACTGCCCTCTCCATAACAGAATTTTTGACCTCAAAAGGCATTCCTGTGGTTCCCTAGCCCCCTTATTCACCTGATCTCAGTCCGTGTGACTTTTTCCTAAACTGAAAAATGTCCTCAAAGGACGTCATTTCGGGACTTTAGAAAACATCCAAAAGAGTGTAATGGACATGCTGAAGACCATACCGGTTGAAGACTTCCAGCGCTGCTACCAACAGTGGGAACAACGTCTCCATCGGTGTGTAGCTGCCCAAGGGAACTTCTTTGAAGGGGATAACATTGATGTTTGAAAAAAATAAAAACTTTGGTAAATAAAAAATCAGTCTCATTACTTTTCTGCCACACCTCGTATATATAAAGGAGTATGTGGCATACACCATGGAAAAACTCAACAAATCAGTACTTTCAAATAGTATGACAGGTATGGAAACTCATGGCTGGTGGTATCAGGGCCCTCTTACACTAACCTGGCAGTAGGCAATGAAATGAATCTCAATGTTAATAACTGTTTTAGCCCTAATGGGAGAGTTTGTGAGTCTTGTGTAAAGAGTTTTCTTGGAAATGGTTTTAATTAAGAAGTACTGGGATTAAAATGTATCTGGGCAGAGACAGGGGTAGTTAAACACATCTTTGATATGTCTTAACATACTACAATATTAAATAATCGTATAATTCAATTTTTTCACTGTTGTAGTGACAAATTTACTTGTGGCTTAATTGTGCAAATGCCACATTTTGGATTCAGAGAAGCAAATGAGGCAGCAAAACAAACCAGAATAGGTGGCTCAAAACACTCCTTAGTAAAGACAGGAGACTTGATTTCTGTGTTGAGAGGAGATGTGCCGATGCAGGAGTTTGAGGGGACTGGGCGGTCTCGTGGTCTGGAATCCCTACAGATTTTATTTATTTATTTTTTTATTTTTATTTTTTTTTCTCCAGCCGTCTGGAGTTTTTATTTTGTTTTTTCTGTCCCCCCTGGCCATTGGACCTTACTCTTATTCGATGTTAATTAATGCTGATTTATTTTGTTTTCATATTGTGTTTTTTATTTTTCTATTCTTTATTATGTAAAGCACTTTGAGCTACTGTTTGTATGAATATGTGCTATATAAATAAATGTTGTTGTTGTTGTTGTTTGGCCATGGTGGAGCCGAAAGCTTTCTGTCTGCTTTCGACTGCAGGTACTGAGAGTTAACTTCATTTATCGCTCATCATTGTCTTCTCGATCATATATTCTGGCCAGGAAAGATCAGGTCTTAACTAGCTTATCTTGGACGACTTCTAAGTGATAATAAGTCTGGATGTGTACACTCAGATGCAAGACCTCTTTAAGGGCATCATAATATTTGTGAAAATAGCCATCCACCACATCCAACTACTCTTTCAAAAACTGCAGCATTATCAAAATATCCGGAAATCACAAAACAGAGAGAAAAATCACAGTAACTCTCCACAAATCCCTAAGTGCATTCAAAATTAGCCACCAGGAACTCTAAGAAACCCTCCAGCACCAGCTTTATAGGGCAGATGGCAGTTCCTGGTGGTGACTGACTTGGGGGACCACCCATAAAACATATGGAATGTAACAAAGGCAGCCTACATACATAGTCAAAATCAAAAACAAAAAATAATGCATATAATCAGCAAAAGTAACATTAACATAAATACAATAATTAAGAATGAACAAAACAGACATAACACAAGAATATGAACCCCAGCCTGTGTGTGGTCCTGGCTGAAATATAACAACCTTAAAATGAGAGTACCAGCCTGGTCTAATCATCGAAAACTCATGGCGGTTAATGTATTGCAAATACTTTTGAAATGAAAAGTATGTGTCTCATTCAACACACAAACACCTTTTCTACTCTGCATTTCAGTCTGGTCATTTACTGTATTTCATTATTGTGTAGCTCTTGATTAAGGAAAATAGAAGTAAGGATTCTGAACCTTTAAAAGCAAATCGATTAAAATCAAATCGAAGGAGTAGTCCACTCAATTGGCAGGAGTGCTTGGTTACTAATTAAGAAAATTATTAGAATGAAAACCAACAGCCACTTTAGCCCTCCAGGATCTCAGTTTGATATTCCTTTTATAGAGTTAGTCAGTTGTAGATGCTGAAGTGACCACTTTGTCTTCAACCACTGCTGATGACTTTATTTGACCAAGATAATCTACTCTGTACAGCTTGCTTAAAAAAATACTTAAGCCTATTTGTAGCAAATATTTCAAGTAAAAGCAAAGAAAGCAAAACAAAGTATGTTAGTTAACAGCTAAATATATAACTTTCAAACATCTCATCATTCTTCAGCATGAACATGTCAACCAACTAGAACTCAATAAATCTCACATATCATTTTTGGTACACAGCTGCAATTATTCTTGTAATTATTAAGATTCAGTATTATGCTTTCAGCAAATTGTTGTGATTCAGATATTCTACAGTGTAGATTTGAGCATAGTAGTTACACTATATTTTTCAATGTAATTTTACAGCTTGTGTGTATAAAAATAAAACAGAACGTTTCAACAACAGCATGTACGCAACATTTATGTACTGATGTATAAAATGCCCTTCTAATCCTTTTAAAGGCTACGTTTTTATGCAAATTCTTGAAAAGTTTATTGCCTAAAGTGGCCAGCAGATAAAAAAGAAGATACATTTCTGAGTCCTGCTTCCATTTAATATACATTCTGTTTTAAGTCCTGAACTCAATATTTTTTTTTGCCTGAATGGAATTAATCCTACAATGCACAATAATTTAATAATCAGAGTATACTGGTCTGCGGTGGGCTGGCGCCCAGCCCGGGGTTTGTTTCCTGCCTTGTGCCCTGTGCTGGCTGGGATTGGCTCCAGCAGACCCCCGTGACCCTGTAGTTAGAATATAGCGGGTTGGAAAATGGATGGATGGAGTATACTGTTGATTTTTGAATATCACATTAATTTTTTTTGATACAAATGAAAATATTCTTGTGAACATTACTTACTGTATATGTGCTTTCTGGAGTATTGCATGAATTTGAGGCAGTGGTTTTTCTAAAGGTACTCTACGCTCCTTTCACATCCCAGAGACCTGCACGTTAGATTAATTGTAAACTTTAAACCTGTATATTTAAGTGTGGGCTTGTGCATAATGCAATTCCGAGATGAGTTGGTGCCTACCGTGTGCCTTATGCTGCTAGGCAAAGAACCAGTAATGAATTGGATTAAGGAGTATCATATGCCATTTACTGGACTGGTTTAAAGAGTGTACAGGGTGAAAGCTTTGGAAGTGATACAGTCTCATGGTTGCTTTCCTTTTCCATTCAATCAGGCAGACTACATCCCAAAAGAAGAACCCTAAACTAACATCTAGCCCACTCCTTTTCTAGTTCTAGGACATTAAAAATATCCCAAAGATGGTGTCAGTATGTATCTCTGTGTGGAGAAAATGAAAATATACAATTTTTTTCTATCAACTTCTTTTACTTCATTACTGGCAAATTAAATGGGAATATTTGTAATTAAATGGTAAACAGATAATGATACCTGGCAAGACTGCATTCAGTAATATTAAGGTAACAAACCCCTTAATGAAGTTAGAACAGCCAATTGTAAAGCTATGTTTTACCTGACTAAAGACATAAAGACATTTTAGATGACCAACTAAACAAAAGTACATAGAAATGTCCTCTCCACAACATCTGCACCCTTTCCCTGTGTGTGGTTTTTATTACAACTCCAATTTTCTGTAACACTTAACACCGTGGCCAGGTTGATTGACTGCTCTAATCTTGCACATTGTGCGAGTGTCCCTGTGAGTGACTTAAGTTTCATTAAGGGGAAGAACCTGCCCTGTATAATTTAATCACAGAAGTATGTAATATATAGTATGTCTTCCTATATGGATGATCCTAATATGCTTTGAACCTCAAACCTTAAAAATACAATGAGCAATATTTATATGAAGTTTTTTATTTACTCATCTTCTGAACATTTTTTCTGTTACAAGGTTGTGAGTAGTGCTTGCTTATTCTTTTAGTATGAGATGCATGGTGGTAACCATGTACACCAGGGTTTGTGTCACAGAATCTTAAATGAAGACATCTTTGTAAAGCTTTAGTCCCTTCCCACTTGCAAACTATACAATATAAATAAAGTTCTCACATTTGTGACCATTCACTGCATTCTGACCAACTTTGTTTACCTGTGAAGCTCCTAAATAAACAAACCAGTGTTTTACTTTGAGTGCGCAATTCTGCAAAGATTCCCACCATGCAAAGAAGTCGACTGTTGACAACTGATTTCACAATAGCTCACACTTAGCCTTGATGTGTAGAGAAGGTCAGGAAGGTCAAAAAGACAGCAGGGTAACCAGACACCTCAAGAGACAGCACTTAACACTTAGAAAAATAGAAGAAAAATCTGCTCCTGTTTCCAGTCACCTGCACAAAGCAGCTGTCAGGAGCTTCGGAAAATGTCACGTTATTGTATTCTGATACTGGCAAGAATAGCATTATGGTTCTGAGGCCACACCCCCTCCTTTGTCACCCCTTACATACATTGCTCAATGCTGATCATTCAAGCTACTCGCCAACAAATCTGCTAAGCTGGACTAGTTGACATGGCCAACTGATCACTGTTTTTCCTGTAAAGAACAACTGACAATAAGAATTCAAGTAAAAACAAGCACCTTCAATAAAAGCTTACTGACATTAAATCTTAATACGTATCACAAAATGTCAGCTATGAGAAAATGGTGACTTGTAGACATTCTTAGAGCAAATAAACACAGTAAACGATATCCAAATGAGTAACCAAAGAAATATTTTATTAGCAGATATGTTCAATGGATTTGTTAGTCCATAGCAGAAGAAAATAATAACATTCACGAACAACCCCAATCCAATTCAGGATCACAGGGGGCTGAAGCCTATCCTATCATCCGGTGCAAAGCAAGAATCAGCCCTGGGAGTCCATGTACACAAACCCCCACACTTAATATCAGATTATTAGTTGATACATACAAAGTGAAAAATTTTAATTAATACCTTTATAAAGATGTGAAACTCACCCTTTTTTTGTATAGTACCCTTCTATAGGGAAGAGCATCCAAAGGCCCTTTAACATGCATTTTTAGTCATTTTATACAAGTGAGGCAAAAACAAATTAGGTGGCTTTTTATAGGATTGTGAAATGAATCTGGGCTTGGGGGTTGAACCAGCAACCCTATGATGTATGCTCCTTTACCTTATACATTAAGCCACACTGCCTGTCAACATTCCAAGAGTTTTGTGATGGTGTCTTGCAGCTACTTGAAGTGTTAAAAAAAAGAACACTTCAAAAGAAAGTGGATTTAGAACATGGCCACTTTTATTGCTTCCTGGCACAGCTGCTAATATCTTATATGCTGCTAAAGCATTTGTCCATAATAAAAGTCTTCCAATGAATGTTGTAAGAGTCCAGAGGATACCATTCTACCTGTGTAGGAATTACCAGAATTAGATAGATAAATAGATAGATAGATAGATAGATAGATAGATAGATAGATAGATAGATAGATAGATAGAT
>JANRMT010062795.1:14017758-14048490 GCA_026402145.1 Polypterus bichir lapradei
GATAGATAGATAGATAGATAGATAGATAGATAGATAGATAGATAGATTATACACTATATGAAAACAGAAAAAGTTTATAATAAACATTGCTACAATTTTATTGTACCATTATAACATAGCATTCCCAAATCGGCTTAATCCAACTCAGGGTCATGGTACAATGAATTATTTTCCAATTTACAAACACAATGTGCGTTTATGAAGTGCATTAACTCTAACACACAGCTGTCAATAAGAACATAAAATCCAGATAGGGGCATATCATATTTAGTGGCTGCACTGAGAAGAGGAAAATGAAAATGTTGTCATGGCTACAATTCTAGGAAGGTAGTGGAGTGCAGCAGTTAAAAGCACTTCTAGCTTTCAACTAGCAAATCATAACCTTATCAAAAATTGTATTTTGTCCAAACCTACACCAAAGGTGATATAAAAGATACCTGGCAAAAAATAAAATAATTAAAAAATTTATAATCCTGTTCACACACAAACCTTTTGTATAATGTAGTGTCCTGTAAACACTCCTTGGACATTCTAAAAATATGCAGGCAAGGGTCCAGGGCCATGTCAGTACTGTGTGAAATGGTGGAGTTCACCGAACTCTGCAATCTGACTGTAACAATTCTGCATCTATCATTTGTACAGTAAAAGAGGTTGCGTGGTGAAAGGTTTAATGTTAATCAGGATAGCAATGAAAGTCTCGGACAGGGTTAAAAAAGTAAGAAAGATTTATAGGGACATTGTTGTCATCAACATGTAACATGTTACCACTCTCCAGTTAATGAATATAACTGTCTTATCTCAAAAATTGTGTTTCCCTTACCTGAAATTATGATAAATTGTCAATCTATTTCATCTTCACTGAAGGCCTCTAAACAGGCTAAGATGGTTATGCTAATTGCTTTCTTCTCACCTGTTAGTCGCATCAGCACTACAGAAAACATTTTTGAGCTTTCATTGTTTTGATTTATGTGGAGCAGATCATTAGTATATGGTACTATTAAAAATAATCAGACTTGTTTCACATTCTTTAAGATATATTTATTCAAGTGAATTTGTTACAATAAAAATCATTTACGTTTACAATCCCAATTTGTATTGAACTGTGTTCTGATTTTGTTCAGTATGGTTTGTTTGATTTCTTGAATTTCAACTTGTTCTTTTATATATACTAGGGGGCTTTGCTCGCTAACCCCCGTTTTTGGTTTTCCGGATACACACTTTTAAGATTTTTTTTTTCTTTGAATTGTTGCTATTTCATTAGTTTCACTTTTATTTTTGCTGTTTTTTCTCTCCATCGCTTTTGAGTCTCTTTTCTCCGCACTGCTTTCTTCTTCACTTAGTGGTCTACGTTTCATTTATAACATATTGTCTTTATACGCTTTATATGCACTGAGAGCTCTGGTTCTGCGTGTGCTCAAAAAGCCTTTGCACAACTGACCGTTTTGCTACCCGTGGTCTTATTTGATATTGGTTGTAAGTAGGGCGTGTCTTGAAAGAATTTCATGTTCTACGTCATCGCGAGATGGTCCTGGGTGAATCTCTTTCGTCTCGCGGGTCTTTTAAGTGTCTTCCGTGATCTTCACGTGAAGATCATGTTTCATCTCCCTAGTGTTTCTCTCCAGGATTTTTTTTTATAATATATATATATATATATATAATTTTGTGTGGTGGGCTGGCACCCTGCCCAGGGTTTGTTTCCTGCCTTGCACTCTGTGTTGGCTGGGATTGGCTCCAGCAGACCCCTGTAACCTTGTAGTTAGGATATGGCGGGTTGGATAATGGATGGATGGATGGATATATTATTTTGTGCTTGTATAGTTGGGTGCCATTGCAGTTCATTATGTCATGATGTGGACTTTATTTAAGATGGTGACTTTCAGAATTCTACACATTGGATACTTTTTTCCCCAAAAATAAAACCTACAAGGATTACCATATTTAGAAGCAAGTGAAACAAGGTAATGTATTAACTATTAAAAATTTCTTTTGATTTTGGTTTTGTGATTTAGCTTTGGTAATTTGATTCAGACAGTTTTTGGTTACAGACTCCTTTCTTTTGCTTAGACTACATGTATGCTAGTCTGTTTTGTGCCTTCTTTTTCCCAGTCTTTTTCCTTTGCTCAGATTCTCCTTTAACTTCTAACCTCCTACTAGGTATTCATTACAGTATATTTAAATTCAAAATAAGAACAGCATTTTTGATTAAAGTAGACTTGCTCTTTACTAAAGGATCTGTAAAAAATGATTGTACAGTCCTGACAAATAGCAGAACCAACTGTAAAAATGCTTCCTCATCTGTCCATGTCCAAACTGAAACTTAATGTTTATAGTAAAATATCATAACCCATCTGCTCATATCCCATAAATGCAAGGGAACTGAGTGAATAAACAGCTCTGTCTTAATAATAAATACACAAAAATGACACCCCAGCTTTTCAGATTTGCCTAGATTACAAATAAAATGATTGCCATTGATATATATCAATACACTAATATAAAAATATAATTACTGTGTTTTATGCTTTTAAAAGTTTTAAATAAGTGTAAAGATTTTTTAGTTTATACAGGTGAACCAACATTTCGTCAAGCTCCTCCCTGGACCCTCTAAATTGCACTCAAAATGCTCAGAATACAACAAAGGTCTGATGCTAGATTTGTGATGACACATCCAGTCTAATGTCTTGTTTCAGTGTTATGAGGGATAAACTGATCAACTTGACTCCAAGAGCTAGTTTAGAACATTGAGAAGAAACCAAAAAGTCAGTGACAAGAAATGATATCTCTCTCTGTTATAAAAAATAAATCTTGAGACAGGATGAGACTTTTTTTCCTGCGACGAGATGTGATCTTTTGAAGAGAGACAGCGAGACACTTTCATGTCCCACGAGATGGTCAAGTCATGTGCTACTTACAACCATTTTCAAACAAGACCACGACCATCTAACTTCTCAATTGTTGGAATGCTTATGGCAGACACACTTCCTGTGCTCTCAGCTCTTAAAGAATTTTATATGTTCTAGGTGACATGTCAACGACTAAGCGAAGAAGAAAGAGCAGCGTGTCGAAAAGAGACCCAAAAGTGTTGGAGAGAAAAGAATGCAAAAAAGAAAGCAAAAAAGAACAAAATAATCTATGTGCAAATTCTGAAAATAAGGAAAGTAATAATCAAGAGCAGGTTAGAGATAATGGAAGTAGGAAAGTTCAAAAGTCTCAAAAAAGTGATAGTAAAGATCGTATTAGCACAAACAAACGGAAAATATTACTCGGTGAAATAACAGAACAGCGAAAAAGATCGAATAGTGTTTGAGGATGTCTAGGGTAGAAGAGAGACAAGGCAGTGAGGCAGGAGGACAGCTGCAGTACAGGCTTTTAAATGTTTGAAGAGCCGCACGAAATGCAGATCACATGGCACGGCAGCAGCAGCAAGACAATAGATGATCGAGCAAAGAGGAGGTAAAGCAAAACAACTGTTATTTGTTTCCCATTGTATCACCATTTAAGAGGGGTTTTGGAGGAGCAGCCACGTCGCCTCGGGGTGCGTTCAGCCTCCCTCTTCATAACGGCACGCAGAGCTGGCGGGGGGTGGGGGGTTGTATGAGAGAAGGGAAGGGGTTGGCGAGTGAAGCGAGCAAGGGGCGAAGTACTTTTTAAAAATCAAAGAGTAACCTATGTTAAAATAATTCATCTTTGTACTTGATTTAGTTATAGGGTTCCTCTTACACTGATAGGTAGATCATCCAAGAGTTTGAGAGCCCAGACCTAATGGCTTTACCTCCTGTGGCTTATTTATCTTGGGGTTTGTAAGAATCCCTGCATATTGTGCTCTTTTGCTGTTAATCAATATCCAGAAATAAACTAACCTTACCCTATACAGCATATACATACTTATATATGCATATTTCCTAACAAGGTGAAGCACTGTTTGATTACCAAAATGCACTTGTGACTGTATTCAAGCATCTTTAAAACAGATCAAGAAGAAGTAGAAAATCAGGTAGCAAAGGACTGAAGGACAAACCAGAAGTATGCAGACGGAAGCTAAGGCCAAACGCTAAGAAACAAATACAAATAAGACACTTCAATAAAGTACATGACTCAGACTTAAATAGCCAGTCACTACTTTATCACATCACTATGTAGCAACACATAGCATTGTAGCAGTGGTTGTTTCTGTGATGTCACTACAATGAAGAGTAAAACAAACAAAAAAAAATTACATTTTTTCTTGAATTCCTGAATGAGTGTTACCTACATGCTGGATTGGCTGTAAAGTTCCAGATACATAGCTTTCTGTATAGAATCGCTTTAGAATATTTTTTTTTAGGGAAAAAGTTGCACTTTTCAAAATTATCTACTTTCTTTTGATGCAGAGACCCATGTTCGCTTCCCGGGTCCTCCCTGCGTGGAGTTTGCATTTTCTCTCCATGTCTGCGTGGGTTTCCTCCGGGTGCTCCGGTTTCCTCCCACAGTCCAAAGACATGCAGGTTAGGTGGATTGGCGATTCTAAATTGGCCCTAGTGTGTGCTTGGTGTGTCCTGCGGTGGGTTGGCACCCTGCCCGGGATTAGTTCCTGCCTTGTGCCCTGTGTTGGCTGGGATTAGCTCCAGCAGACCCTCGTGACCCTGTGTTCGGATTCAGCGGGTTGGATAATGGATGGATAGATGGAATTCACTGACATAGGCCAATGGCTGTCTAGAAGTGCTGACTAATTTGAGGTATGCTCTTAAAATAAAAAAATAAATGAGTGCTTGGGCTTTGAAGGGATTCAGGAGTGTGGATGGTAGCATAGCGGAGCGCACCCAAAAGCTGATGGTGTGATCTGCAGCTTGGGCATACATTTGCAGAAATGTGCAGTTTGGTCGATTGTCTCATCAGTATTCAGGAGGGTGTAATTGGGTGCTGAGCTCACGAGACTCTCTACAATCCAGTGACATTCACAGGGGAGGAGACCATGTGGCTGTCTATGCAAAGAGACAAGATGGTTAAAAACAGGAGCTGGAGGAATTTGAAGGGTCACTGAGTAATGGAAGACACTGAAAGGAACAAAAGTGTGCAAGTCTGTATAGTGACACAACATATTTTTGGGGTCTAATGAAACACTAGAGCAGCAGTCAGAGCATTCTGCATGGCTATAACAATGGAGAAGTGGCAGTCAGCAATGTAAATAAATTGTTACTTTTAATACTGTAACATCGATTAAATACACTATTCTTGTTTTCAATAGTTATTGTAACCTTAAAGAAGAATGAACCCTTCTTTTTTATTATTATTTCCCCAACTCATATTGGCATTCTTTCCCTTTCATCCAAACAGGTAGACTTATTTAAAAAGTTAGTGCCATCGTCCTCCTGTATGCACATTATGCACTGCATCACAATCAACACTCAAATTTATGCATTTACTGTGGCATGTCATTTGCATGTATTAAAAGAAAAGGCATAATATGCACTATAGTAAAGCCATGAACAAACACAACATAGTATGATTTTTTCTATAACGCATGAGTCATTTTTTTTGATGGCAGAAAGAGAACAAATGAGGGTGTCATGTTTGAGTGAGGAAAAGTAATTAGTAACTTCTAGTTTCCTGTTGGTAGACATTTATTCAGATCCATTTTATGATGAGGAAGATCTAACTTTAGAGTTTTGTGACAATATGGCATGGTGATTTGCAGCAATGTTAAATGAACTTGGAAAGAATCACTTTTATCATCATAATAATATTACCAAATACTACCACGTACACTCTTATGATGCCAGAGTGGTTCTTCCAAATGATTGTATAGGGGAAGCATTTTTGGTTCTCAAAACATTCTTCCACATGAAGGTTTCAGGAAGAACCATAAATAGATGGTAACAGATCTGTGAAAGACCAAATGACTCTTGCTGCATACAATAACATGGGTTCAGTCCAGGATTTCTTAATCTGTTAGTGTCCTGCTAGCTTGCCTTCCAAACATTTAAAATTTCAGCTCTTTTCTACATATTAGGAACTTTTTCAAAGCACTAAGAACCACCTTTATATGCAAAGAATCCATCCTAAAATGAAATGATGATTTGTCAAGCAAGGGGTCTACAAGGAACCACACAACTCAGTAGAGAAACCATAATATGCCATTAAAGATCCAGTGTTTTTAAGAGAGTATGCTGAGTTGCACACAACAAAATGACTGCATCCTGAGCTAAAACACTCATACAACATTCCCCCACAATGCCCAGTGTAGACACTTTCCATGGTAGGTGACTAGAGCATCTCTCTCTTTCTCCAACCCCGTAACCCTGGGTGATGGTATCGCAAATTGTCAATGTTTTCAAATGACAATGTGGGCTTTTAAGACATTGCACAGCTCTGGATGAGACACCATTTGGTTGAATGACAATTTGGAACTTCCAATTCCTCTAAGGTGGCACAGTGGTAGTACTGCTGCTTCGCAGTAAGAAGCCCTGGGTTCCTGCCCTGAGTCCACCGCGTGTGGAGTTTGCATATTCTCCCGTGTATGCATGGATTTCCTCCCACAGTCCAAAGACATATAGGTTAGGTGAATTAACAATCCTAAATTGTCTCATGTGTGTGCTTGGTGTGTGAGTGCCCTGTAATAGGCTGGCACCCTGTCCAGGATTTGTTCCCTGCATTGTGCCCTGTGCTAGCTGGGATAGGCACCAGTGGATCACCGTGATCCTATTCAGGACAAGCTGGTTAGAGAATGACTGACTGACTGACTGACTGACTAACTGACAATTTTTCTAAAATGCACTTTCTTTGAAAATGGAGGAAACAGGAATGTCTACAGAACACCAGGCAGATACAATGAGAAAGTGCAAATATAACACAGTAATAAGACATGACAGGTAAATATAAGAACTTTAAGGAAACTTTTTGTATTAACTAAAAGTTCTTATAACTATGCCTTTATCATTTCATTGTAAATTGCATTTAATGAGTATCATTATCATTTATTGAATTTTAACATAAGAATCTTTGAACTTAATAAAGCAGCCAAATCCCATTGCTTTTTCAATTCAAAAAGACTTTTGTTATATCCGTTTTCTACTATTATGGCAATAGTTTAGAGATTAAAAAATAAAATGATTTGTTCTTGCTTTAAAAGCACAGTGTTTTGACGAGTCAGCTGAGAGTCAGTCTTTTTAAATTCAGTGTCATGCATTTGAATGTATCCATAACATGAGTTCTGAAAAAACTGATTAATCTTAAATTGACAAGTTTTACTTCACAAAGTTTGCCTTAGAGTTGGATAAATTGTGAAAAAGAAGGGACTGATGATTTAACCCTTACAAAAACATTGTGGTATACCTCAAAAATATGTGGACATATCTTGCAATATAATATAAATATATGTAGCTTAAATATATATTTTAAGATTATAGACCAGAGAGGTGTGACGCATTTTTGTGTTTGTGTTCCTGATGCTTGTTTGGCATTGTGAAATTCATTACTGTAATAATTTCATTTTTCACCTCTCATTACTGTATTATATATGGAGCTACAGAATGATATATTAAAAAAAAAGATTACTGTGTTGTAGCATTAGCTGCAGTTTCCTTTATTTCCTAAAGTATATTCCATTTTGATGCAACAGTTTTGTGTTTAGTGCTCATTTTTTGTTGTGTGTTTGTGTGATTTTGACAGAATTATTTCTTTTTGAAGACTATAGATTTTTTCAGCAAAAAATGTGTCGTTGTGTGCTTACGGTTTTGGGGAAATGGTACTTGATATTTTGTGCTTCAATGTATGTAGTTTTGGCAAAATTGGGTAGTATTCTAAAAATTGTGTGTATGTGATTGAGAAAAACTGTAATTCACAGTGCCTGGAAAAGATGGCACATACATTTCATGTTGTATTAAGTGTTTGCTGTGGCCTAAGCATTGAATTAGGGCCATTTTAAGGGTGACCTGATAGGGCATTGTTCCACATCCTTATACATCCAGCTATACAGTGGGGGAAATAATTATTTGACTCCCTGCTAAATTTGTAAGTTTACTCACTTACAAATAAATGAACAGTCTCTAATTTTTGTGGTAATTTCATTTAAATGAAGAATGACAGAATATCAACCAATAATCCAGAAAAAACACATTACATAAAAGTTATAAATTGATTTGCATGTCATTGAGTGAGATAAGTATTTGATCCCCTACAGCCTAGCCAGAATTCTGGCTCCCACAGTCTTGCTGATTACAAACAATCAATTACAGATATTCCTGATCTCAACTCGTTATGTATATAAAGCCCACCCGACCACAGAATCAATTCCTGTCATTCCAACGTCTCCACCACCATGGGTAGGACCAAAGAGCTGTCAAAGGACATCAGGGACAAGATTGTAGACCTGCACAAGGCCGGAATGGGCTACAAGACCATCAGAAAACAGCTCGGTGAGAAGGTGACAACTGTTGGTGTGATTATTCAGAAAAGGAAGAAATATAAAATTACCATTGTTAGTAATAAACAATCAAAATAAAAGCTCTACAACAAAAATTCACATGCTATATAACTAGGGTTTTCTCATTCTAGTTTTCTCTGAACTATCATTATATACTACTAGCCATGTAAGCCCGAGCTTTGGTCCTAGAAACTATTGAAATCGTCAGAAAAAAACTGAAATGTAGAGATGTCAAGTAATTGAAAGGAACTGCTCTGGGCATCTCTCTCCTAGGAGGATTCGTTTTGCCAAAATGCTTGCATCGCTTGTGGATTAGCAGTGGGAGGAAAAGTAGAAGGGATACCATTTTGCCAATGTTAGCGGCAAATCGACTTTGTCTTTCTTTAGAGATTTCATTTTGCTGACGTGCTGGCCTCGCTTGTGTTATTAGTGGCTAAGCAAGTTTTTTGTTTCCTCGAAATCAGAGCCCTTAACCCAACTCCACCTCTCACCGGACAGACACACACACACTTCCATGTATAGACATAAGACCTCTTGAAGAAAGAACCAGTGAGAGACTAATGCTCAAGCAACGCAAAGAATTATTTAAGAACAAGTTCTGATTGTGAGTTAGATTTGGTTTAGATTGCAATTTTGTGAGTTTGCTTTTGTAAATGAAGTAATAACCTCCTGTTTAAAAGACCTGGCCACTACATTCACTTCCTTCTCTCTGATGCTCTTACAGTAGTAATATTAAAACCATATGTCATATTAATACAGGTTCTGGAACCTGTTTTCAGTGAGTGTCCATATTTCAAGTTCTGCTCAACTTCGGACCAACGGTTATAACATTTCTATGCCAAGTTATGTGAGTTCTGTTGGAATCAGGGCTCTGCACTGAGTAACAAATTAATAATGAGAAACATACTTGTCATTCTCCTGAAATCGCACACATGCCGACTGGTTTGTGCTCCATCCACATCCTGGGTTCCGTGAGATTACACACTCTTGGCAGTTGCTGTACTGGTCATAGTAAGCCAGAGACAGAATCACCATTGAATTGTTGACCCCAGCACACACCATGTCCTGCAACAAAAGTGAAAAATAAAACCATGAGACCTCTGGACGTGCACTCCAAACACATACAGTACTTAATACTTACATTCTACCTTCAGTCATTTAAAAAAATGCTTTAAATGTAAAGATTTTCTGTTATTTATTATACCTAACAACAATAATCAGAAATGCAAACTATGAAGTAGAAACAACGTTACAGTGCCATAATGGCAAATCATAAAGTACACCAAGGTGATTTATATTTACTTTACAACATAGCTCTTGTACCTAATTATAAGAAAAAGTTCACTTCCACACTACAGCAGCTTTGAGTGAAAAGGTACAGAGCTGTGTAAAATCAAACAAGCACTGTTTAAAGCAGGCATAACACTATATGACTGTTACTATGATTTTCAGCTGTGGAATTCATTTACTATGTAATCTTAAGAAAAACACAGCAAGTTGTAGACAGTCAAAGTGTGTTGCTGTGATGACCATTTTTGCAATGTAACACCATCAGTAACTCAGACACAGCACTCTTAACAACCCTTAACAACTCTGCGACTTGCTACAACAAAATGAAATTTTATAAATTAGAGTGAGTTACATGTTGTATCACCAGGGGCCTCATGCATAACGACGTGCGCAGAATTCGCATTATATCATGATGTAAGCACAAAAGCCAAAATGTGCTTACGCAATGAAACATCTAGATGCAGGAATCTGTGCTTACTCCAACTTCCACGTTCTTCTGCTACATAAATCCCGGTCAGTGTGAAAAGTAACGCTCGTGCACGTGCCTTCTGTCCTGCCCTAACTCCTCCCAGAATTACACCTCTATGAATATGCAAATCAATATAAATAGCCCTTAAGCTCAGCCTTCTGTGAAAAGACAATAGGAAAAGCACAGGGGAAAATATAAGAATTTCAGCGAATATCAAGTGGAGGCAAGGAAAAACTTACTATTTGTTGGTTTAAACAGTGGTATAATCAACAAAAGGAAGTTGATCGAGTGACAGAGTGTCGGAGAAACCTGAAAGCTCAAATCCACAAAGTCGCACAGTACCTGAAATAAAAAAGAAGTTGTTACATATCCAAGTCGCCGTGAAAAGGCGAGTCGTAGCCCAACGTCTGAGTGTCGTATGAAAGCTTATTAGGGTACAGAGAAGAAAAAAGGCACACAGTGAGGAAAAAAACAGGAAATGTCAACTTTAATCTCGAAATTTCCACTTTAATCATGTAGTTTATGTTGTCATTAAAGTAGAACATCATAAACTTCATCTTAAAATCGATTAATTTACTAGTTTCTCAAATTGCATCGTAACTAAAGTAACACGTTAAATGCTTTGTTTTGTATTTGATCTTCTTTGTGCTCTGTGTGTGAATCACTACGTGGTTCTTAAACCGGCTTTCTCTTCCTCTGACAGGACACAGAATCCATTACATTCGTGATATTACAGCTGTCTGAATAATTAAAATACTGAGATGCATGCATGATATCTTTTTCATGATGATAGGAATGAAAGCATGTTATTAAACATGGGAACACAGTACTGTCTCTTTCAAACGTACTAACCTCTAATTCCTATCCTTACTTTTCTTTCTCCAAATACCCAATCACCACACAATCAGCTCTGTAATAGACGTTAAGCCATCTGTAAGCTTACAACGATGATTCTTCAAAACTTTTAAGGAACATTGAAATATCTTCATAGTACATGTTTAATTATTCTATCCATCTATCCTTCCTTGCATACAGCAATCAATCAGGATCAATCTGTGAACTAGCTAGCGCTGCGGCACTGTGTTCTCATATGTTTAATTATTAACAATACAGATTATTTAAATGAAGTTAGTTTTATCTGTATAATATAATCAACATATTTTGCTGCATTTCATCTTAAAAATGATATCGTCATCATATGTAAATACAAGCTTTATAAAGTGGCGCAGGTTGTGCAATATTATAACTGAAGTGCAAGTTTACAGTTAGGTGATTGTGCTTATAAGTACAAACACTTGTAAAAGAAGCACTTGATGGACTGATTGACTGTGTTTAAAGTTCTTGGGATGAAACTGTTTCTGGACCGTGAGGTCCGTACAGGAAAGACTCTGAAGCGTTTTGCCGTGGCTGAGGCAGCGTTTGCTTGATGCTATATCCCGGTAATTCTCTTTCCGATCAGCTGCTGCTGTGATTCACCACTCAGATACAGTGATATAAATATTCCGAGTGGTGCAGTGAGAGTAATATGGAAAAAGATGAACTGCTGTGGCAACCCCTAACGAGAGCAGCTAAAAGCAGAAAAAGAAGGTGCGGTGCTAAAGCAGTTATGGTATTTGGAATACTATGGCTATTCCCTGGACCATTATATTGTTACAGGTTAATTACAATCATATGCATTACACTAATAAACAATATGCAGTTAGTTTCAGTGTATTTATAAAGCCGCGTTAGGAATGTGCATCTAAGAAAGAAAGGGTAACCACACAGGAACAGTAGCACTGCTTTGACTCTGGGTGCCACCAGTCTGCAAAACCGAGTGGAGAACTTGCGTACGACAGGGTATGAGGTACCATGGAAATGTGCATGGCTTTACTCCAAGTTTAGGTTTTATAGATCACGATTTGAACGTGGAAACGTTCTTACACAACATTTCTGTGCATACGCACCGTTTATACGTGAGGCCCCAGATCTTTTGTCTCTAAAATCTATGGGTCAATTGGAGTCAGCTACACGTGCAATGCATAAAATGCCAATAAGCCATGAAGAACAATGGCAGATAAAAGTAAAGGAACATGAGTGTTTTGGATTGTGCAAATCGAGCAGAGGATCACAAGCACAGATGTGTGTTTTACGTTTCATGTTTCTCTTACCACAGTATTCTGGTGTGCTCGATTTTAATTGGATACCAAAAATGAGGCAACCTTGCAGTTCTTTCATGGCATATAATGAGATTGGACATGTAATGAAAAGAAAGTGAATCGTGTAATCAATTAATATCTGTGATTCCTAGTCATATAATTGATAGTCTCAGACACAACAAGATTCTGTAACTGCCTTTATTAAGTTTGATGTAGAAAATGTGTCAAGTCATGTTGTGTGATGCTGTTCTAAGTAGGCTAGAGAGGAAAGTGTATTCAAATAATTCTCTGTAAGTCTATTAAAGGGCAAGATTTGCTTCCAATGATCTATGAAGTTAACATCAAAGATTACCAAAAGAATCGTTTGCTATTGAGTGCGTCTCCCACTAATATTCTGACCATAATTCCAAATGTGCTCTTACCTGGTACACCTTGAAGGTTCTGACGTATTCTTTAGGTTGAAACAACATTTTTTTTGGTGATAAGCTGTATTTCTCTTCCACCTTTGTGAATATAATGATGAACCTCTCCATTGTCTGCATGAAAAATATCTTTCATTAGAAACCAGACCAACACAGGCATCCAATTCCTCTTACATCTTAGTTTTATGTAGCATAAAGGAAATGCATGTTTTTATGTGTAAGTTAGAAAGTGAAGAAAATAAATAGTATATGAACCCTATGTGAATACACCAAGTTAAGTTAATTATTTAAATGCACAGTATTATCCCTTCCTGGGTATTTTCTCTTATGTTTAGGTGATGTTTAAAAATCTTAGGGTGTTAAGTAATTCCTATAAACATTGCTGGTGTGTGGCATCACTATTTTAACTGAACAAGCCAACTTGTCTTTTTGCAATTCTTGTAATTCTCAATTTGCCCACATGATATCCTCATTGTTAATAGCAACACACTGTATCAAGGTACAACAATACTTTGTTTAATATAAAAAAGAATAGAGTAGGCAAATTGGAGGCTAAGAAGAAATCAACCTTGCCTGTTTGGGGATACTTCAATGTAAATGAATGTTGTGAGCCAAATGATTTAACTTCACTTATTTATTGATTAAGCAGGAAGTCAGTTGTTGTGAAAGATTCACAAACAAACAATTTACATAGTCAATGGTGCTCACACCATCCAGTTGACTACACAAGTTTAAGCAATCTTATAGTAATAACAGAGTTGCTAAAGGCTTACCTTATTATTATTGGTGCTTTCAGTTTTGGAAAAATCACAAACTATAAGCATGGCAGTGCGAGATGGACATGCTGAATAGACAAAGTTTACTTTACATATTTCACTCTAATGTGTTATTTTGAAGTATTTTTCTTGGTAAGCCACAAATGGCGCTATTGAATGCCACAAAAACAACACACCTTTTCAGGAAATAGTGACTTATAATCTGGAGTTAAATTAAATGGTGTCCATTTCAGGATAATCAATGTTAAATTCTTTTTGGAGCACTGACAGGATGTTGGACCCATCAATTCCACCATCACACTGGGTTGCTTCTCTTGTGGGAGTCTTATGCACATTTCCTGCAGAGCTGATCAGAGAGCACAAAGACTTGTCAAAATCTCTGGTTTATTGACAGACAGGTTGGACAGTTGGGAGACAAAGTCAGAGGGGTGAGATTGTGTTAGTATGAACTTGTACAGAGGAGACATGCTGAGTACATTGGGAAAAGGATGTTGCCAAAGACCTGCCAGGAAAAAGGAAAAGAGTATGGCCTAAGAGAAGGTTTATGGATGTGGTGAGAGTGGACATGCAGGTGATAAAAGATCAACATATAAAGGACAGGAAGATATGGAACAAGATGATCCACTGTGGCAACGAGCGATAGGCTAAATTTCAGTTTTGCTTTTGGCCCTTTTTCTGGGACAATAAATGTTTTTCATAATTATATAATTTCTGTTTCTGTATATACTAAAGTTTGCTATGTAATAAATTGTTACTGTAAACTACATCTGATCATTCACTCTGATGTAAAGAATATTAATGCTGTAAAGGTCTAAACCCTTTTTCTCTGTATGCACATGCTGGAAACAGCTTCTAAGTTCACAATTTGAATATTCATGAGTGACAAGTTTTCTGTTTATAGATAGGCTTTGTATGAAATGTAACACACATTAAGTTAAGCTTCCTAGCCTCTGAAGTTTTACACTGAAACACAGGCTAAGGAATAGCCTCTGATGTTACATGTAAAATATTATTCATGTAACACACGTTAAGGTATCAAGTTAGTCCCTGAGGTTTTATTATCAGGCACAAGCTACTTAAGTGATGTTTAACCTCTGAAGTTAAATATAAAAGGTGACTATTAGCTATAGTCATATTTCTTTCTCAGAGTAAATAACCTAAAGCTTTGCAAATAATAGCAACTCAATGCTAACTCAAACATTATATAAACATACAATCAATTTATAACTTACAGTAAAATTATTCTTTAAATATAAATAATAAATTGGAGTCAGATTAACAGATGAACACTATTGGATAGGTAGCTTTAAAACATAGGAGAAGGCAGACTTGCAGTTTACTGTAGTTGCTGTGGTGTGTCGGTTAGAACACAGGAACTAATCCAAACATTGCAGGAACATTGCTTTACTATTGAGATGCCAGAAATACACATGAGGTAGAACAACCATACAGGTAGATTTAGGTAGGCAAGTGTGTGTGGCTCTAACAAGGCAAACAACAAAACATACATTTAGTACAGGGTGGTCCAGATCTAATTATGCAATTTTCATTACACTATAACTTAAGTTTATTACATAGAGAATTCACAACTGAATGGAGGACAAGTGGGACATTACATGGAAAATCAGTGAATTAATTCAATGTAAGTCCATTTTCGTTTATATTTTTATTTATTTTTATTTTATTTTATTATACTTTATTAATCCTGAAGGAAATTATTTGGTTTTTCGCATACCCCTTGGGGTCAGAGCGCAGGGTCAGCCATTGTACAGCACCCCTGGAGCAACTGAAGGTTAAGGGTCTTTCTCAAGGGCCCAGCAGAGTAGGATCTCTTTTGGCAGTGACGGGGATTCAAACCGGCAACCTTCAGGATACCAGCGCAGATCCTTAGCCTCAGAGCCACCACTCTGCTCCTATATATTTTGAAAAATTATTTTGCCTTGCATTGTTTTCCTGCATTGCATTAAAAGTTGCATAATTAGATCTGGACCACCCTATACTTATAAAATGTTGTTTCACTATGCAATACATAAAACTTCCAATAGATGGCACTGTAGCTACACACTATCAACGTAAGGTTTTTACAATTGCAAACTCAATGTGGCAACGTAACAGGTTTACATCCATATTAATAAACAACATCTCTTAAAGATTTAATGCAAAATCCCAATAATGTATAGGCTGGATCTATATTAAAAAGAGTATTAAAGATATTTACGGCAATAATAAATACTAAGTGATATAAAATATCGACATGACTATTAATTCAGAACAGTTTCCTCTCTAACATTTAACACTTTCCTTCAAAACATGTACATAAGAACTTACATTTGGTCAACAAATGCAAAAACTTAAACTTTCTTTAGCGTCTCCAGTAGTTCCGGCTTTCACATGCTATGTCTCTCAAACTCACATGCTCACTGCACACTCTGCCAGCTTTCACGTGACTGTACCTCCGCGCCTTAAAGACACAAAAGCCTTTTTTACACACACTCTTTTTCCACAGTTAGTTAAGTGGTGTGATATCTATAGTTTAAAAGATGGCAAAATAATCAATTAAAATAATAACCAAAAATGCAAGCTTAATTAAGGTATAAATTAAATCACTATATGGGCCTCCCAGTCCCTGTGTAACAGGTCAATGTCATTAAAGTATTTAGATCCCCTCACAGTGATCAGCAGCCTGTCAGCCATATTGACTACGCTTTGACTGATAAACGTTGTTAAAAATGGTCATGGTAATGAAGAGAGTAGTTTTAAGATCGACTGAGAACTTTGTTTGCACAAGTGAGGTCATTAAGAAGAATATCACCTGAAATTAAAGCCACAGACATATTTACAGAGCATATCACCTGGACGTTCAGCTGCAGATATGCTTACAGTATGTTATTTCTTCACAGGTACATTCTGTTCAGATACAGTGTTCAGTCTGTCTTAAAATACTAACAGCTTCATAAACATCAACATTTTGAAAAACAGTTCTCTGTCTGAGCATTTAAAATATATAATCAAGTTTGTCAGTAGCTGCCAAATTAACTCTGCTTCCTCATCTTTACCATTTTGAATGGAAGTAGCTCAAAAGATCTTTGATAACCTAAACACTTAAAATAAGAGAAAGTAACTGACAGGAAATGACTAACCAATAAGAGCAGGTTCAACCTGTTTGTCTTTGATTAACAAGTGATGACACTATGATGAGAAGTCATACTTTGAAATAAGTAGTGCAGGCATTAAAAATGTACAGTGGAACCTTGGTTTACGAGTAACTTGGTTTACGAGTGTTTTGCAAGACGAGCAAAAAGTTTTAATAAATTTTGACTTAATAAACGAGCAATGTTTTGCAATACGAGTAGTATGGATACACTTTGTCTGCTGAGCGTCATGTGATCACAACTGAGCTGATAATTCTTCTCTCTCTCTCCTTATCTCGCTCGCTCGCCCATCGCGTCTCTCTCTCTCTCCTTATCTCGCTCGCTTGCTCGCCCAGCGCGTCTCTCTCTCGCTCCTTATCTCGCTCGCTCGCTCGCCCAGCGCGTCTCTCTCTCTCCTTATCTCGGTCGCTCGCCCAGCGCGTCTCTCTCTCTCCTTATCTCGCTCGCTAGCCCAGCGCCTCTCTCTCTCTCTCTCCTTATCTCGCTCGCTCGCTCGCCCAGCGCGTCTCTCTCTCTCTCCTTATCTCGCTCGCTAGCTCGCCCAGTGCGTCTTTCTCTCTCTGGCAATCATCTCCTATTCTCCGTCTGAGTCTGTGTGCCTCACTCATATAGTCAACATCTGTTTACTACAGCATTGTGACTGTGTGTGTGCGCTGTGAAGTGCGAGTCCCCATCTTGCTCCCCAAAACACAAAGCTGAGTCTCAGTACTTTAACACCAGCTTTATTCAGCTTGAAACAGCAACAGCGCTGTTATTTATTGTACGACAGGCGCTTATAGCATGTCTGCAATCTTTTTGGATGCGCTTATACGGCGAACTGCTACAGCGCTGGGAGACTGCGATTGCTTTGGGACGCTCTTCCGCGTGTTGTCCCGTTGGGTAGAATCCCACATGAGTTTAGAAACTCACACCAGCCATGATTCTTTTTAAAGGTAAAGTGCAGGTTAATTTGTATTATGTATTTTACTTTATATTTTGTATTAATCATTTTATATGAATAGTTTTGGGTTGTGGAACGAATCATCTGAGTTTCCATTATTTCTTATGGGGAAATTCGCTTTGATATACGAGTGCTTTGGATTGCAAGCATGTTTCCGGAACGAATTATGCTCGCAAACCGAGGTTCCACTGTATTTGGAAATGTGCCATTTAGAGAAGTCCATTTGTTAATTTAAAGAAGCCTATAAAAATAAGGCTATTTTGAAATAAAACCTGGGATAATTAAATGTGAGTTAACTGCATTATTGAGTCAAAATAAAATTATTATGTTGCAGTAAATAATTATCTTTTTTCATAATATAATGGCTCATCGATGTATATCACTATGCATTTTCACATGATTATTTCATAATTGCCATTTTGTTTATTTCATTTGGGAGCAAATAGTACTCCATAAATAAAGCCATATGTCTGATTTTCCTTTTCTCATTTAATTTACATTTAAAATTAAATTAAAAGTGTAGGTTCTGTTTGTGTGTCTGTTCACCCTGCAATGAACTGGCACCCTTTCCATGGAGAGTCACTGCTTTGCACCCTGTGCTTATTGGAATAGTCTCCAGCTTAACCCATGACCCTGCTCAGGATAAAGCGGGTTTAGAAGATGGATGGATGGATTGCAAGTTTTTAACCTGCTTATGTCTAGTGTGGTATAGCGGGTCCAAGGCTTCAAAAATAAGGGCCAGGTTTTAAATCCATAAAGCCGTGTCACTCTCCGTGGGCGCGATTGAATGGCCTCGGGGAGTTAATTGGAGTAGCTGGAGCGAGTCACACCAGCACGTGTGGGTTACAATCGTTCACAAGTGCTTCATTGGCTTCCTGCGGTATGGGATTAAGGCGCTGCGCCCACGGAGGTGTGTGTGTGTGTGTGTATATATACAGGCCAGCACAAAGGAAAGGGATGGGATCGAGAAATCAGGAGGGATCGAAAAGAAGAACACAGAAGGTTAAAGGTTAAAGGACATGAATGGCAGTTTTGAAGCTGCGATCTGGCCACCTGGAAGGAGGAGAAGGCGTGAGCTGGGGCACCGCGAAGGAGTGTTAGGTTGTAGTGCTCTAGGGGCTAGTCCATCCCAATGAATGTTCGGTTGGAGTGGGGTGAGCATGGCAGGTGTCCTACCGATGGATCTGAGGAGCAACTATGGGAGCGCAAAGGAAGAAGGCAGGAGAGCCGATCTCGGACGGTCTGGCCGTGATATTCTTAAGACAGCCAAGACGGAGGTTGGCCAAAAGGAGCTTGTGGCTGATGGGTCTCCGCCAGCTACGGGAGCAATGGGTGAGCCAGGGAGGATGAGATCGAGGTGTGCTGAGATCGGAATGAGAGAGACTGCATTTTAACTTCTGATTTTAACCTCAGATTTTTAAGAATCATTTATTTATTGTTTTATCCCAACTTTTCACTGTTTTTATGGATTTATTTATTGGAATTGTGGAGCACTGCACTTTGGACACTGTTTTGATTTTTATTGTGAAATAAATGCACCTTGGCACTTTTTACACTATTCCCTGGCTTCATTTGAGAATTGTCCTCATTTGTCAGCTCATCTCGGTCATAATTACTGACAGTGTTGGGTTCAAGAGCTCCTAGAGGTTGGACGGGAGCCTGGAGTGGTACCCGCATTGTCACATCTAGTTTCATGCGAATCTAGGTATAGCCTCCAGTGTGTCTGTATCTTGACTGACTGTTGTTTTGGTAAACAATGCATAATAACGCAAACTGCAGCTTAAAAAATTGATTCTGATTTAGGCAAAAAATGAAAAGAAAAAAAATAATTTTCAAACAATGGAGTTCCCATTTCATTCCTAACTTCTCCTTCCTGCAGCATTAAAAGGACATAGGACAGAGTGACAATTATTAGATAGCTCTTTGCTTTGGGATCATTATAAATGTAATTAAATATGTTTAAATATTAAATTGAAACATGTTCATGTGAAAAAATACATTTTTTTGAAAACCTAGCACTTAAACACACAAGCAATATCGGTACAATATGTATTGGTGATAAGTCTTCTTTACTGTCCATATATCCATCTTTCGGCTGCTTCCGTTAGGGGTCACCACAGCGGATCATCTTCTTTGATATCTTCCTGTCCTACATGTTCCCATCACCTACATGTCCTCTCTCACCACATCCATAAACCTTCACTTAGGCCTTCCTCTTTTCCTCTTCCCTGGCAGCTCTATCTTTAACATCCTTTTCCCAATATACTCAGCATCTCTCCTTTGCACATGTTCAAACCAACACAATCTTGTCTCTCTGACCGTTGAACTTGAGCTGACCCTCTAATGTACTCATTTTTAATCCTATCCCTCCTTGTCACACCCAAAGCAAATCTTAGCATATGTAACTCTGCTACCTCCAGCTCTGCCTCCTGCTTTCTGGTCAGTGCCACCATCTCCAACCCATATAACATAGCTGGTCTCACTACCGTCCTGTAGACCTTCCCTTTCACTCTTGCTGATATCCGTCTGTCACAAATCACTCCTGACACTCTTCTCCACCCATTCCACCCTGCCTGCACTCTCTTTTTCACCTCTCTTCCACAATCCCCATTACTCTGTACTGTTGATCTCAAGTATTTAAACTCATCCACCTTCGCCAACTCTACTCCTTGCATCCTCACCATTCCACTGACCTCCCTCTCATTTACACACATGTATTCTGTCTTGTTCCTACTGACCTTCATTCCTCTCCACTCTAGAGCATATTTCCACCTCTCCATGGTCTCCTCAACCTGCTCCCTACTCTCGTTACAGATCATAATGTCATCTGCAAACATCATAGTCCATGGGGACTCCTGTCTAATCTCGTCAGTCAACCTGTCCATCACCATTGCAAATAAGAAAGGGCTCAGAACCAATCCCTGATATAATACCACCTCCACCTTGAATGCATCTGCCACTCCTACCGCAGACCTCACCACGGTCACACTTCCCACGTACATAATCTGTACAATTATTACATACTTCTCTGCCACTCCTGACTTCTTCATACAATACCACAACTCCTCCGAGGCACCCTGTCATACGCTTTCTCCAGGTCCACAAAGACGCAACACAACTCCTTCTGGCCTTCTCTATACTCCTCCATCAACACCCTCAGAGCAAACATCACATCTGTGGTGCTCTTTCTTGGCATGAAACCATACTGCTGCTCACTAACCATCACCTCACTTCTTAACCTAGCTTCCACTATTCTTTCCCATAACTTGCTGTGGCTCATCAATTTTATCCCCCTGTAGTTACTACAGTCCTGCACATCCCCCTTATTCTTAAATATCAACACCAGTACACTTCTTCTCCACTCCTCAGGCATCCTCTCACTTTTGAAGATTCCATTAAACATTCTAGTTAAAAACTCCACTGTCATCTCTCCAAAACACCTTCACAATATATCAACCTTCCTTCTTTCCATCATATCTGCTAACTGTCTCCCCTTACCGGTCATACTGCCAACATACAAATTTCCTACCCTCAGTTCCACTCTCTTACCTTCCTCTTCTCCTCCTGCCTCCGGACACATACCCCCTTCTTCTCCTTCTTTGGCCAACAGTAGCCCAATTTCTGTCAGCTCCCTGTTGGCTAACAGTACTGGTGGCGGTCGTTGTTAACCAGTGGCTAGACCGATTTGATATGGAAATTTGTATTGTTGTCCGCATATTGATTTGGCAAAATTTTACACCGGATGCCCTTCCTGACGTAACCCTCCCCATTCATCCGGGCTTGGGATCAGCAAAAAGAAACCCACTGGTTTCCTGTTTCCTGTGGCTGGGTTATTACTGTCCATATATCAATATCCTTATTAGTCTAAAAAGTCCATATTGGTCGAGCCCTAGTATTAATGGTTAATTCAAGGAGTTGATTTTTCAGATATTATCTGACAGTCAACACAGTATTTGTAGAATGGTTCTAGATCTTTAGCCACATTTAACCAATAGGAATGTTTTTAAATGCATTCCAGTTTTCTCAGGTTAGAGATGTCCACCAAAGACAAGTGAATGTATGAGGCATAAGACAGTCAAACTGTGGGACTGAGGAACCAATACATATGGATATGCAATCCTGGAAGAGCTGGACTACCTGTGCAGACTGAATCGGCTGCAGGTACTGCCTCATGCTACCAGTAGTGACAAGGACACTAGCAAAACACAAAACTAGAGAAGAATCAGTCAGGAAAAATAAGGTGATAGCAATTGTCTGTGGCCACCAGATACAAAATCATTCCCTTTTTTGAGGGTTGTCTTGGCGTTGCCTCTCCAGTGCACCTGTTGTCACTTTCATTTGCACCAAAGCAGGTGAAGTTGATTTA
Organism: Polypterus bichir lapradei; assembly: GCA_026402145.1. NCBI lineage: Eukaryota > Metazoa > Chordata > Cladistia > Polypteriformes > Polypteridae > Polypterus > Polypterus bichir. Next base: position 14,039,713 of record JANRMT010062795.1, read on the forward strand.
CAATCACTTATGCTTCCTAACTGGACAGACTGATATCCCTGAAGCTTAATTGACTTGGTGTTAGACTATGATGGTTTTAAGAGTTTCCTTAATTTTTATTTTTGCTAGTGTAGATATGTATCTGTTATAATATGTAAATATTACAATACGTTTCTCCTATAGAGGCACTTGATTGCATGTGTCATTGGTTGTTTAAGATGCTAGATTTGTGTGTGAAATTCATGATTCACCTGACAAGCAATGTATTTATTTACAATAAATGGTCATTACAGCAATATTACATCAACACAATTTGTGAAATGTTTGTTTCAGATATTTTGACAATTTAAATAACCTTTTTACATTTGCTGATTTACTGAATAAATAGATGCCTAAATGTATTTCAGAGTAAGACTTTTTTATGAGAAGGGATATCATCCATTTTGATTAACATGTCTTAAAAAATTAATAACTGTACCAATTCAATGAGAATTGTTTTTAATCATTTGGATAAATGCACTAAAGCATTTGCACTTTATGAAAAAACAATGAGAAATGCTATTTTGCTGTGAATATGTAATGTAATGATGAGGTGCTTTTCATATATAGTTTCAAGAACCTTAATTGTCATTTGAGAATTGGTCCAAAGCAACCAAGAAAAACTGTAATATATGGCCTCGCTCTCAGATAATGCATATATTTTTCCTTAGGAAGGGGGTATCTGAGGAGGAAACAACCACACATTTCTGCTTGCCGAACACATCTTGATAGTCATGATACTGATAGGGTAATCAATCATCTGCATTACAGTGGAAAATGGGAGGTACAATTTCCTTAAGAAAATTGCCTCTACAGTAGGGACTCCAACTAGTAATATCTTTTCTAGCCCAAGTAATATTGGGATTATGGTGTGGAAAGCCATGTGAAACCTAAAATTACTTGAAGAAGAGGAGAATTGATTATAAAGAAACTCAGTATCTCCACATCTAAAGCTCTTATTTTAAGTGATTTTGAAGGTACAATATCTTCAGTACCCCTGTATCCATTGGTTGCTGTCAAGAGACAAAACTTTTGGTTTTACTGGGGAAATTTTAAAGATTTGTTCCAGAACAATTACTATTGCAATACAAACATCTTTATCAAAGATAACCACTGACATTGTTAAGAATTCTTAAAAAGACTTTAACTGCCTAAGCCCATTTTTCGTATACTAACATGGGGTGAATGCTTTCTTTTTTGTCTTCAGGACCCCCCTACATGCTTGACTCAACCCTATCAAGAATTTACATTCCTTATATCTAAGACTTTTCTATTACAAGCCACATTTTTCTTTAAAGCATTTGTATTTCCATGGCTAAGTAGAATAGAACATCATCCGTATTATTAGAAATATTTGTATTCTGTATAGGTTTTGCTTTGAATCTGTCAATTCATTATCAGAAATGAAATGTTTGACAAAAAAGACCATTTTTTTCAATATCAAGACATGAAATGTCAAAAGGTTCAATATTAAAAAAAATCAATAAATTGTGATGTCTAACACTAAACACTAAGCCAAAATTCTTAGAAAAACAAACACCAAGAATCCTTAACCAGAAAAACATGTAAAAAAAATGCACTGACAATTCATTGTAAATGTTATCCGTCATCTAATACTGCCTGGAAATACACTTCTGGTTGACCTTGCCTAACAATGGCATAGCAACTGTCAACAGAAAAAATCCTCTAAATGGTGGCTCCAAAGGGAAAACAAAATATGTTTGCATGAGAAAATTTTTAACATTATGGATACCAATATGTCAGAAATAGATTAATTAGGATTGAACACTCTATTCAATAAGTAGAACTTCGCATAAAAGCAAAATGAAAAAAACTAAATAAAGCAGTTGATCATAACACATTATCTATTACCAGTAACGGCGCACTGCACGTTAACATTCAGTGAATACACTTGACTTGAGTATTTATAGTTTTCATACTCTTTCTCTGTACGTTTAGCATTTGTTTTCTCAGAGTATTGTCGGGCAACCGGTGCACGTGCGCTGCGAAACCTTTTGTAAAATATTTAAAATTGCTAGTGTTTTTGAAGTTTTGGTTGATTAAAAAGATAATGTTTAAAAAAAAATATTTTATGTTGGAAAAACAGATAACAGAACACTTACGGAAATGAAGTCTAAGAAACGCAAGAGACTTCAAATGATCGACAAGGAAATGCACGTCTGTCTTTCGAAAATTGATCCTCGCATCAATCTCATATGTGCTGAAAAACAATCTCAACGTTCACATTAATTAAATTTAAGATTTATCATTTGATTCCTTTATTAATAAAATGTCTTTCAAACTTGTAAAATTAACTGTTTTTATTGGCGATTGTCCATAGATTGTGTTGTCACAACTTTATTTATGGGCAGTCCCTCAGGTGTGCCGCAAAAGAAAATTTTTGGACTTAGTGCGCCGCAACTCGAAAAAGGTTGCCTTTCACTGGCTCAGAGGTTGATGCTCTTGCTGCTTCCTGAGCAGCTCTTCTTTTCTCCACCCTAGCAGGCCACTTCTTTTCTTCTTTCGTCTGCGTATTTTTGTGTTAAAACTGATTAAGTCAGTGTTTTTGTTGCAGTTACTTAGTATGTTTTCCTTAATTTTTCACTTAAGTCATCAATCTGCCTGAAGAATGATTTAAGATATGAAGAGCTAGGGGAAGTGACGGTGAAGGTGGTAGGGATGAGAACGGCGCCTGTATGCATGTGCTGCATGGCGACCCTGCTGGCTGCTACTGAGAGTTGATTTCACAATAAAATAAAATAAAAATAAAAAGAGGAATAACCTTAGAGGTCAATCATCACTCCAAAAGTGGATAGTAGACATCATGTAGTATATGTGTACCAAATTTCAGGTCAATAGTTCAAAAGGTTTGCGAGATACAGGTGATTTAAAATCCTGGACAGACAAATGGACAGCAAAGGGTAGCGTATTATATAAGAAGATAAGAAGTTCAAATGTTTGTAATGGAGTGGTCACTATTACGTTTTTATACAAAACACAATAAAGGGAACACAGGAAGTGAATTGGTCTTCCTATTCTTCATACCCCACTGATACCACTGATCCAAAAGAAGAAATTTAACAGCCAGCCATTCTCTGTCTCCATGTTAATCTTTAAAAGGAACCCTGTTACTACTCTGCAGCCTGAGTGTAAGAGATAAAGTAGGATCACGACTCCATATTTGAGAGAGGAAAAACAAAACTGCTGGTCCTTTATTTGAGCAAGAAGGCTGAAGTGGCTGTGAGCAGTATGATAGCAAAGAAAGAAAGAAAGAAAGAGGATAGATAGAGCTAATTTGTTTGTTAATTAATTTATTTGTTTTCTTACACTCCACATTTTTCTACTTGTTCATGGCTAATTCTCATGCTGTTTAGAGATGATTACCTTGATAAATGAAATACAGAAGTGAGTTTTTACAACTAATATTAAATTGCATTGTTCTCTTTATAAATTCAGTAGTTATTAAAACTGTGTACAGTGGAACCTCGGTTCACAAACGTCTCGGAACACGTACAAATCGGTTTATGACCAAAAAGTTTGCCAAACTTTTGCATCTGTTCACGACCACAGACTCGGTATACGAACAAGCCAGTTTCCCTTTTGGTTTGTGCGCGCCGATGATTTTCGCACATGTTCAGTCTCTCCCTGTGCATTCCCTGAGCAGCGAGAGAGAGGCACACATGCACATGCACAGGCGTGCACGCGAGAGAGACACACACACACACAGGCGCGCGTGAGAGAGACACACACACACATACACACACAGGCGCGTGAGAGAGACACACACACACGCGAGAGAGAGAGCGAGAGAGAGGGTTGGACGCATAAGGCAGTGAAGGCAGTTAAAGAATGAACAGGACTTGTTTTCACTTCTGTTTACAGCGATCGGTTCGTAGTGTGCATTGTTGCAATGTTACTTTTCTTGGTGGTTTATTAAATTACGGATTTTTCAAATGTTCATTTTTTTCCCTGTGCTTAAAACTCAATAAAAAAAAGTGTTTTTAGCAAGTGGTTCGTAGCGCTATAGCGTGAACTTTTGCAGTGTTAGTTTTCTCTGTTGTTCAAGGTTTTCTCAATGTTATTCAATGTTTTTACATTTAGTTTACTATTACGCTGTGCATTCTATGGTGTAATTAACTATATTAGTGCTTAAAAACTTAAAAAAAATATATTTACATACAGTTTGTACGGTTTGGAACGGATTAATTGTATTTACATACAATCCTAAGGGGGAAATTACTTCAGTTCACGACCAAATCGATTTACGACCAAAGTTTTGGAACGAATTATGGTCGTGAACCGAGGTTCCACTGTATTTCAAATGTATTATTTTGTTTTATTATATATATATACACATCATTTTGTTTTTTCTCCATGATCAGTTTTGCTTGTTACTTTCAGTAGAGTTAAGAAAGGAAAGAGCAATTTTGAAACATTTTGTAATAAATATTCATTGAAGAATACACGGTGGTGCAGTGGTAGCACTGCTGCCTTGCAGTAAGGAGACTTGAGTTTGCTTCCCAGGTCCTCCTTGCATGGAGTTTGCATGTTCTCCCCATGTCTGCGTGGGTTTCCTCCAGGTGCTCCGGTTTCCTCCCACAGTCCAAAGCCATGTAGATTAGGTGCATTGCCGATCCTAAATTGTCCCGTGTGGGTTGGCGCCCTGCCTGGGGTTTGTTTCCTACCTTGAACCCTGTGTTGACTGGGATTGGCTCCAGCAGACCCCCATGACCCTGTATTAGGAAATAGCAGGTTGGACAATGACTGACTGACTGAAGTATACTTTTTCAAGACATATACAAAAACTACTAAATATGTATGAATTAATTTGCATTCCCATTGTGAACTCAGATGTGCTTTTTATTTACAATTTGCTATCATTTTGATTTATATCAAATGTTTTTGAGTACCAATAGTTTAAATAAAATGCAAACTAATATATCAATATAATGTAATCCCTTTGGTGTTTGAATATTGCATTAACAAAATAATATACTGTACATTATTTGTATTATATTGTAAGAAAATATATATTTGAATTTTTACTACTTTCATTTCTGCAGTGTCCCCATTGAAACCTGATGAAAACACATATTGCGCATTTCCTGCCAGCCACCATACTTAGAAAGTATAAACATCAAAACACAACATGACTATCTTTGTTTTAATTAAACTGTGATCAGCAACAGCCAGACTGCAAATGTAGGACAGGACAGAACACATAAATTACTTATTTTTATAGTGTGACTACTGTAATTGCATTGCAGTTACTTTACTAATAAAGTAAAAATACTTATTTACACTGAAATTTACAAATTTTATGTTGAAAGCTGAAGAAAATGTTCTGCCAGCACACTAATGTAATAAGCACCCATTGACGAGCAAAACGACCGACTTTAGCATGCAGTACCTGATGCGCCATATGACAGTCTCTCAGAACAGAGCAGAGCAATGTTCTCAAACCACTAAAATGCCTGTCACACAGCAAAATGGCCAGTGCTAAACTGACAAATTTAAGTGTATGCATGGGTCCACATTTTCCTTAGAAGTACTTTTATGGGTTAATTTAGCACTTCAGCAGTATTAAATCATAGACTCCAACTCAATCTGTTCAAACCTCATATCGCCTGTAAAAGTGATGCTACTCTAGGAAAGCTTGCATGCTTATGTCTGTGTTGCCCCATTCTTAGATTTATGACACTGCATTAGAATTTGTGTATCCAAAAGAAGTACACATGAGTAAAATGACCCTGCAGACTTGTAAAAATTGAATGTAGTGATGGAAAAATAAATACATTTTAAACTTTTCTTATTTGTCTCAATTTATATTAATATTCAAGCCATGTAAAGCATCAGCTAATTGTGTCCAAGCATTTAAACAAAACTGGAACAGTCCCTTGAATATTTGATAGTTTGTGTGTTGATATTTTCACGTGTTAAAAAATAAATACAACATAACAAATTCTTTGTATACATACATTAATTATGTCACAATCTTTGCAGTAGAGTAGGATGAGGAAGTGATGGGAAAAGTTTACAGTCACGGAAAATGGCTGCAAAATGAATGAAGCTGCACAAACATCATTGGAACAACTCTGTGAAATACGACTTGACTTACAAAACATTTTCATTAGTGATTTTGCTCACTGTAATATACTTCCATCTTCACAAATATTATTTTTCTACTACAGGAACACTGCTATTATTTTTCCAAATGACATCTAAAGTCTACAAGATAACTTGATCTGAGAATTTTTAAAAGAATGTTTTAAAGGCAATTCTAAAAAAAATAAGCATAAAGCCTCTGTTCAAGTAATACCTTCTTCCTCAGTTTCTGCTAGGCATGAATTAAAACAATTCACAGTCAAAATGGTGCAGGTCTCTCTGTAAACTAGAATCCTCTTCAGACACATTTAAGATGAGTTCCCATCTGTGAGAGGTGCTGCCATTCACCATTCACCACATGTCTAGCTGTACTCTCGACTGTAAATACCAATAGAGCCTCATTCTCCTATTGTTCACTTCCATGTTAATCTGGATGGAATACTCATATTTAATGACTGTGCTATTGTAGTTGCTCATTTTCAGAGATCATTTTACTGTAGATGGTTTTGTTATATTACTACCTTGATTGAAAGAACCCTGTTATCTCATCTTAGTCCATAATGGCTTGCCAATGTTTTATAAAATTTTAAAAAAAAGGATATATTTCATCAAAATATTTGGGAAAACCCAGAATGTGTTGGCTATAGCTTCAGAGCAATCTTCGAATCTTCCCTTCTACTACATGCTTTATAATTTGTAATTTATACATGAAAATAAAAATGTTTAAACTAGGATATTTTAGCATATTGTGCAGTTGATATAATTATTATACAATATTTCACTTTCAAAATTCAATTCAGATTATTAGCAAATGAACATTCTCATGAGTTTTATAGTTTTATCATCTAGAGAGCAGAACAGCAACAAATAGTAAATGTGCTGTGCACAAACAGCTTACCGATCCAGGACGGGGACTGGGGACTTGGGACTTGGGGGAGGCCTCACTTGGTTTTTATTCATATAATCGGTTGGTTGCTTCTTAAATTCACCATTAAAGACTTTGTTCAATTCGTGAACACTGTAGACACAAGTGGTAAATGTTGTCTCATTTGACCTACAATACACCAGATACAACTTGTTGAATGAATAACTGTCAGAATTTTGGGCATTTTATTTTATGCCCCATTGAGTATAGGGTGGTCCAGATCTAATTATGCAATTTTCATTACGCTATAACTTATTAAGTTTATTACATAGAAAATCACCTGAAAAATCCCGGACCATCGAGAAGTGTGCGAACTGACGACATGAAGAATTGTCTTTGCGCCAAACTGGGATCGTCCCTGCATAAATCAAATTCATCCAGACAATCTGGATCTGCATAATTAGATCTGGACCACCCTATATAAAGCAAGCAGCATTGTCAAGTCTACTAACCAGCAGTGTAGCAGCTACTCAATTTCTGTCCAGCAGCTGAAGTGTTTTTTTGTGGCTACTTGGGTGTCTAGCATAGTTAACTAATGTTTGTGTTTCCTCTTTTTCAGTTTTCTAAGGCAGCAGGTCTCTGTCAGTGTAGTCTGAAAGCCTGGTTCTGATCCTAGTCCATGTCCTTTGGTATATTTCCAAATTGCTTCTTGCTTGAAACACCCTGACTCATAGTGTCTTGTTTTGACCTTTACCACCTTTTGGAGACCTCATTGGTTGTTTAACAAGTTGTCACCACAATGTTAAAAGAATTAAAGTTGGGTCCCTGAGAAAAATTGCTGCAGAGGTTCACAATGGTTAAAAGCTTGGCACTTCTGTCTAGACATTTTAGGTGGTCCTCCACTGGCCAGGCCAGAATGGACTGCGTTATGTCTTGTAGCCTGTGTGGCAGGAAAATTGAAAAACTGGTGTAAGACAACAAGTTTACAGGCTTAGCCACGCACTTACAGGCAGTGTCGCGCTACCCATCCAGCAGAAGGCTGTAGTTGTCTCTTTTATGTAATGCTGGCAGAATCTCTCTGTTGTAGTAATTTTACCACTACTTCTGAATTTAGCTTCTTTGCTGATTTGGATTAGGAATTTCAGCAAGATAAACAGTTTGTACTAATATTTCTGATTCATATTTTCATAAATGAAAAAATAATATATATACTGTATATACAGGGTGTCCCAAAAGTCACTATACACTTTTAATAAATTCCTAAAAATTACACAAGAAACTGAGTTCATTAATATTTGTAGCATCAACAAAAGAGCCATTGCAGTTTTACTTGCTAGGCTTGCCATCACGTTACAATGTCTTGAAGACTAGTTGTATACCTCCACATGAGTGCCTCCATTTTCGACAACTTTTAGCCACCTTCGGACACAAGCCTCTCTGACGTTTTGTAGCATCTCTTCCCCGACCTCGCTGCAGGCTGTGCGGATTCTTTCCTCAAGCTGTGACAGGTTATGGGGCCTAGTGGCATACACCTTGCTTTTGATATAGCCCCACAAAAAAGGTCAAGCCCATTTGAGGGGACCCCTTTGACCGATCCATGGGTCAGGAAACTTGATGTTCAGGAAATCTCTGACTAACCTGGCAGAGTGGGGAGGGGCTCCGTCTTGTTGAAAATAGACATTAAGAAGGTCACTCCTCACCTGAAGTTGTGGCACAGCAAACTCCTGCAGCATCTACAGATAATTTTCCCCTGTAATGGTGGTTGTGTATAGTGACTTTTGGGACACCCT
>JANRMT010062795.1:14057713-14105563 GCA_026402145.1 Polypterus bichir lapradei
TATCTATCTATCTATCTATCTATCTATCTATCTATCTATCTATCTATCTAGTAGGATTATCAGTTTTTCTTATTTATTTGATATTGCCATTATTTTTTTTATTAAGTCTGATGAAATGTTAAATTACTTTTTCAGCCTTTGCAAGTTTCTTGTCTTTGCAGTTTAAAAACTTTATTATTTTTGGTGATGGTGTCCCTGTTAATTTGTCCTAGTCATTTTACTTTCTCAAGCTTTTATACATACTTTGTCACACAGACCACTGACCCAATTCATTTCAATTTCCTTGGATTGGCAAAGAGAGAGAACGTGGAGATGTAGGGAATTTACGAGTGTGGGCTTTCATTAAAACAAAATTGATTTTCAACTGAAAGCCTTTTATATTTCATTCCCTGCTATTATTTCAGATGCCTAAAACATTGTATCACTGTCAAATAATAAGAAACCAGATTCTCCAGGAAAAATTATTTCTGCCATTTTACTTTCATCTTCTTAAAAACATGCTCTGCAGCTCAGTGTGCAGATCTCTGTAAGATGTTGGTTGAAAGTTTTTTTTCTAGAATACTTATGATGTAAGTGGTTTTTGGTTGTACTCCATAAGTCCCACAGGTGAAGATGTGCGTCTCATTGATGAACTCCAGTAGACTTATGGCATCTTTCCTGCATGAAAAGGCCAGAGGTGATTGTCTAGGACATGTTAGGCTGCTCACACACTTTGAACTCCATCTCACACACTTCCCAATCCCACAGAACAAATCAAACCGAGGTCAGCAACACAGTATCTGTGCACCAGTGTATTAGTGAGAGCTTTCAATCACTGTGCAATAAACGTTCCCTGCATACTGTATGACTCAGGGAGAATGGCGATACTGGAATAATAAACAGCATGTCACCATATTCTATATATGTCATCAAACATTCCATACTAACATTATCATCCTGTCCCTTGCTACACATTCACATTACCCCTCCCCCCCCAAATACAGAACACACATTAATAATACTTCCTAAAAAAGTACATGATGAAGACAAAAAAAAATCAAGATAAACGCAAATGAAATTTCCAAGGCATGATAAATATCTAAAAGTGCAGTTTAGTAAACAAAACGTAATTACTAAATATATGGGAGAAACAAACATCTCTTCTAAAAAAGGCATGAGCCAAAACTGAATTTGTGCACAAGAAAAACATTTGTCAGAAATTCCACCCAGAGACCAGTGGTAACTCTCAGATAGATGAGATGAAATAAAGTAACATGAGAAAGCAAAAACCTTGATGTATGGTGTACTTTCATGTTTTATGTACTTTGGATTTGGCATTGCTCTTCATATTTTTACTTCCTAAGAGTAAAGGTTTACATTTATTTATAGAAAATTTCATCTCCAATATATCAGCACAAGTCAGAAATCAGTTAGGGTTTCTCAATTTGCCTATTGGTCCATATCTTCAAGCTTTAATCATCTTGTTAGTTACTTTTTAATTGTGATCATTTCTTTTCTGTTCTTTTCTTTTCTTTTTTCTTTTATTGAATTTATTAAAAGCATATAACATTCCAAACTATCAAGTCAAACTTAACAAAACTAAATTCAATTCAATCCTGCATGACAAACAGCCAAAGTAAAACTTTGAGAGTAGTAAAGAGAGAAAGGAATCCTACTCCCCAATAAAAATGCTTATTCTAAAATGTTATTGATTAGATCCTGCCAGGTAAGTCTACGTGCTAATAGTAAAGTAAAGGCACTTAAGTTTGTTTGTCCTTCTCCACTTTAAGCCCATCACATCACCAAACACAGCTGTTAGTAGATTAGGAGGGATTGTGACCCCAAGGCTGTCTAACAGGCATTTGAAAATTTTTGTCCAGAATGATGTCAGTTTTGTACACTGCTAATGGCTTTGGAGTGACTGTGACACCAAGACTCTCTGATAGGCATGCAAAGATTTTTAAGCAAAATGTTGCTAATTTGGTGCACGCCTAAAATATGTGGCCTAGTGAAGCTGGAGCTCGATTGCAACATTCGCAGGTTGGACCTTTCCCTGAAAACATTTTGGACAATTTTAAACGCGACACATGTACTCAATGAAAAAAGCAAGTTGAATAATTGAATGATTTGTGCATATGGAGCTAGTGTGAATTCTTTACATGGCTGCCTTCCACTTCTTTTCTGAAATGTTGAGTAAGAGATCCTTTTTCTACTGTACTCTGGGATCTTTAAAAGGAAGCGCCTTTAAAATGATTTTATAAATTATAGAAATGCTGTCTGAGAATTCAAGACTGATCAATATCTCTTCTGAAATAGAAATAGGAGGGAGATGAGGAAATTGGGGCGGCATGGTGGCGCAGGGGGTAGCACTGTTGCCTCACAGTTAGGAGACCTGGGTTCGCCTCCTGGGTCCTCCCTGCATTGTGCTTATTTGATTTATGAGTTCTGCGATGGACTGGCGGCCCTGCCTGGTGTTTGTTTCCTGCCTTGCGCCCTGTGTCGGCTGGGATTGGCTCCAGCAGACCCCCGTGACCCTGTAGTTAGGATATAGTGGGTTGGGTAATGGATGGATAAGGAAATTTGGGCAGGTTTCGTTTAGCAAAGATTCTAATTTAGAGATAGTGGAAAAATTGTGTTGATATGAGACTAAATTTGGAGTGTAATTGTTCATAGGATGCAAAGTCATTATTTATATAACAATCTCTAAATGATTTGATCCCATACATTTTCCAAATATTAAAAACTGTGTAAGTTCGAGAGGGTGGACAAAGGTGGTTATCATGCTTCCTACATTGGTTCCATATTCTGAGTGAATGGAGGACAATTGGGTTATTATTATATTGATGATAACTTGTATTTACTGGTGTACAAAGCAAGGAATATAAAGGAATACTGCAGGATTTCATTTCTATTGCAGACCTGGGGCCTCATGTATAAACAGTGCGTACTCACAAAAATGTTGCGTAAGAACGTTTCAACGTTCAAATCGCGATGTATAAAACCTATACTTGGCGTAAAGCCACGCACATTTCCACGGTACCTCATACCCTGGCGTATGCAAGTTCTCCGCTCGGTTTTGCAGACTGGCGGCACCCAGCATCAAAGCAGTGCTACTTTTCATGTGTGGTTACCCATTCTGTTTCAGATCCACATCCCTGATGCGGCTTTATAAATACACTGAAATTAACCACATATTGTTTATTAGTTTAATGCTTGTGATGACTTTAATGATTGTAATTAACCAGTAACAATATAATGTCCACAGAAAGGTCAAATTATTCCAAATACCATAGTTGCTTTAGCGTTGTTATTCTCACTGCACCTTCTACTTCTTTCAGCTGCTCCCGTTAGGGGTTGCCACAGCAAATCTTTTTCCATATTACTCTCACTGCACCACTCAGAGTATTTATATCGCTGTATCTGAGTAAGGAATCAAAGATCTACAGAATCTGAGAAAGAGAATTATCGGTATACAGCATCAATCACGTGCTGCCTCAGCCATGCTGTCTATTGAATTGCTTTCACACGGCAAACGTTTCAAAGCCTTTCCTGTATGGACCTCGCGGTTCAGAAACAGTTGCATCCCAAGAACTATAAATGCACTTAATCAAGTGCTCCTTGTAGAACTGTTTGTAGTTATAACTAGAATTACCTCACTGTAAACTTGTACTACAGTTCTAATATTGCACAACCTGAGCCACTTTATAAAGCGTGTACTGTACTTTTCCTATACTTTGTATACAAGAAAGTAAAAAGTAAAGGTAATTTCCATGTTGAAAGGGAAAGAAGGTAGAACACAAAGCTGTATAGCCTTTATCAAGAGTGCAACTGAAAAAAAAAACATGTAAAGTATGCAGGAGGAGGGAACAAAGCCAGGGCTGCTTATGTTAAACAAAAACTGCCATTGGAGAAGATAAAGGGAGAAATTAAAAAGTTATTTAGTCATCAAGACCCTGAGAAATGATTCAAATCTAAGAATTAGCTTAGCTAGTTTTGTTTGTGTTTGAAAAGTACCTTTGTAGCCCTGGAAAAAATTCAAACAGAAAGAATAGTTTGGCTTTGATCAAGGTATGTGAAGTGTTTTACAATAGGCTTTGTGAGGTCTTTAATTTTAACAGTGAGACAGTACTCCCTGAATCAGTCTGGAGCCATCTCCCTGTTTCACCAATGTACAGTAGATGTCTGGACACTTCCTACTAGAAATGCAGTAAATATGATTTTGTACATTAACAAGAGGCCTGTTGTTTAATATTGAATTTACTAGAGAGACCATATATAAGGGTATTATTGGTTACATATTTGCAAGCGACAACTTGGCTCCTGTCACAGCTCAAAGTGCTTGGTGAAAAAAACTGTTATAAAAAGTATCTAAAAATAACTGAAAATGGCAGTGCTGTGCTGGAAACACCATCTATAAATATAAGAGGAGGTTGGAAACTGGTAAAATCATTAATGAGTTCCTGTAGCTATCTCCTGAATCAAGAGGCAGCACCAACACAATCATTTATATGTCATATGTACAGGTCCAGTACAAAGACTATGTTGGAAGAAAAGAACTGCTTTTCCAGATGAAAAAATGTTGTCCATCCTATTCTGGTAACCTTTGCATCACCACTGACTTGGTGAAAACAGTTGTTATCAAAAGAGATGACATTGAGTGTAAGAACCATCAGCCATCATTCAAGAGACATCAGCCAGTCTGATAAGGGTGTTCACGAGAGGATCCTGGACTAGACATCTATTCAAAGCCTCTCTGATGGCGATGAGCCTTCAATGTGTGGAATGACTGTGTAAAGAGAGGTAATATCCAAGGTATAGTTAAGACCATGAAACTGAAAGCTGTCATAAAACTGGAGAGCATGGGTAGTATAAAAATATATTAGAAATATGAAGGGAGACTCGACCAGTGGTCTCATAAGACTGTTGTGGAAGGTTGAAATATAAGTAGTGGAACAGTTGCTTGCAGAAACAATAGGGCAGGATTTTCCAGTTTGAGGATTTAGGCAAAGGTAAAAATGCGGTATCTGTGGGTTTGTTGATAATGAGGCAGTTAGCATTGATAGGTAATTCCTTTCCACTGATTAGAAAAGAAATGGTAGAACTTACATCCTGCTTGTAATCATTTATCAGATCCTTTGTGAGAGGAAGGTAGGCTGCTGTATTACAGAATTGTTTGGAAGCTTCTGCAATTTAAAAGTCCTTCTGCCAGACTACAACCATATTCCTGTTGTCTGCGTATTTGATGACAGTATCATCTCAATGTTGCAGAGCATGCAGTGACTGACGTTCGCCTTTGTTAGTATTGTACCTGTTTATTGGTAAAGGAAAGTTTTTTTCTTGAGATTAATGGAGCTGATGGTTTCAAGAATGACAGTCACAAGAATAATATTCCTTCATTTAAGGATCTGCTGTTCAAATAATGCCTATGTGCTATAACGAGTCTGTTTTATTCATATGGCCAGAAGAGAAACAGTCAGAGATGGACTGGAAATGATGCCAGGCTTCTTCTTCAAGAATGTGTTCCTTCATTCTAAGGTTTAAAATGAAGACTTCTTAATTAACTCTTGTACACTTCTTCCCTTCCTTCAGTACATCCTTAAATTGGTCCGCATTAAAGACTTAACATACAGCAGTGTGTAACAATGCATACTGTATTTACATGATGGTATTAAGTTCAAATTACAACTATCCCAGGCTGACCACATTCTGAAACTGATCTAAAAGATATCAATCCTACTATAGGTAAGGACGCATCCAAATTTTAAATTGGATGTGTTACTGTTTCAATGTAGACAGTTTTTACCCGATATATTTTAATGGGCAGCAGGTGGCGGCAAGGCATACAATATATGTAGTATTTGAATCTGCAATGCTGTATTTTGGCATATGACTATATCTGACAGATTATAATGATCCAATACAAGTCAAAACAGACCTGCCATAATGGCTGTACAGTTTTTTTCACTATGCTGGCAACTTGCTGAACTCTTGTACATTATGCAGACAACTGTGGGGATAATCAAATTAAAAAAAAATACATTTACTATTTGCAAAATTACAACACAATGGTCACAAGACTTTCCATGTCCATCAAATCAGTAACACTTCACCATTTCCACAACACCTGACAAATGTATGAGTATCAAATGAATTGGTTCTAACCTTTATTTTATTTCTAGCTGGGTTTACCTCCTTACTTTAAAAAAAAAACTAAAAACAACTCATTAACCTAGTGTAGGAGAACTTGAACCACTTTTCAGCTGTGGTTGCTTTGGCTGCCTTCAAGTTTCTCGTTGAAACTCCAGCCATGCCAAGGGATGAAAGGCATAGGTTGAAATATCTGTGTATATCACTCACTTCAGTCATCTGCTTTAAATCAATTACGTACCAAGAATTTCAAAATTCAACAAAAAACCTTACATCAAGCATATTTATCTAATTCAAATTGTCTAAAAAAATTCCCAGGGCAAAGTCCACCTGTGAGTAATACCATCGATTTCCAGCATCACTAGGCCTTATGTTTTGAGAATGCACTAAATTAACATCAATTTGGACAAAAATCTTTATATACTTCTCAGGTGTCTTGGTGTCACACTCACTCCTAATCCATTAATGGTGATATCTGGTGTACTCCCAGGTGGCATTAAAATGCATAAGGATAATTCTATTGTAATAGTGTGTACCACATTACTAGCAGACAGACGTATCTCACTCCAGTGGCAGAACCCCACACACCTTCTATAACTCAGTGAGTAAGCCATGTTCTATATTATCTCAAATTGCAAAAAATCTAATTTTCTCTTAGAGGTTATTGTAACTGCGTTTACCCAAAATTACAAAAGTTCAGCAGCTCCAGCTTGTAAATGGGATTCGGCAAAAGCCTGAAGCATTAAAATGATTCCACAGACAAAATGTCTTTTTTAAAAGCTTTAGTAAAAATTAAAAGTAAAACAGTTCAAACAAAAAAGAGAAAATTGATATCTCTCTATTATAATAAAAAAATCTTAGGAGACAAGACTTTTTATCTTGCAACGAGACGTGATCTTTTGAAGCGAGACACTTTCACGTCCCATGAAACGAGACTTTGTACCAAGAGATTTAACTACACCCAGGGCCAGAAAAAGACAAAGAGTAGATGACAAAGTAGAATGCTGTAAAGAATTCAAAAACGTTACACAAATACACATGAAGAGCAGATTAGGGACAATGGAAGTACGAAAATTCGAAAGTCTCAAAAAAATAATAGTAAAGATCAAATTAGCGTAAACAAATGGAAATTATGACTCAGTGAAATAACGGAACAGCTAAAAGAGATCGAATATAATGTTCAGATTTAAACTTTAAATCGGAGATTTGTAGATCGTCTATTTCATGTTGCCATCAGGGAAAAGTAGTGTTTCTTCCCAATGAAGAGGCGTACCCGCGAGAATTAAAAGATTGGTTGTTTGGTGAAAGTGAAATCACGGGAAAAAAAAATTTCCAAGCCTCGCGAGACAACATTTTATGCAAATGGATTTGGAAAACTCTAGCCCACATCTAAAACATTTACAACCACGCACACGGTTTAATCATTTCTCATTTGTGTGAATGCTATTGTCAGACACAGTTCATGTAGAGAGAAAGAAACGATATTCACTCACGGTCAGTTATACGTTGCATTGTCACGATGTAATTCCAAACACGGAATCAAAATTCAATGCGATATTGACGAAAAGGTAAAAGCGAAAAGAGATCGAATATATGGACATAGGTGATATAACAGAAGTATGTAGATATTGTTTGATTTTAAACTTTAAGTCAGAGACTTGCAGATCGTCTAATTTGTGTTGCCATCAGGGAAATTCTTCCCAATGAAGAGGTCTGTCTACAAGAAATAAAAATTTTCTTGTTTGCGAGCGGCAGAGACACAACGTTGCTGGCGTGCAGTGCAGGCAGGGGGGTTGGCGAGCGAAGCGGTCTAAAGATCAGGTTTGGGCAATGGAAACTGAAACTTGAATACTGAGAGGGAGTGAAATGAAAACAACACATTAGACAAACACTACAGAATAAATTATGAGAAAAAGCATCACTTTCATACATAAGATTTCATTCTCATACTGTGATGAATTCAGTTTAGAGTCAAGTGGGCTGGAGCCTGTTCTCACCATGCTGGGAACAAAGCAGGAAATTAACTGTGAAAGAGGCACCAGTCCATCATAGAGGGTCACTCATCAGGGGTACATCTACACTCACCAATTAAACTTACACACAACCTTTGCAATATGACTGGAAAACCAGGCAGTCAGGGACAGGATATGAGATTTGAACCCAGGATACTGAACCCATGAGGCTAAAGGGTAATTATGTGCAAACTTATCCACACTTTGTACTACATAGAGTTTAGCTTATTTGATCCAAATGCATCTCCATCAGCTACATCCTATTAAAAACAGAGAACAACATGAAGTATCAGGTGGCAGTTAGTTAGGGCTACAGCCGCATAGTTGAAGTAGAAACACTGACAAATTTTAGTAAGAATCTGGATGAGATATTTGGACAGCTTAGCTATTAGCTAAACAAACAGGCCTGATGGACTAAATGGTCTTCTGTCATTTGTCAAATGTCTTAAGTTCTTATAGCTCCAGGACATTGCAAGTCTGATCACGGATTGTATGGAGACTAAGCACTTTCTTCAGTGTATGTGTGTTTTTCTCTGGATACCTCAGTTTATCTCCCACAACCGGAAGTTGCACATTTTTGCATAATAACTGTAAAACAGGAGTTAAGACAAGATGAAGACTTGGGGCACCTTGAAGGCAAACCCCTTTTAATTGATGGAAAATAGTTGAAAAACAGTTGTTGAAAGCAATCAGGTCTTTTCAGACAGGAGTCAAAATCACAATTGGCACAAAATGGCTTCAGCGCCTCTCAAGAAGAATCAAGATCAAAAGGGGCGGAGCTAAGGCACCCTTTCCCCCAGAAGTTAAAAACAGAAAACAATATGAAGCATCAGGGTTGCAGTTAGTTAGGGCAACAGTCGCACAGCTCCAGGACATTCCCATAGTCTGCGTGGACTGCGGCTACTCCAGTGTGTGTGTGTTTTTCTCTGGCTATTCCAGTTTATCTTCCACTTCCTGAATGTTTGCATATTTGAATAATGATCTACTTCAAACTTGCCATTTGTGGGTATCTTCATGTGTGTATCCTGTGATGGGCTGCTCCTCCATTCAGGGTTGGTTCCTCCTTTATGCTTAAATGATGCTGAGAGAGGCTTTGGCCATTGTCACTGAGGAAAATGGACTGCAAATGTACAGGTGAATATGTAAGAGCACATAATATTCCATAATATTATATCTGCTATATTTGTAAACACAGCAACTAACTAAGAAAACAGTACTTTTGACTAGTATGTGATACAAAATGATTTTTAACCAGGTCTTTGTTTAGTTCTTTTTTGTGCCAGTCGTATTAACATGAAATATTTGCAGTGGGGAACATGATGGCGTGGTTGTTAGCACTGCTTCCTCACAGTTCCTAGGGTAGCCATTATCCGCATGGAGTTTTTTACATTCTTTCTGTGTCTGTGTTGGTTTTATGTTGGCTCCTTTCTTCAACATTCTAAAGATATGCCTGTTAAGGTAACACTTGGCCTCACTAAACTGGCTATTCACAGGTAACTGTGGGTGTCTGTGTTAGTGTTCCCTGAGGTGTTCTGGTTCCTCATTCAAGACTGGCTCCTTTTGCTCTCATTATTCCCAGGGTAGGGTTCAGCTACTTGTAAATATAATACTGAATTTAGTGGGTTTAATAAATTTTGTGTATTTACGTATACTGGATTTTGATCAAATATTAAATATTTTTGCTTGTAATAAATGATTTTTTTCTGTTATTTAAACAAATATATGAATCCTATCACTTCTAATGTATGCAATTTCCAAGTCTAGACAATAAGGGGGATAAAACATGATGTGGCTCATTTAGACATACGCATATGATCTGTGTTGGGGAATGAACTGCCTTTCCTGATGTTTACAGTCCAATGCTTTACCTACTCAACCACACTGTGCTGCTTCTGCAAACACTGAACCAGATAAATGCAACTGAAAATGTGCATGATGGCTCGATCACCACTTCTAAAATCAGCACTGGACTGTCCTGTGATGAAATGGCATTCCACCCAATGCTGGTCCTTTTTAACTGACCAGTACATTTGGGAGAGGCAACAGCCTTCTTTAACAGAAGGTTTAAAGAAATGGATAGAGGAAACTTAAGAATTGTTTAAATAAAATATAGAAGATCTGTCTACCTGTTGATAATAAGCACACAAGCACACTTCCCAGACCACCTTTAAGCTGCGTGTGAAATATCACAGACCTTAAGTGTTGTTAGTATATCCATTGACTCACTTTTGGACTTTCTTAATCCAGTTATGCATCACAGGGTCAAACATATAATTATAATGATTGTATTGTGTAGTCACCAATCACCAGTCTGTTTTTGTTTACTGGGTATACAGACCACCTGCCCCATAAATATAACAGAGACAAGCTGGAGATTCAGACTTATTATTAAAAAACAAAATGAATTGATCCAGTTTGAAAGGAATGAGTATATTTAATTGCAGTTTGGAGTGACATTTACTCATCAACTTCTCAGGCGCATATGATCAAGGACAAAATTTAAAGCATAAACTAAGAAATTTATTTTACCTATGAAAAATTAAAGAAGAGGTCTCCTTAATATCTTTTTGGTTTCTCCTAGACAACATTGAGATCAGAAAAAAATGAAATGGAGGCATGTTCTTCTGCCTTGTACCTTCTCTGATTTTATTTTTTAGAAATAAAAGCACTTATAGTGATTTTGTGGTTAAGACTTTCGCCTTGACCCCTGAAGTTATAGTTTGAAATCTAAGTACATAGAGCAATTGCCTTTATTTTGGAACAGCCAAAATGTAATCTCATGAACACTGAAGTAAAGACAAAAAGACAAAAGGATGCAATTTCCAAAAAAGGCATCATTCAAGGTCGTCTTTACATTCTGTTCAGACCTGTTAACAGTTGCAGATCCTCAAAAACTTTTTCCTGAGAGCTACACTTTAGGGGAATTGATAAAAGTATAATTTTTAATGACACAGTTTAACAGGAATTGTTAAAGTTTTCTTATAGAGGTGAGGTATATTTGACTTTTTTTTTCTTTCGTTTTTCTTTTTTAATTATCTTGTAAGAAAAAAAATGAGCCTCTGGGGAGTTTTTTTATGGAGTTGTGTGGTGTTCACGGAGTCTGATTCGGCAGGTAAGCTGTCCGTCTGTATGTCACATTATTCGGGCTGGAGACAGTCTTTGGGGTGTGGAGCTACAAAGTACTATAGGTGACAAGATTTGACAAGAAATGCCTACTTTGATGCATGTGGTGGTAATTGTAAGGTCAAGAACAAAATATAAAAGATACACTGTTATGAGAAATTCAAAGTACTGTAAAATAAACGACAGAAGATACAAAGGAAACTGATGAGTATGCGTTTAATAATGAGTATCTGCCCCAATAATTCAAAACACGTTGTGTGCTTAAAATGTCAGCTATTGACAAGTAATTGATAGATGCAAATCGATGAAGCCACGGCTTTGCGTGGAATGTGCTGCTTAATTCGCCTCTCGTCCTGACAGCTCATGTATTTTCTTTCATGCTAATAGAGACTGTACTTTAGAAGTAAAGTCTTCGTTAGTAAAAAGTAGACACTTGCAAGTTTTGAAAACCTGCTTTGCAAATCAATTCTATGCTTATCTGTGGCTTACATTCAATAGGAACAGTAAACGTTCCAGTGTGCACTATTAAACTATTAAATTAAACTTGAACCGTCTTCCTTTTAGCAGGTCCAGATACAGTGTGCAGCGAAGTGTGAAACTGCTGTCCAGCATTTCAAAATGTTATGTTTGTGCGGTAGCTTAAACATTTTACAAAATAAAACAACCTAAATATACTGTTAGCACTTAATAATAATATGAAAAGAACATGTGCAAAGAAAACAATGGCAGTGTTTCATTTTCGTAGTTCGCACAATAAATTACATTCTTATCTGAATTCTTCTGATGTGCTCACCTAGGCTTACTAGACGGCCAGACATTATGTATGCTGGTGACCGCTTATTATCTTTGATAAGAAATATAAAAATGAAATCAAATTAAAAGCTGGTAACAAAAAAACTAAATTAAAAAAAATTGCAGTGTATGGCTCTGAATAATGTATAAAAGCATTTGATGACAACAATGTTACTAGGTTGTAGACAACGACAGACGGTTGGTAAAAAAACAACAAAATGAGGATCTTGTTTGATTCTTATAAGAAATATTAGATGTTGTTAAATTTGCTTGTTAATACTGTATATTTTAGAAAAGAAAAAAAAAAAAAAAACCAACACGACTCCACAGTCTGGGTTAAATACTGACACACCCACTGTCTGCGTGGAGTTTCCATGTTCTCCAGAAGTTTGCTTGGCTTTTTTAAGGCACTCCTGATTTGATTCAGTGTCTCAAACATAGAATTTTTCGGTCAATCGGCAGCCATGTAAGATAATGAGTGAATTCAATAGAGCTGTTTAATAAAGAAAATGTATCTATTTATTTATTCATACACACACACATATATATATATATATATATATAGCAAAATACCCGCGGTGAAATACTGCCTGAATATTTTTATTAAGAAAAAAGTAAACATTTTTAGACTGAGGTAAAATATATAAAAAATTAATTGTTAAGGATCTCTCTGTATACTACGTTGTCAGTTCTGCCCTCCAGTTGTAATATGACTAAGCTGTGTGCTGAGCTTACTCTTGAGCATGCAACATACAGTTGGCCATGTGAAAAGCAATCCTGCCTCAAATCAATGCCAACCTTTTGTAGTGTTTGTCCCTGAGACTTATTAATTGTCATTGCGAAGCAGAGCCTTACTGGAAATTGAACGCGTTTGAATTGAAATGGGAGATTAGATGGTATAACGGGGATGCGAGGAATAAAAACTGTGTCACCTGAGGCACTGCCAGTAAAAATAGTTGCTTCAATTAGGTTGTTTTGTAGAGATGTGACCTGAAGTCTCGTGCCATTACAAAGTTTTGGTGGCTGTAAGTTTCTCAGTAACATTATTGGTGCCCCAACCTTCAAGATGAGATTATGCTCAGGAGTGCCTGGAGGATTTAGAGTGTTGAGAAACTCTACCAGATAATGTACTGCGTCTTCTACTTCTACAACTGAATCAACAGATTGATATGTTTTTGATTGTGAAGGTAGTTCTTGAAGTAAAATGTGGTTTATTGTCGTAGTCATGTCATTTTTTGGTGTCAGGATAGCTCTCTCTCTTAACCATGCGACGTTACTTCGGTGTAGATTTTGTAGATCAGGGTAAACATTTTGAAGAAGGCTTTGTAAGGTATTGACGATGAGACATAGATTTGTAGGAATATTTATTTTACGGTTTTCTTGTATGAAGGTACCATCACCTATACTCATCAGAAGAGCAGAGAACTCCTCGGCTTTTTTGTCATGTTTCAAATGAACTCTCATGTTTATTTTTAAAGTAACAACATGGATTTGTGGCCAAAGGTATGAAGATTTCAGAGATGCTTTAACTTCATCAGCGCGTGTTCCTCTGGGCACGACTGGTAGGGTTTGGCGGATGTCTCCAGCCAGCAACACTGTCAAGCCTCCCATAAGTTTGTTGGTGTTTCGGATGTCTTGGAGGGTCCTGTCTAAAGCCTCAATACCTGCTCTGTGTGCCATAGTGCATTCATCCCAGACAATAAGTTGACAATGTCGCAGCACTTCAGCCATGTTGCTCTGCTTTGATATGTTACACATGGGGGATTCATTATGGCTGAGGTTCAGAGGCAGCTTGAAAGCTGAATGAGCAGTTCTGCCACCCTCAAGAAGAGTTGCAGCAATGCCAGAAGAAGTCACAGCTATGGCAATGTTACGTTTTGCCTGGATTTTTGCAAGGAGAAGGTTTATTAGGAATGTCTTACCAGTTCCTCCTGGAGCATCAAGGAAAAACACCGTGGTAGTGGCAGACGTAATGCTGCTCATGATTTGCTCATAAACTGACTTTTGGTCACTATTTAGCAACCGCTCGTTATTTGTGACTATATTGGCCAAGTGCGGGGTGTTGTAAGATGTCTCTTTCAAGTACTCGGGATTTGATGCAAGTTGTGCCAGTTCTGTTAAAGGTGAAGGCAAACCGTAATGATGAAGAGATTGACCTCCAATAGCAATGACGTAGTTTTCAAGCAACTGTAGACACTTGTTATAGATCAAATTTAAACCCTGGTGGACTTCTGTTCGTATATGATCTCTTTCAGTCTGTCTCCTAACATCTTCTGCTATGCTGTGTTTATGTTTTTCCCATAGGTTTAAGGGGTTTTCTATTTGGCAGAACACCAACATGACAGCAAATAGTTCACGGATCTTTTGAGGTGAGCGAGATAGAGTAGCTTCCTGTAGAGTCTCGTCCCAGTTGATATCGTCATGTAATAAACCGAGTGCCCTGCAGGCTGACTTATAGGTCGGATGTAGTACACCATCAACTGTTCTGAGAGATTTGAAAGATGTGGGACCTGTGATTTTGTTGAGCAGGAGTCGAAGATGGTAGCATTCAGAGTTATTCGGGTGTACAGTGTAGACCCGTCCCAGTACATGATCCTTTTTTACTCCCGAATATCCTGGTACAGGGTTGCCCTGTTTCCTTCGACGAAACATGTTGTTTGCCCACACATAATATGATGGAATTTCATTATAATGAAGTTGTCTAGCAAAATCATCGTGCTTGCAAAAGTCAAAGAACGCTAAAAGGGTCATTTGTGGTGGATTGTGTACTTTATTGGCAAGATTGCCTTCTGTGAAATAAATTCTTTGTCCGTTCTCAAGATGCACAGCAAGATGAACGACCGGAGGGAAACGTTCATGAATGGGAAAACAGAAAATGCGCCAGGCTGCTTCAGAGCTACTAATGTAACGACCAGCTTCGTATCGAGATACTTCGTCATTTTGAGTTTGTATTGTAAATACTGCCTGGTCACTTCCTTTGTTAACATACTTGCAGATGTATTTTATCGATTTTACTGAATTGCAAAATTCGACATTGATGTGAGCATTGAAGAAGCGGGACAGCACAGGACTATAAGTGACCACCCATCTGTTGTCGATATGTACTCCTTTGATGTTAATTGTATGACCACCACCAGCAGGTGCGCGCCAGCGGTACTGAGGGTAACCATCTTCTCCGGTCTGAGTTTCTGAGATGAACGGATGCGGGTACTTCTTAGTGCATATTCTGTTGCTCATGCAGGGCGAGTTGATATTATGAGGTCCACATGGGCCGTGAATCATGTTGGATTTTACAATTTTGTGTAGGGCAGGGTCAGTCTGTGGATCAGGAATTTCTGCACGGATGAGTTGATCGATGAGAGCTGGTTTAATCCTATCCTTTAGCCACAATAGAATGTGTGCATGGGGAATACCTCGCTTTTGCCACTCTATGGTGTACATGTAGCAATTTGTACAGCCGAAAATGTTACTCTTCGTGAGCACGTCTATCATTTTGTGGATCTTGAGATGAAATACAAGACTGATAAGGTCGTGGCGATCGTGAGGTTTTTGACGTGGAAGGAGAATTTCATAGATCTCAGGCCATTTAGGATTGCAAGTAAATGTGATGAATAAGTCAGGGCGGCCATAACGACGAACACATGTCATTGAGTCTTGTGTACGCTCGTGCATATAGCGAGGTCCTCCAGTGAAGGATGATGGTAATATCACAGCTTGACCAAGTTCTGTTAAATCAGTGTCGTTTTTGTCAATAGCATCTTTTAAGTGAACGTAATTTTCAGCCCGTAGTTTTTTTTGATTTAGTCTGATATAATTTAGTCTTTCGGATTCAATTTTTGAGTACATATCAACTAAAAACTGATTTAATAAAGTTCGGAAGAAAAGGATATTATTAGCATGATGTTGTCTGATCATAAGCCGGTATGAATAGAAGTTTGCTGCAGAGACGGTTTTGTTCATAGGTAAGTTACTGGCAGGATGAACTTGAGGTATAGACACAGAATAGCCGTCTTCACCATAGCAGAACATGAGAGGATATTGAAGTGCATCATAGGATCTGTGGGTTTCTTTAATGTTTTGCAATTTATTGTCTTTGGTTTTCAAGACAATATCTCTATTGTTGAACGTTTGCCCAACGATGACAACACCAACTTGATGAACTGTGGGTTTATTAAATCTACCTTTGTGTGCATGTAATGGTTTTTTGTCTGCGTGAATGACAACTTTGAAGTGTTTGTCATCATCTGAAATACTGTCAATTGTGGAGTGAAAGTCCTGGATGTAAGTGTTACAGTCATGGAGCATTTTTTGTAATTGCTTGACCAGGGGCATGTTAAGTCCAGAAAAATTAGCGCAGCGGATTTGTGCTTCCTTTTCATCGTCCCCGACGAAATAAATTTGCAAAAATTTGTGTTCTTCACTTGGCATAGGTAAAAGACTGCCAATCAAGTGATACACTTGTCCCTGAACTTTAAATGAAGGCATAAAATTTCCCTCAACGATTTGGTTAGCACCAAATGATGTCATTTGAAATGCGCTGTTGTACTTTCGAATGTTGTTCAAGAAATGCTCACTTTGAGGATGTTTGTCATTTAACAGGCCCTGAAGAAGGTGAGGAAGCTTACATAAAGGAGTGAGAGAGACTTTATCACCGTTACAGCACAAACCAGAAGACTTGCATTTCCACTTCTTTGCTTGACAATAGTTACAGTGAACATCCATGGATCCAATGTGTACTGTTTTGTCAGACTCATAATGTATGTTTGGGTCGTACGCAAATCCACAATTGGCTTTTTTGAGCCAAACCTGTTGTTTTCGTATGAGCTGCTTTTCATTATTGGGATCGTATCTAGAAACAGAACCTCTATTAACTTGTGGATTTGCCTCCGTGTATTTAGCGACAGCGTCTCTATGAACTTGTGGATTCGCTTGCGAGTATTTAGCGACAGCGTCCCTATGAATTTGTGGATGTGCTTGCGAGTATTTAGCGACAGCGTCCCTATGAACTTGTGGATGTGCTTGCGAGTATTTAGCGACAGCGTCCCTATTAACTTGTGGATGTGCTTGCAAGTATTTAGCGACAGCGTCCCTATTAACTTCTGGATGTGCTTGCGAGTATTTAGCGACAGCGTCCTTATTAACTTGTGGATGTGCTTGCGAGTATTTAGCGACAGCGTCCCTATGAATTTGTGCATTTTTCTGCGAGTATTTGGCGGCAGCTGCAAGAAGTTGATTCCGTCTAGCTGTATGAGAAAATCTACCACGACGTCTGATACGCCTCCTTTTTACTGTGTTCTCATAGCTTGGATTGCCGGTGTAATAATCAGCTGGATTTGTGTTGAAGTTACATTCAGCATATGTCAGTCGATGTAAGCATACAACCGGCTTCATCAATAACTTCGCATCCAGCTTTTGAGAGTTGAAATATTCATAAACATCAAAGTGTCCACTACTCAAATTGTCACCTGTGAATCTAAGATGTTTAAGAGGCATTGACGGTTCTCCAAAGGTGTAAAATATTTGCCTATTTCGGAACACTTGAAAGCGACAACCAAACAATTCAGCGGCAGCCATCAACTCACATGCATTGCCATAGGTCAAGGGCTTAAGCATTTCAGTCTTATAGTGTTCCTGTGTACTATAATTATCTCCTGTACCATCATCAGTCCATACTTTGAACCTCTCCCAGTCATTTAATACATAAGACACAATGTCCTTGCGGATATCAAAAGTGAGCCTGATATGTCCATGCAATATGTAACACAGAGAATGGAAAAGGCAGGCGCCATCTCCAGGCATGGACACCACTCGGTAAGTGATAGTTCTTTGATTAATGGTGATTACGTCGATAGACATTTTAATAGGGGTACAGTTGGAAGAATAAAGGGAATGGGTACTTGATCAGTAAACAAAGTATAAAATATCTACACAATAACTATAACAATCATAACAAATGAACAATAAACCAGCGCAGAACCCGTGGATTAAATAAAAAGGACAAAAGCGTGAACTAATTTCTCAACATCTTCCAATGTTACAAGAGGTCTAACTTTTGCTATATTTCTTAAGTGAAAAAATTCTGTCCTAGTAATCTGATTAATATGTGATTTAAAATTTAGGTCAGAGTCACTAATTACCCCTAAATTCTTTACCTCTGTCTTGACTTTAAATCCTAATGGATCAAGTTTATTTCTAATACCCTCATTATATCCATTTTTGCCAATCACTAAAATTTCTGTTTTCTCCTTATTTAGTTTGAGAAAATTATTAATCATCCATTCAGAAACACAAATAAGACATTTTGTCAGTGAACCAAGAGAGTTGGGGTCATCAGGCACTATTGATAAATACAGTTGTATGTCATCAGCATAGCTGTGGTAGCTCACGTTATGCCTTGAGATAATCTGAGCTAATGAAAGCATGAAGATCGAAAAGAGCAGTCAAGTAAGACTCAAACCAATTTAAGACACTGCCAGAGAGGCCCACCCATTGACTAAGGCAGTTTCTAAGAATATTGTGATCAATGGTATCAAATGCGGCACTCACATCTAAGAGGATGAGAACAGATACATGGGCCTCAGTCTGCATGTACTACTTTAATGAGTGCAGTTTCTATGCTATGATTTGTTCTGAAACCTACTGAAACTTATCAAGAATAGCATGTTTATTGAGGTTGTCATTTAGTGTGCATTTTATTGCTATATATATATATATATATATATATCTATACTAATAAAAGGCAAAGCCCTCACTCACTCACTCACTCACTGACTGACTGACTGACTCATCACTAATTCTCCAACATCCCGTGTAGGTAGAAGGCTGAAATTTGGCAGGCTTATTCCTTACAGCTTCCTTACAAAAGTTGGGCAGGTTTCATTTCGAAATTCTACGCGTAATGGTCATAACTGGAAGCTGTTTTTCTCCATTTACTGTAATGGAGATGAGCGTGAAACCCGTGGGGGCGGAGTTTCGTGTGACATCATCACGCCTCCTACGTAATCACGCAGTACATAGAAAACCAGGAAGAGGCCCAAAAAGCGCTGAAGAAAACATGCATTATATAATTGAGAAGGCAGCGAAACAATAAGAAGCGAGCGAGTGACATATACAACCATATTCATGAGTTCTGCTACTTCGGAAACAAAGCACGATGTAAACCTAAACTTTAAATTAAGTTCATAGACAGGCTGCCGCTAGCGTTTGTAATTTAGTGCCTGCCCATATAAGGCCGTCCGTCAGCGGCAATCCAATAGAAACACTGCCACGGGTAAATATTCACAGGTGAAGGACTGTGCTTATGCAGAGGAAGATGAGATGGTCAGGGTGGTGTTTGGCACAAACTCAGCGAAACTGCGAAAGAAAGTTTTAAGTGCCGGGACTTAGGTAACATTAGATACAGCCATGGACATAGCACGACATGGCAGCAGCACAGCTGGGAAACTTCGATGCATGTACACCGAGCGGCTCACGTGAACTGACGCAGTGCACAGACAAAAAGCAACAGTTCCAAAGAGCGCTGAACAAAAACCGAATTACACAATTGAAAAGGCAGCAAAAAAATATGAAGCGTCTGATACATACAAGCATATTATTCATAACTGCAGCTACTGCAGAAACAAAGCACACGGTGGAAAAAGTGAATGTCCCGCTAAAGGAAGACAGTGTTAAAAAAAAAAACCCATGCATGAAGTGTGTCAGGGCTCAGATAAAGAAGAAGACGAGCTGTTTATTGAGGCAGTAAGAAACGAATCGATGAATGAAACCTGTCATCTTTACAACGATTGACAAACACGGAATGTAACTTGAACACAACACATCCTACAAATACGAACCTGATTGAAAGAAATAATGATAATCAAGTCCTTGATGACAGCAACACTCAGTAAAACTCACAAAACAATTACTGTATATTGACAGTCATGTTACGTTATTTTTAAAATGTTCCCTTTTCTTTTTCATAGCTTCTTTAACACACTACGTCTCCGCTGCGATACGCGGGTATATATATATGTATATATATACCCCGATCTACATACTCGAATAATGGATACTTTATTCGCAATCAATGATTGTTTTGGTAAAGCCATACTCAGTGTATTCATTAGATGAACGGTAAAAAAGTAAGAGCGAGGGGAGGATGACTTATTGAGGCATGCAGACTGTAGTGCGCGTCAACTCTATCTGAATTGCGCGATCACATTTGAAAAAATATATCTTTTCAAGTTCTATTTAGTCCATATGTGTCAAACTCAAGGGCCGCGGGCCACATCCGGCCCGGCGTGTAATTATATCCGGCCCGCGAGATCATTTTATATACTGTATTATTGTTATTAATGGCCCGGGTATATGAAGCGCTGGTAACACAATAAACTACAGATCCCATAATGCAGCGCTTCAGCTGCCTTGCCGAACACTTACTGCGTTAATCAAGTCTAGCTTGCAAGTTATTGCGAAGCTAGCCCACACGATGCTGAAGAGAAAAGTTGATTCTGAAAATAGAGCCTTTAAAAACCGATGGGAGGCTGAGTATATGTTTACTGACATTGCCGGTAAACCCGTGTGTCTCATTTGTGGAGCTAATGTGGCTGTAATTACAGAATTTAATCTAAGACGGCACTATGAGACAAAACATCAGGGTAACCTGAAAGACCTGAATGCAATGCAGAAGATACAGAAAGCAGAAGAATTAAATAAGAATCTAACACTTCAGCGGACATTTTTACCCGTGCACAATCACAAAGTGATTTCAAGTGAAGCTGCTTTTATGGGAGACACAAATGCACCAGTGCAACTTGCCCCACTTTCCCTGTTGCCAAGTAATGTTGAACCAAGTCGTCACTACGGTGTTCCCAAATACGCACTTTGCTGATAAACTGAGCGCACGGCGCTTTAGTGACTTTGAAGAACAAAAAAAGTCCGTCTACATGCGGCTCGAACCTTGTGCATGTTTGGTAGCACATATCTGTGTGAGAAGCTCTTCTCAGTGATGAAGACTAACAAAACAGCACACAGGAGTCGCCTCACTGATGAGCACCTGCAGTCCATCCTGAGAATCTCCACAACACAGAACCTCACACCAAACATAAACGAACTTGTTGCCAAAAAAAGATGCCAGGCGTCCAGCTCTAAAATGACATATGAGCAAAGACAACTGAATGATTTGATTTGTTATTGCTGAAAGGAACACATTTTATTTATATTTCCAGGTTTTGTTATGCAGCATGTTCATATTTGAATTTGTATAATTTTGACAGGATATATTTTTATGGAGAGCAAAATCTTTTGGGATATTTAAAATCTAAGTTTATTTTTTATATAAAATTACATAAGAGTAAAGAAATTTGAATGTTTGTTCTTTTAACGTTTACTTTATTTCTAACTTGTATAATTTAGACAGGATATATTTTTATGGAGAGCAAAATATTATAAGTTGTTTAAGGTTTGAGTTGATTTATTCAGGAATAATATTCCTGTCTGTTTTTACCATTCCTACCAAAGATATTTCTGTCGACTAAATAAAAATTCCTTCTATTTAAAATTTAAATAGAACTTGAACAAATACGATAGTTCATAATATCCACGCAGACTTGCACGTAAGAGCGGGAGTTATCCGTTTTAACAAGCAGCGTCTTGCACTGATACGAAATAGCTGTGTGTGTATATATGTAGATATGTATGTATATGTATATATATGTTTATATATGTGTGTGTGTATGTATATATATATATGTATTTGTGTGTATATATGTGTGTGTATGTATGTATGTGTGTATGTATATGTAATCACTCACAACAGTGACAAAACAATTACATTGACAATCATGTTACGTTATTTTCAAAATGTTTCTTTTTCTTTTTCATTGCTTCTTTAACACACTACTTCTCCGCTGCGAAGCGCGGGTATTTTGCTAGTATATATATATATTTGTGTGTGTGCATAATTTTTTTGTTTTTACTTTTTCTATATTTTAAGGACTTGTTTCTCTTAATTATATACAGTGCATGCGGAAAGTATTCACAGTGCATCACTTTTTCCACATTTTGTTATGTTACAGCCTTATTCCAAAATGGATTAAATTCATTTTTTTCCTCAGAATTCTACACACAACACCCCATAATGACAACATGAAAAAAGTTTCCTTCAGACTTTTTCAAATTTATTAAAAATAAAATAATTGAGAAAGCACATGTACATAAGTATTCACAGCCTTTGCCATGAAGCTCAAAATTGAGCTCAGGTGCATCCTGTTTCTCCTGATCATCCTTGAGATGTTTCTGCAGCTTAATTGAAGTCCACCTGTGGTAAATTCAGTTGATTGGACATGATTTGGAAAGGCACCCACCTGTCTATATAAGGTCCCACAGTTAACAGTTCATGTCAGAGCACAAACCAAGCATGAAGTCAAAGGAATTGTCTGTAGACCTCCGAGACAGGATTGTCTTGAGGCACAAATCTAGGGAAGGTTACAGAAAAATTTCTGCTGCTTTGAAGGTCCCAATGAGCACAGTGGCCTCCATCATCCATAAGTGGAAGAAGTTCGAAATCACCAGGACTCTTCCTAGAGCTGGCCGGCCATCTAAACTGAGCGATCAGGGGAGAAGGGCCTTAGTCAGGGAGGTGACCAAGAACCCGATGGTCACTCGGTCAGAACTCCAGAGGTCCTCTGTGGAGAGAGAATAACCTTCCAGAAGAACAACCATCTCTGCAGTAATCCACCAATCAGGCCTGTATGGTAGAGTGGCCAGACAGAAGCCACTCCTTAGTAAAAGGCACATGGCAGCCCGCCTGGAGTTTGCCAAAAGGCACCTGAAGGACTCTCAGACCATGAGAAACAAAATTCTCTGGTCTGATGAGACAAAGATTGAACTCTTTGGTGTGAATGCCAGGCGTCACATTTGGAGGAAACCAGGCACTGCTCATCACCAGGCCAATACCATCCCTACAGTGAAGCATGGTGGTGGCAGCATCATACTGTGGGGATGTTTTTCAGCGGCAGGAACTGGGAGACTGGTCAGGATAAAGGGAAAGATGACTGCAGCAATGTACAGAGACATCCTGGATGAAAACCTGCTCCAGAGCGCTCTTGACCTCAGACTGGGGTGACGGTTCATCTTTCAGCGGGACAATGACCCTAAGCACACAGCCAAGATATCAAAGGAGTGGCTTCAGGACAACTCTGTGAATGTCCTTGAGTGGCCCAGCCAGAGCCCAGACTTGAATCCGATTGAACATCTCTCGAGAGATCTTAAAATGCCTGTGCACCAACGCTTCCCATCCAACCTGATGGAGCTTGAGAGGTGCTGCAAAGAGGAATGGGCGAAACTGGCCAAGGATAGGTGTGCCAAGCTTGTGGCATCATATTCAAAAAGACCTGAGGCTGTAATTGCTGCCAAAGGTGCATCGACAAAGTATTGAGCAAAGGCTGTGAATACTTATGTACATGTGATTTCTCAGTTTTTTATTTTTAATAAATTTGCAAAAACCTCAAGTAAACTTTTTTCATGTTGTCATTATGGGATGTTGTGTGTAGAATTCAGAGGAAAAAAATTTAATTTAATCCATTTTGGAATAAGGCTGTAACATAACAAAATGTGGAAAAAGTGATGCGCTGTGAATACTTTCCGGATGCACTGTATGTTTCTTATGTGAGTGTGCTTTCTTTGTATACTAATTATTCATTATTATTCTTATCTGAATTTAATTTGTTTTTCTTTTGCATGTAGCTACTTCTTTGACATGTTGTAAAGCACTTTGAGCTATATCCTGTTGTTGTTGTAATAGTGTCAAACTCGGTATGAAGACAGAATTGTGATGCTTAAAAAACTGTTAAAATGTGACCAAAAGTCACTTGGTCCCACGGATCACAAACAAGCTAGTGCTGTTTCACTATCCCCATTCAATGGAAGAAGGACCTCTACAGTTGTTATGTGGATTGAGTGTTCTATTTTATGTCATGCTTCTCCATGGTACTATTAATGCATTTGTAATGTTTGCTGCTCTGTAGCATATTGATGCTTGAAATGTCTGAACACTAAGAATATTCTTTAAATATCTATGTTTTAGATCCTTGCTTTGCACCTCAGAAGAAGCTCAATGTGACGGTAGGCTGTAACTTGACTCTGTCCTGCTCTCCCCCTTCAAAATGGTCAAACTGTACCTGGAACTATCCCAGTCAGCTCTTGGTCCTGGAGCAAAACAAACATATTCTTTAAATCACAGTTTCTGAGAAGAGTCAAGGTGAATACAAGTGCCACTGCATGAAAAATAGAGTGGGATGTAACATAGAGGTCTACATTGTGGATTTGAAATCCCCTTCAAGAAAGAAACTGGTTGGAAGCAAAAGCTTTCTTATAATAATAATTCATATTTCTGTTACTGCTTTCCTTGTAATAGTCTTTGGTGTTGTCACAGCATACAAGAAAATAAGGAAATGCACACAAAGAATAGTACTAGAGTTAAAGGAGATACCATTAGAGAATCTGAATGGGTAAATGCACAATTCTTATTAGTGTGAACCAGTGAGTTAAGTGTGTGCTTTACAAATATACCATGATATATTTTATTTGCCGTACTGGAAGCCCTTTTGCATTATAAAAATACTTTAGCATGTGATAATCACCTCTGCCTTCGGGTGGGGGGAAGGGTCCTGATTGTTGTTTGTGCATATGCGCCGAACAGCAGTTTGGAGTATCCACCCTTTTTGGAGTCTCTGGAGGGGGTGTCAGAGGGCATACCTTCTGGGGATTCCCTTGTTTTGCTGGGAGACTTCAATGCTCACGTGGGCAATGACAGTGAGACCTGGAAGGGCATGATTGGGAGGAATGGCCCCCCCGATCTGAACCCTAGCGGTGTTTTGTTATTGGACTTCTGTGCTCGTCACGGATTGTCCGTAACGAACACCATGTTCAAGCATAAGGGTGTTCATATGTGCACTTGGCACCAGGACACCCTAGGCCTCAGTTCGATGATCGACTTTGTGGTTGTGTTGTCGGACTTGCGGTCATATGTCTTGGACACTCGGGTGAAGAGAGGGGCGGAGCTGTCAACTGATCACCACCTGGTGGTGAGTTAGCTTCGATGGTGGGGTAAGATGCCGGTCAGACCTGGTAGGCCCAAACGTGTTGTGAGGGTCTGCTGGGAACGGCTGGCAGAGTCCCCTGTCAGAAGTGGCTTCAACTCCCACCTCTGGCAGAACTTCAACCACGTCCCGAGGGAGGTGGGGGACATTGAGTCCGAATGGGCCATGTTCCGTACCTCTATTGTTGAGGTGGCTGACCGGAGCTGTGGCCACAAGGTGGTCGGTGCCTGTTGTGGCGGCAATCCCCGAATCCTTTGGTGGACACCGGCGGTGAGGGATGCCGTCAAGCTGAAGAAGGAGTCCTATAGGACCTTTTTGTCCTGTGGGTCTCTGGAAGCAGCTGATAGGTACCGGCAGGCCAAGCGGAATGCGGCTTCGGTTGTTGCTGAGGCAAAAACTCGGGCATGGGAGGAGTTTGGAGAGGCAATGGAGAATGACTTTTGGACGGCTTCG
Organism: Polypterus bichir lapradei; assembly: GCA_026402145.1. NCBI lineage: Eukaryota > Metazoa > Chordata > Cladistia > Polypteriformes > Polypteridae > Polypterus > Polypterus bichir. The sequence goes on from JANRMT010062795.1 coordinate 14,083,302, forward strand.
AGGAGTTTCTGGTCCACCGTCCGGCGTCTCAGGAGGGGGAAGCAGTGCAGTGTCAACACTGTATATGGTGGGGATGGTGCACTGCTGACCTCGACTCGGGACGTTGTGGGTCGGTGGGGGGAGTACTTCGAAGACCTCCTCAATCCCATTAACATGCCTTCCAATGAGGAAGCAGAGCCTGGGGATTCTGAGGTGGGCTCTCACATCTCTGGGACTGAAGTCACCGAGGTGGTCAAAAAACTCCTTGGTGGCAGGGCCCCGGGGGTGGATGAGATATGCCCGGAGTTCCTTAAGGCTCTGGATGTTGTAAGACTGTCTTGGTTGACACGTCTCTGCATCATCGCATGGACATCGGGGACAGTGCCTCTGGATTGGCAGACTGGGATGGTGGTCCCCCTCTTTAAAAAGGGGGACCAGAGGGTGTGTTCCAACTACAGAGGGATCACACTCCTCAGCCTCCCTGGAAAAGTCTATTCGGGGATTCTGGAGAGGAGGGTCCGTCGGATAGTCGAACCTTGGATTCAGGAGGAACAGTGAGGTTTTCATACTGGTCACGGAACAGTGGACCAGCTCTACACCCTTAGCAGAGTTCTGGAGGGTGCATGGGAGTTTGCCCAACCAGTCTACATGTGTTTTGTGGACTTGGAAAAGGCGATCGACCGTGTCCCTCGGGGAATCCTGTGGGGGGTGCTCTGGGAGTATGGGGTACCGGACCCCCTGATAAGGGCTGTTCAGTCCCTGTACAACCGGTGTCAGAGCTTGGTCCGCATTGCCGGCAGTAAGTCGAGCCTGTTTCCAGTGAGAGTTTGACTCCGCCAGGGCTGCCCTTTGTCACCGATTCTGTTCATAAGTTTTATGGACAGAATTTCTAGGCGCAGCCAGGGTGTTGAAGGGGTCCGGTTTGGTGGACTCAGGATTGGGTCACTGCTTTTTGCAGATGATGTTGTCCTGTTTGCTTCATCAGGCCGTGATCTTCAGCTCTCTCTGGAGCGGTTCGCAGCTGAGTGTGAAGCGATCAGCACCTCCAAATCTGAGACCATGGTCCTCAGCCGGAAAAGGGTGGAGTGCCCTCTCAGGGTTGGGGGTTAGATCCTGCCCCAAGTGGAGGAGTTCAAGTATCTTGGGGTCTTGTTCACGAGTGAGGGAAGAATGGACCGTGAGATTGACAGGTGGATCGGTGCAGTATCCGCAGTGATGCAGGCTCTGCATCGGTCTGTCGTGGTGAAAAAAGAGCTGAGCCGTAAGGCAAAGCTCTCAATTTACCAGTCGATCTACGTTCCTACCCTCACCTATGGTCATGAGGTATGGGTAGTGACCGAAAGAACGAGATCGCGAATACAAGCGGCTGAAATGAGTTTCCTCCGCAGGGTGTCTGGGCTTTCCCTTAAAGATAGGGTGAGAAGCTCAGTCATCCGGGAGGGGCTCAGAGTAGAGCCGCTGCTCCTCTCCATCGAGAGGAGTCAGATGAGGTGGCTTGGGCATCTGATGAGGATGCCTCCTGGATGCCTCCCCGGTGAGGTGTTCCAGGCACGTCCAACCGGGAGGAGGCCCCGGGGAAGACCCAGGACACGCTGGAGGGATGATGTCTCCTGGCTGGCCTGGGAACGCCTTGGGATTCTCCCGGAAGAGCTGGAAGAAGTGGCCGGGGAGAGGGAAGTCTGGGCCTCTCTGCTTAAGCTGCTACCCCCGCGACCCAACCCCGGATAAGCGGAAGAGGATGGATGGATGGATGGGTGTTAATCATAGATTTTAGGGTGGTTCTATTATATTTACAATATTTTTTGTACAGATCACCAAAATAATCAGATTATAAATGTAGTGTAATTCAAAACATAATATATCGTACATTCAAATATTAGTGTTTGTTTTTATTTACATGCTTAATTTCTATAAGGAATAAAAGTTAGACCAATGATAGAGGGCAAAATGTTTTGACAGTACAAAACACCACTTAGTTTGCATTTAGTTTGTTTAATCAACACTGTATACTTTTACTGATTAGTTATTTAGTGTGTGGATGTTTTTTAATACAATACAGTAGAATATAGGCTAGTTGCATGTGACATGTGTAATCATTTACAATCATCTTTATATTAAATATCTGAAATATATTCAAGCCTCTGTCTTGATCTGTTAGGTTTGCCACACAGTGTTGTAGAGCAAAGTGGACACTGCCCATTCTGCTAGGCTTTATTGGCACACCAGGCCTGTTGAGAAAGCAGATTGGCATCCAGGTGCACAAACTACCACTTGCATTCAAAACTAGGCAACTGAACTCCAACTTGGGCCTGGTTTTCATCTGATAACAGAGATATAAATCAGCGTTGCACTGACATCTTTGTAGAGGCCCCTCTTCAAACTTAAGCTAGAAAGTATGCAATGGACTTTAATAAGAACAAAGACTTATACTGCAAGGGAGGACAACTAGGAAGGACAGAATAACTCAGCTATTAGAAGACACTGATATTGTAACTGAAAGTGACTTTAATCCAAACAGGAGAAGGTTCAGCATTCCCTTATAAATTAGCTGCACCCTACAGGGTTGGCAGAGAATAGCAGAGAATGTCAAGTTAATAGAAGTTCAGGAATTCTCTCGGGACACACTCACTGAAATCAAATCTTGGAGGGATTCTGGGAGAATGCAAGGATTCTTCCGAGGGATACTCTGTGTCCATTCTCCAAAATGACATTATAAAATGCTTCTGTCTAAAAACAAATAAGGTGTAAGCTGTTCTCTCCCTGGAGAGCTGGAAAGATGGCGTTTTCTTCACTTATGTGAATATGAAAGCTGAAATCCAGTGTGCCAAGCTAAGAACTGAGCACTGTCTGTTGAAGAGAGTGCCAAGATGATTTAGAACGCCAAATAACCAGTAAACAACAAGCTATATGTTTTATCTGTCTACTGTACAATCTATGTATCCATGAGAGGCATAATGCCATGCGTAGAATTCGCACTATAACATGACGTAAGCACAAAAGCCGAAATGTGCTTACGCACAGAAAAATCCAGATGCAGGAATCTGTGCCTTCGCCAACTTCCGCGTTCTTCCTCTACATAAATCCCGGTCAGCGTGAAAAGTAACGCTCATGCATGCGCTTGCTGTCCCACCCCAACTCCTCCCAGAATTATGCCTCTTTGACTATACAAATCAATATAAATAGCCCTTAAGCTCAGCGTTCTGTGAAAAGACAATGGGAAAAGCAAGACGAAAAATGGAAGAATTTCAGCAAATACCAAGTGGAGGCAAGAAAAAACGTACTATTTTTTGGTTTAAACAGTGGTATAAACAACAAAAGGAAGCTGATCGAGTGACATAGCATGTTGGAGAAACTCGAAAGCTCAAGTTCACAAAGTCGCACAGTGCCCGAAATTAAAAAGAAGTTGTCACGTATCAAAGTCGCTGTGAAAAGGCGAGTCGTAGCCCACCATCTGTGTGTCATATGAAAGCTTATTAGGGTACAGAGAAAAAAAAGGCACACAGTGAGGAAAAAGCACGAAATGTCAACTTCAATCTCAAAATGTCCACTTTAATCACGTAGTTTATTTTGTCATTAAAGTAGAACATCATAAACTTCATCTTAAAATCATTTAATCTACTAATTTCTCAAATCCCATCGTGACTAAAGTAGCACGTTAAATGCTGTATGTGCTCTATGTGTGTGAATCACTATGTGCTTCTCAAACTGGCTTTCTTTACCTCCGACAGGACACAAAATCAATTCCATTCGTGATATTACAGCTCTCTGAATAACTAAAATACTGAGATGTATAAATGATATAATTTTCATGATGATAGGAGTTAAAGCATGTTATTAAACAGGGAAACACGGTGGCGCAGTGATTGTGCGCGACCTTCGATGAAATAATTTATTGCAGCAGTACTCAGGGGCGGCTCTAGTCTCGTGGCAGTCCTGAGTAGAGAAAGAATCGGTGGCCCCTTCACCTGCCAATGTCAATATGGGTATCTTATGCACGGCGGATGGCCACGTCCGTTGCGGACACTGCATAGCCGCCTCGTGCTCATGACACAAGCGTTTAACTTTTGTTGAAATTTGCCGCTGCGTTTTTAGCTGTGTCGTTATTTTCTCTTTCTCTTTCTGGGATTTGGAGGCCCTGTGCAGGTGCAAACTGTGCACCTGCACAGGGCTGCCCCTGCAGTACTGTCTCTTTCAAACGTACTAACCTCTAATTCCTGTTCTTCGTTTTCTTTCTCCAAGTAACCGATCGCCACATAATCAGCTCTGTAATAGACGTTAAGCTATCTGTAAGCTTAGAGCGCCAATTCTTCAAAACTTTTAAGGAACATTGAAATATCTTCGTAGTACATGTTTAATTATTCTATCCTTCATGCCAGTCCCAGTGGAGCATACAATGCGAGGCAGGAACAACCTTTAATTATTAACAATATAGATTATTTAAATGAAGTTAAAGTTTTATCTGTATAATATAATAAACATATTTTGCTGTATTTCATCTTAAAAATGATATCATCATCATATGTAACTTTATAAAGTGGCTCAGGTTGTGCAATATTATAACTGTAGTGCAAATTTACAGTGATGTAATTCTACTTATAAGTACAGATAGATCTACAAGGAGCACTTGATTGATTGCATTTAGAGCTCTTGGGATGAAACTCTTTCTGAACAGCGAGGTGCATACAGGAAAGGTTTGAAGCATTTGCCGTGTGAGAAACAGTTCAAATAGGAAGCATGGCTGAAGCAGCATGTGCTTGATGCTGTATAGCGATAATTCTCTTTCCGATCAGCTGCTCCGAGTGCTGCAGTGAGAGTAATATGAAAAAAGATGATCTGCTGTGGCAACCCCTAAAGGGTGCAGCTGAAAGAAGTAAAATAAGGTGCAGTGAGAGTAACAACGCTAAAGCAGCTATGGTATTTTGAATAGTTTGACCATTCCGTGGACCATTATATTGTTACTTGTTAATTACAATCAGATGCATTAAACTAATAAACAATATGCGGTTAATTTCAGTGTATTTATAAAGCCGCGTCAGGAAAAGAAAAGATAACCACACAGGAACAGTAGCACTGTTTTGACGCTGGATGCTGCTAGTCTGCAAAACCGAGTGGAGAACTTGCGTACGACAAGGTATGAGGTACTGTGGAAATGTGCGTGGCTTTACGCCAAGTTTAGGTTTTATATATCGCGATTTGAACGTGGAAATGTTCTTACGCAACATTTCTGTGCGTAAGTACCGTTTATACATGAGGCCCCTGGTGACGCATGGATTTGACTCCTTGTGTAGGGTCAACCATTGTAAAGGTGCATGATCCGTAACAAGGGTGAATTCGCGGCTCAAGAGGTAGAACCTCAGCTGCATAAATGGCCACTTGATCGCCAAGGCTTTCAGCTCCAACGCCACATACCTGGTTTCTCGTCCCAGTAGATTCCGACTCAGGAACATGATGGGGTGTTCAACACCGTCGACACTCTAGTTCAGCACCAAGACTTGTGTCTGAAGCATCCGTCTGGAGAATAAAAAGCAGAGAAAAGTTACGGGCATTCAAGACCGGTGCTGGTGTAAGAGCCTGTTTCAAGTCACTAAATGCAGTATCTGTCTTATCATTCCAAAACACCTTATATATATCAGACCTAAATACTAGGAATATATCTAAACATACAAAGGCTCACTATCTTTGGTTATAAACCATTTATCAACCAAACATGTCCTACTTTATGTACTGTTCCCTACTATCGGGTAGAGCTCTGACCCTCAGCCTTAATAAACCTCACAGCACAGTGAGTATGGCAAACCTCTGGCTGTTCTAGGTGCTCAAAAAAACCTACTTTTTACTTCAATTACTCTGCATATAAAGACAAAGTATAGAAAGATGAAAACAAGTTAATATTTATTAAAGAAAAATAATAAGTAATAGAAAATAAGATTGATACTAAAGTCTGGATAAAGTGTCTTAAAAAAGCTTACTGAAAGGAATTAGAGATGCCGTTAACTGACGATTGGATAAAAACTGGTCACACTGGTCTTTGTTTTCTCTTCTGATGTTGCTTTTCCATCATCCCTGTTTTTCTTCTGATGTTGCTTTCAGACATGGCATATTTATTATAAAATTTCATGTCAGGTGTTTCACAACACATGATTGTTGCATGCACTTGATTGGCTTAATATGATGGATGAATTTTGCTCAAACTGTTTAATCTACAGTTGTGCTTGAAAGTTTGTGAACCCTTTAGAATTTTCTATATTTCTGCATAAATATGACCTAAAACATTATCAGATTTTCACTCAAGTCCTAAAAGTAGATAAAGAGAAACCAGTTAAACAAATGAGACATAAATATTATACTTGGTCATTTATTTATTAAGGAAAATGATCGAATATTACATATTTGTGAGTGGCAAAGTATGTGAACCTTTGCTTTCAGTATCTAGTGTGAACCCCCCCCATTTGCAGCAATAACTGCAACTCCATATTCCTCCATACAGAACAGCTTCAACTCTGGGATGTTGGTGGGTTTCCTCACATTAACTGCTTGCTTCAGGTCCTTCCACAACATTTCGATTGGATTAAGGTCAGGACTTTGACTTGGCCATTCCAAAACATTAACTTTATTCTTCTTTAACCATTCTTTGGTAGAATGACTTGTGTGCTTAGGGTCGTTGTCTTGCTGTATGGCCCACCTTCTCTTGAGATTCAGTTCATGGACAGATGTCCTGATATTTTCCTTTAGAATTCGCTGATATAATTCAGAATTCATTTTTCCATCAATGAAGGCAAGCCATCCTTGCCCAGATGCAACAAAACAGGCCCAAACCATGATACTACCACCACCATGTTTCACAGATGGGATAAGGTTCTTATGCTGGAATGCAGTGTTTTCCTTTCTCCAAACATAATGCTTTTCATTTAAACCAAAAAGTTCTATTTTGGTCTCATCCATCCACAAAACATTCTTCCAATAGCCTTCTGGTTTGTCCACGTGATCTTTAGCAAACTGCAGACGAGCAGCAACGTTTTTTTTGGAGAGCAGTGGCTTTTTCCCAACACACCATTGTTGTTCAGTGTTCTCCTGATGGTGGACTCATGAACATGAACATTAGCTAATGTGAGAGAGGCCTTCAGTTGCTTAGAAGTTACCCTGGGGTCCTTTGTGACCTCGCCGACTATTACACACCTTGTTCTTGGAGTGATCTTTGTTGGTCGACCACTCCTGGGGAGGGTAACAATGGTCTTGAATTTCCTCCATTTTTACAAAATCTGTCTGACTGTGGATTGGTGGAGTCCATACTCTTTAGAAATGGTTTTGTAACCTTTTCCAGCCTGATGAGCATCAACAACTCTTTTTCTGAGGTCCTCAGAAATCTCCTTTGTTCTTGCCATGATACACTTCCACAAACATGTGTTGTGAAGAACAGACTTTAATAGATCCCTGTTCTTTAAATAACACAGGGTGCCCACTCACACCTGATTGTCATCCCATTGATTGAAAAAACCTGACTCTAATTTCACCTTCAAACTGCTAATCCTAGAAGTTCACATACTTTTGCCACTCGCAAATATGTAATATTCGATCATTTTCCTCAATAAATAAATGACCAAGTATAATATTTTTGTCTCATTTCTTTAACTGGTTTCTCTTTATCTACTTTTAGGACTTGAGTGAAAATCTGATGATGTTTTAGGTCATATTTATGCAGAAATATAGAAATTCTAAAAGGTTCACAAACTTTCAAGCACAACTGTAGTTCTGAGCAGACATGAACCACAGTACCAACTGTGGTCATCGCTGATCTTGTGAACAGAATGGAGATAATGGCATCAACTCAGACCGGGAGAGGCACATTCATTCTACCACATGAACATCACTGAGAGAATAAAACTAAGTAATAAAAAAAAGCGCCAACTTTTAGTAGTAGCCAAAATTTACACCGGGTGTTACAGACTCAAATAAAATGTATGTTTTTATTATATTATAGTAATAACAACAATAATAACAGCTCACTACTCAAAAAGAGGAGTGCCCAGTCTCAAACCCAGTACCTTTGAGTTATAAGGCAGCAGTTCTTACTTCTGCACCATTCAAGAATACAGATCAACTTCCTGTCAATTGACATTTGACCTTGGGATTTTAATTCATTGACAGCAACATGTAAATCAAATGCTTTGTTTTTCTTTGGTTATATTCTTGAATAAAAGCACGTGTGTTTATTTGATATTTGGACTATAGTCTTCACACATTATACACTTCACTTCATTATTAGTATAACATGTGTTACAGGTGGCTAGGGGGGTGACCCGGCTGGGACAGCCCGGAGGACCGGAGGAGGGCGTACGCCTCCCCCAGACCACGTGGGGGCGACCGCCCTGGTGGCTATGGGGACCACGGGTACAGAGCTTTGAAGCTCAACCCTGTAGGGGCCCGTGGTCACTGCCAGGGGGCGCCCTAATGCCTATGGAGTCCTGGACCTCAGCACTTCCGCCACACCCGGAAGTGCTGGGGGGAAGAGGATCAGGGACACCCGGAGTGCTTCCAGGTGCACAGCAGGCACTTCTGCCACACTGGGGAGTGCCGGTGGAAGATTGTCGGGAGGCACCTGGAGCACATCCAGGTGATTATAACAGGGGCTGCCTCCCTCCGTTCGTGGGCTGGAGTCGGTAGTGTGAGACAAGGTCTTGATGTCTTGGAGGAGAGGAAAGGAGGCAGCCTGAAGAGAAAGACAAAAGGCATTGTGAGGCCTGGACTGTTGGGGGAGTTTTGGGGTTGTGTGGCATTTTACTGTATATAGAATGTATAATAAACGTGTGTGGGTTGAACCATCGCTGTCCGCCTGTCTGTGTCTGGGCCGTGTTCCACACATGGAAAAAGTTTCTGCTTTAGGTATGTGTTCAGCAATTCTTGCCTCAAATTACCTTTCATCCTACACTTACCCAGATCTTTGTAGACACGGAACACACATGAAATAAATGATATACTGTATTATTTACCCTATACAACTCCAGGCACCTCACACACAGATAAGGAGCCTTGGCTTGAGCTGGGAGAAGTTTTTATCCGAGTTGAGCCCCATCAAGGGGAGGGGTGGGACAACAAGCTGCTTGCTGCTTGCTGCTTGTGCTGATCGACACATTTACAAAACAAAAGACACTGATGAGGAGAGGTGCGAAGGAATTTAACGTGGGTCAGGATTCCGAGTTTTTCTGTAGGCTTCAGGGATTGTAGTGTTAAACTGCTCCCCATTAGCTCCATTCAAAGGAAGTCATTTTTATCATACAAATGTCTTTTTTTTGCACCTTCCCCCACCATAACCTATCATCTATGTGGTGATGTGGGGGGGAGAGGGGGGGCTTTAGCTCCGTCAAAAATTTTGATCTCCAGTTTTTGATGGATCTCAACCTTTTAGGGTCTCTTGATACTGAAAATATCGATATGTCAGTGATGGGTGGGTGTCTATATGTCACAGTTCCTTAAGGAAGGTCTATAGTTAAAATGGCAACACTGAAAATACCAAACTCGAAACTTAAGCCTTTTATTAGATAACAATGTGATGATTAGTTTTTCAGCCAAATTGTGCCAGAGAAAGAGGCACTCAAGAGAAACCCTCAAATGAATTTTTGATAATATCTTAAGGATTATGGCAAACACTATAAGTTTGCAATTATTAATTCTTCTCATTAATTGCTATCATAATGATCTATTTTATGATCAGAAAGATCAGCATCAAAGCGGTCAATAAACATAAACTTGAGCGAAGCTTGAGTTTGGGAACTTGGTTCCTAGGGCACAAAGCCTACTAACGCTCACATTCGAATTATTTTGTGTAGCGTCATCTGTGTCAGAGGTTCAGCGTCCACTCTGCATGGCACTCACAGTACTAGTGTACAGGTGCCAGTAGAGGCAGAACCTCTGCATTTTTCCAAGTTGATTCTGGGGTTCGCCAGGGGTGTGTTCTTGCTCTTACTTGCTTGCATGGACTGGGTACTGGGCAGGGTCGTGGGATCCAGTGGCTGTGGGGCATCTGTTGGTGAAGAAAGATTTACTGATTTACTGTCAAAATCTCGTGGCAAAAAGTCTCATCTTGCAGGACCTGAAATTATCTCTCGCGGGAGTTGAAATTATCTCTGAGAAAGTCTCGTCCCAGGATTTCCTTTTATAACAGAGAGATATATTATACACACAATGGTTGGGATAAGGACACATTTTCACTTGATTAGCCCCTCTGCTCCACAGTTTAAAATTACAAATCAAACAATTCAGACGTGATTAAAGTGCACATTTCAGACTTTCAGTTAAGGGTATTTGCATACATTTCGATTAAAGCGTGTGGAAATGACAACACTTTTTCCTCATGGTCCCTACATTTCAGGGTACCATAATGTTTGGAACAATTGGTGTCACAGGTGTTTGTGATTTCTCAGGTGGGTTTCATTGCTTCATTAGTGCAGGCCTAAGACACCTAGGCTTTCTTCTACCCTCAAACTACCTTTAGAGTGTGGTGTTGAATGTAACATAGGAGACACTCCAACAGTCTATAAATAACTACAGCAAGATACTTGAAAGATTCAAAACTACCAAAACTGGTATTTTTACATTTTAGTTAGCTCAAGAAAACTGGCAAACAGTGAATAAAATTATAATTTGGAGGCGCTACTTCAATTAGTACTGCAGCGTAGACACTTCTGAGCCACAATTCACTTACTTCTAGAAAGTCTATTTTCCCATTACTGATAAGATCTTAATATAAAAAGTCTTGTTGGTTAGTAATTAGTAAAACCACATTTAAGGTTTCAGTAGAGCACAGTAGTATTGCAGTGTTTGGGCAGTTTGAAATGACAAATTTATTCATGTTCATAACGCTTTGTCCGGACCTTTCAGTTAAACTATGATCCGTTGGAAATATCTGCTTCTGAGGCCAAGGGTGTACTTACTTTTTTCCCAGTAGACCGTCACATATATTGATGTATTTGTTGAATAAATGATTGAGGATGCAAATTTTCCTTGTTTTTTTGTTCAAGTAGATCACATTTATTTGTAGGCACTGTTTGCATGAATAGCTACTATTTGCCTCTGTTGAAAAAGCAAAGAATTTCTAAGGGGAGTACTTAAGTTTTACATGACTCCAGCAGACCACTGTGACCCTGTAGTTAGGATATAGAGGGTTGGATAATGGATGGATGTATGTACTGTTCTCATTTCCTTGACAATTACTGTACTGATGTCATTTTATTCTATTGCTCTTTATATTGTAAAGTTCATTAGGAACTGCATCAGCATGTGCTGGAACACATCTTAGACAGGAGGCCAATCATTACTTTCTCTGGAAGAAATGCCAGATGGAGATTTAGGAAGAAGCATTTCTTGAATTATTCAAGGGAGGCAAATGTAGTGGGAGGACAAGAAAACAGAACACATATTCCTCAGCTATGACAGGGAAGCTGCTATTGAGGACCCTTGCAGGCTTGTCTGATGCTTTGGTTAAAGATGGAGTAGCAGTCTAGCAGTAATACCTGGGGCCTCCTAGAGGGAGCACTGTGCAGAGTAGAATACACCTCATATTTTATAGGGCTATGCCTGACCTGGAGGTGTTTCCAAGGAGTGCAAGTGACTACGGTAGTAGCCCTGATATCCTATATAAAAAATGCTAATGGCAGTTGCTTTGGTGCAAGAAGGGAGAAAGGCAAAAGGTACAGTGAGCAGGGGAGGGTGTGAAAGGTCTTTTGATTTTACTGTAGTGCCTCATTTATTGAGTTTTTGCCTCGGAAGTCCTTTAACTTTCTTTAATTGCATGAAGTTGTAATAAAACCTTTCTTTCCCTTGGATTTTTAGCTGCTTTGGCATTTTTTTTTATTTGGAAACTACCCCCAATTCCTCTTAGCTTTGAATTGTATTATTTATTTGATTATTACTGACTTGCTTCTTTCATTTTGATATATATGTACTAGCAACTAGGAGCACGATCGAATTCTACGTTTGTGAAATACTTTTTCTGCAAAGAATTATTTGTTTTTTTTAAGTCCTTGAAATGATTTTGTTATCATGGCACTGATTTGTGCTTAAAATAGACCTTTTTGGCCGATTTAATAAAGAGCTTCCTGTTTAAACGGGGCTGCAAGACATGAACTCAGCTCTTCAGCACATCTCATTTGATTTTTTCCGGCAAACAAATTTTCAAAACAAACCGTATTTTACGACTCTAATCATAGTCGGAGTAATAATTATGTTGGCGTGGTCATTTTAGATCGGAGATTGGCTAAAATTTAAACAATGACCGTTGTTAATACCCAGCCGTCATTACTCAGTTTGCCAATAGATGTCAGAAGGACGGATGTGAAAACCGAACTGCCCAAAGATAGATTTTGACGTACCAAGCAAATGGCGATACATTCTAAATTACTTACGGCTCCAGAGCTATCGAAGGGTTTAAGTCAGTCGACGATGTTAGTCCTGGAAAGTACGTCCCACCAAACCAACGTTCCAAAAACCAACCGAACTTACTATTATCTGCTCGAACCAACACCGACTTACTATACTCGGCCGTCCAGCAGTGTCACTGAAGCATTCAAACATTCTTAGCCATTCATGCAATACTACGTCTGTGTTTGCCACGTTATGTTCTAACTACAGAAGCAGAGTCCCATTGCATGGTTCTAACTTTTATTGAGTCGAGGTATTGACGCGAACACCATACATACAGGGTATTGATGCGAACACCATACATACGGATAGTATCAAATTATATATAAGGATATTTTTTATGATATTAATCCCTCCTTATACCCAATATTCATTCATAATATGGAAAATAACTACCCAGACACGGTGAAAAATGTACTGTTATGTTACAGCCATGGTTTGTTCTCTGGCTTATGTTTATTTTTCTTTTTATTGTTTTCTCTGCTTTTTGAATTATTATTTTTTATACAGTTTTTGTTAATACTGTTTTAAGTAAATATTATTTAATTATTTTGTATTTTATATATGGGACTCTATCTAGATTCCTTTTGGTCTGTGGATGGCACCCCAAACGGTGGGGGAACCATGAGATTGCTTCCTCGGTACTCCACTGCAGAGCTGTGAGTCTGCGGTTGCCCTGCCAATGGATAAGCAATCTTCCACTGACGCTGCAATCATGCTTTGGGACGCAGTTCGGTGTGTCGCCCTATTGGGGGAGGGCCCCAAAAGATTTCAGAAACCTCACAAGATTTAGTACAAATTGTTCCTGTGATATGTTTTGAAACAGTCACCTACATACAGGCCGATGTTGGAATCAGGACAGCAGAAGTGTGCTTCTTTGCATTGGTTTCTTATAATACTTTTTCTGTTGCTTTCACATGAGAGTGTAGAATATTAGTGTCTGAATCACACGATTGATGCTTCCCTTATAATCTACTACAGTGCAAGGCTTAGTGACCTCCACATTTCCTCTGACATAAACAACAACTGCTGAATTGTGAGCAGTGCTTAGGTGTCTAACAGCTTTCTTGTCCTTGTACTTGGTCATAATCATTCAGCATTTTTGCCATGCATACTTGCGCCATAGTGAACCTTCAGGCTACCACATTCACTGAGCAAATTACAGCAGTTTGGTCATACAGTGCTGTATGCATCAGTTTCTTTACCCATGTCAATGTCTGATAGAGAGTCACATTGTCATTACTATTGCTTGATAATTTTGCAAATGATTCACCTGTAAAGATGAATTATATTAGCACCATAATGACAGATCATAGCTTAGCTTAAAGATCCAGACAAACCCTGATAAATGCAAATTCCATGACTGCTATTTTAAGCTGCCCTAAAACTCCAGTTGCGCTTTTCTGAGACTTTAAATGGAGCTTTACTTAATGTTAGACCATTAAGCAATAAGACATTTTACATTAATTATTTTATTAGTGACTGCAAAATAGACTTTCCAATAATGACTGAAGTGTGGCTCAGCAGTAACAGCACTGCAGTAGTTTTGCAAGTATTTTCTCAAAAATCATTTAAACTGTAAAAATACCAGTTTTGGTATTTTTCTGTTTCTGAGTATCTTGCTGTAGTTTTTCAAGGAGTGTAGTCTTTTGCATTGACCTCCAAAATATATTCAAGGAATTCTTAGACTTAGTATCTATAATAATAAATATAATAATTATTGCAGGTTATTAATAGTAGGGGATTTCAAGTTTCATGTTTATAACCAGTGTGACCTCAAAACAGAATTCATTAAGTTACTGATGTCATTCATGCACATTAGTGGATCATCCTTCAAGCTCTTCTGAGGGATTCACTGCCAACCTAAGGTTGAGAACAGACGCTGGCAATAACTTTATCCTCTTTAATTCATTCCACAGTATTCTCCCCAAAGGTTTATGAGTCAAGGACCCTGATTTTCACTTGTTTTGGAACCATCGAGTGCACCTCTTGTTCATTCATTTATCTTAAGTAAACAGGGACAACTAGGTTCGTGCCCCCAAAATTTCAGCTTGTGGACCTGAAATTCCTTCTATTGTCCACAGGCAGCATAATTGGTAGGGTGGACGATCAAATAAACCTGGCTGAAGTGGTCCACCAGCTTATGGAACAGATAACCCAGCTTCAAGTACAGTGCAGATGCGTGCTGTGAGGCTGCAGAAGCCATATATGTTGACCAGGGCTAAGGGTTTGTCCCAATGTGGGCTCAGGACAACTTGGCCACATACTTGCTCGTGTTCAAGTTGACTTCCACCTGCCAGCAGCGGCCTCAACATGAATGGGAGAACCTTCTTGCACCTTTCCTTTCGGGCAAAACTCAGCGGGCCTATTATGATCTGGAGGAGGAGGCCGCTTCCGATTACAACTCTCTGAACAGCGAAATCCATGTCTGCTATGGCTTGTCCTCCTCCAGTTAGTAGCAATGCCGGTGGTTCGCCCCCCATGTCCCCCTTGAAGGCACATGCCTTCGACCTCTGGAACAAACTGGTCTGCTGGCAATGCCCAGGGGAACACAAAGCTGATCAGGTTGACTACCCTGCCTTCCCAGAATGCCTAGTTCATCCAGTTAGGAGACAACTCTGGATGAACATGGAGGGGCTAGTAGAGATTGCTGAAGAGCGAAGGTGGGGAACAAACCAGCATAGCTTGGCATCCCAAGGCATAACCCCAGAGGCATGATCGCACCCACATACAGCTCAGCTGCTACTGGTGTGGCGAACCACGATACACTGTCTCCAATTGCCCCTGCGCAGAGGATATTGTGAAATGTGACTGGGCGAAGGGAGAAAGGTGTCCAGTGGCTGAATCTAACCCTCTCACCCTTTCCGATTCAGGCCTGGCGCAACTGAACAGATACCGATTCTCAGAGAAAAATAGAGAAAAAGGTAGAAAGACAAAGTCATACACAGAGCTGCTGGAAAGGCTGCACTTACGGTGGCACCTGAGTCAATATTCAATCCTCAATGCACTGAATCCTCTAAGATGAAGCCTATCAGCAGTAAGAAGTGACTTAAGACCATTTATGTTAGGTAGTATGAGCAGTAGGGACTGGGTGGTCTTTTGGCTTTAGAATCCCTTACCATGGTAGTCTTCCTCTATCTGGTAGGCATGTTAGGAACAGGAATATTGTTCCTTATTATAACCTCTAATCTGCGTGGACCATTGCCCTACCACCTTGAACTTAGAGTCATTTACTGTAACGGAAAGAATATTTTAAGTGTTTTAATTAAGTTTATTGTTTGTGGACTGTTGGGGAAACAGTCTTACTGCTTGTCCTTATGTTGTCTAGTTGTATTAATGCCTTACGTGTATGAGCTTCAATATACCAAAGTCAATGCTGCTTACTTTGTTATGACAATACAGTAAAGTACAAAGACTTATAAAGTAGTTTAATTAATAGTCCATACACAAACAGTTTGTAGCTTGTAATATACATTGTTTTTAATTATGCTGCAAAAATCATATGAACTAAATGCAATGTTCCAGAAGCAGTATGGCAGGACAAAAAACTGACTCTCTTTAATCTGTTTCATTATGACAACAGAAGAACTTGCTTCACAGATTTGTTTAAATATATTCTTAAATATATTCAAATGCCATATTTTGAAACATTTGAATGCAAAGGTAAGGTAAATGATTGGCACCCATGATTATCGTCTTAGACCTACGATTAGGAGGCAATAAAAATAAATCATTTACAGCGTAATTACACTTCAACATCAGATTTAGTTCCTGTCTTGAAAACAATATTTAACATAACAAATTTTAGTCCTCTCAAAAAGGTGGGTTTTAAGCCTATGTAAAGTAACATTGCGCTTTGCTTTCATTTCAGAGGAACATCAGCGGCCTCACAATGTGGCATAGATTGGCCACTGGTTTCCTTCTCATCACTCAACTACCCATTGTTCTGACTAAGTCCCATTACACTCACCTTGAAACTCTGTGTATTACTGATTGTGAGAAAAGAAATAATCAGTACATTTGCACAAGTGTTCAGGATAATGACCATTATGCTTCCATTTATTGTTCTCCTCAAGAAGGTTTTGACTTTCAAGGAAGAAAATGTTAGCAGGATAAACTATGCAATAAGCTTGGCTACTATTACTGGTGTAATGTAGAAGGCTTCTGGAAGGAATGGGGTTATTGTGGATTAGTGATAGAGTACTTACAGCATCTCACTGCAACTTACTATATTCCTTGCGAGAATCAATGTGACCAATATGGATCAACAACTTATTACAAGTGTGAAACAAGGAAAGGCTGGGACTACTGCTCACCTAAACAAGGTTGGGACATAAATGGAAACAAATGCAAACTGCACCATCCCTGTGGCTATCATGATGGATCCACTGGATACACTTCATGTAATTTAGAGAAAGGTGGATGGGGAATATGTGGGAAAGTGCATACAACCTTATATATCAGGATGAAAGCATATAGTAATGATTATTTTTGGTGCAACACTTTGAAAAGGTGGGACTACTGCTCTGCACTTCCAGATGCAACCTGCAAAAAAGAGCAATGTAGGTCAGATCACAGATGTGGACTGAATGGTGAGAGCTGCAGTTGGTGGCGGAATGAGAAGGGTAGGGACAAGTAGGGGCCTATAGCAGAGTGTTCCTATACTGTACAGAACACATAAAAATGATCTTTTGTGGCACCTGAACATACTGGATCTGTACAATTAATGATGCAGGAAACAGGAGGTTAACTAGATATGAGATGCAGGCTACAACTGATTTGTTAGATGGTTCATCCTACCTGAACACTGCTACTGATCTGATTGCTTGGAGGAGTAATGATCTCTTGACAAATCAGCTTAACAACTGAAGGCAACCTACGTATTGATCTTCAAAACCTTCCTGTGAGTGATGGAGTGCATTACTACAACCTCCAAATTCAAATTAATCATCAACGAGAATGTGGAAAAAGCACCATTATTTCCAAGATTCTAATTCCTGTTTCCCAAGATATTCCTGAGAGATATTTCCATAGAGCATTAACTGAGAGCCTTGTTGGGCAAGACAGGGTTAGGATTGTAGTAACACATTGCAGAAGCGACTGTGGAAACATACATTTTTTGGTTTTTTGTATTTCTTAGCTTTCTGTTAAAATGTTTGGACACATATTGATGTTTACAGTTTAATTTGTGGGACCTCAATTGTATACATTTGATGCATTGATAAGTAAGAAAAACTAAAATGAGTTACACTGTAATATTAATTAAGAACTAATAATAATAATAATAATAATAATAATAATAATAATAATAATAATAATACATTTTATTTAACAAGCACCTTTCCTAGCACTCAAGGTCACCTTACAAAGAGTGAAACAACAGTAACAGAAATAAAAACAAATTGAATGATAAAACTGACGGATATGAAAGGGAAGAGAATTCCAGAGCTGAGGAGCACTATGAGAGAATGCACTTCCACCCACAGAACAGAGTTTGATGTGTGGTACAGAAAGTAAAGCTGCAGATGAGGATCTGAGGGAGCAAGAGGAAATGTAAGTCCACAGGTAGGGAGTAGCAAGATTGTGGAGAACTTTAAATGTTAAGAGCTGTATTTTGATTTGTATTTGGGAGTAGACAGGGCACCAACTGAAGTTGGGAGAAAATAGGTGTAATATGTTCAGTGGACTGAGAATAGGTAATTATCCCAGCATGTGTTTTTTGGGGATACCAGATAGAATGGCATTGCAGTAATCTATGCATGAAGTGACTTGAGTTGAGTAAGAGAAAGACGGAGTCTAGAAATGTTTTGGAGATGAAAAAAGGCAGTCTGAGAAACATTACTTATGTGAGATGAAAAAGAGAGAATGCTGTCTAGAATACTGTCTGTCACATCTCTTAACCTGGGAAGAGATGTGTGTAACAGTGTTGTTAATTAAAATGGAAGAACTGTTAACCTTAGCGAATGTAGACTTAGAAACAATGAGGTGCACCTAAGTTTTATTTCTATTTAGTAAAATTATGAATTATCCATGACTTTATGTCTTGGAGACATGCAGTAAGAATATTTTGAGGGGAAACAAGAGGTAGCTTAAGTAGATAAATAAAGCTGTGTGTCATAAGCATAACAGTGAAATTGGATGCCATGATGTCAAAAGATATTGCCTATTGGGAAGATGTAGATGAGAAAGAAAAGCAGCCCCAAGACAGAGGCCTGCGGAACTCCGTGTAACTTCTGCATTTTCTGACCTAAATGCTAAACTCACTTTAACTAAAACTCTTTTATTTAAATAAATCTCTTTATGCCTACATAAAGTAGTGAGATTGGATAAGAATAACATGCAAAGTAAACATTTCTGGAAGAAAATAAACATTTTGAATGAAAGGTATATTATATTGAGGTTTAAACTTCTGTCCATTCATCCACTTCCTGAACTTTCTGGGTACAATTCTGTTTGTCTCAGGAGTTGGAATCTTTCCTAGAAATCATGAGCTCATACCAATACATGCATTGTTTGACTATAATTATTCCATTATAGCATCACAGGAGGCCTGCCCTATCCCAGCAGTATTGGACAAAAGGTATTATTAGGAATGATTTGGGTGTTTTTGAAATATAGAATCCATTTTAACATTCAATGTAATTTTAACTCTATTATTTTTCTGTAGTCATTTTTGTTTATCATAGGCATTGCTCTTTTGTGTATTTCTAATGGCTGATGATGACATGGTGGAGAGACATGTTTGCTTTTTAACAATTTTATTTTCTTTAGAAAAATGGTAGGTGCTATCAGAGCTAAACTGCCTATAAGGCAAGTTCAAAACACTGTGTCTTTATCCAAGGTGACTTATAATATTTACGACATAATGGTTTACATTACTGTTTGGTTTTCCAATTGGAGCATAGGTTGGTCAACTGACTTGCTCTTGGTCACACAGTGTCAGGATTTGACCCCACAACTTCAAGGTTTGAACTCTAAAGCCTTAACCATCCCACCACACTGCCTGCCAGCACTTACCATAGTCCTCCTTGAAGCCAATAATGCCACAAAGTCGTCTAGTTATTTGTGGAGTATTCACAATGGTATACATGCTTATTTGTTTATGGTTTCAGATAGATTTACCAGTCCAGTATGGTTACTGGTTTTAAGATTAAGGAGTCATTCATGAACTGCTTTAATTTGTTATGAACTAGGGGGCTCAGCCCCCTGCTCGCTTCTCTCACTCACCCCAGGTTTGGTTATCCAGATATACAATTTGAAGAAATTGTTATTTTCATGGAAATTGTTACATACTCTTTCGATTCTATGTTGAATCGCTTCTCCATGATCATAAATATGCACCTGACCAAATTGTGATTTTTTCGAAATTAAACTTGTCGTAGTTTTAATTGTTGTGGGACTACAGATACTCATAGCGTATGGTCCATTATTGTGTAAATCTACATTTTGAGCATTGAAGATTATTGTAGACTCGGATATTTTGCCTGTAGTGTTTGTGGATTTCACTTTCACCAAACAACAAATCTTTTAATTCTCATGGATACGCCTCTTCATTGGAAGGCACCACTACATGAATTAGACTATCTACACTTCTCCAACTTAAACTTTAAAGCCTTACAATATCTACATACTTCTGACATATCACTTACTGTATATCCATATATTCGATCTCTTTTTGTTGTTCCCTTATTTCACCGTGTAGTAATTTCCGTTTGCTTGTGCTAATGCGATCTTTGCTTTCTTTTTTTGACACTTTCAAATTTTACTACTTTCATAATCTGTAACTTGCTCTGCATGTGTATCGCGCCATCATTTTTTTGCAGCCTTTCGAATTCCACTGCTTTCATAATCTCTAACCTGCTCTGCATGTGTATCGTGCCAACGTTTTTGAATGTCTTTATGAAGTCTTTCATTTCTGGCCCCAATTGGACCTACGAGGTTTTCAGTTCCACTTGGTCCAGGCTAATTATTACTTAACTTATTTTCAGAATTTCACATAGGTGCTCTTTCTTCTTTGCTTAGTCGTTGATGTGCCATCTAGAATGTATAAAATTTTTAAGAGCTGGGAGCACATGAGGTGTGTCTGGCAAAAGCATTCCAACATCTGAGAGATTAGATGTCTTGTTTTAAATTGTTTGTAAGTAGGACGTAATGTGCAAAAGTGACAGCCTCACGTGTCTTGCTTCCAAAGGTTGTAAAGTCTAGTCTTGCGTGATGTCAAAGTGTCTTTCCGAGAAGATCACGTCTCGACCCAAGATTTTTTTATTATAATAGAGAGATACGAACGTGAAATACAAAAATCGAAAAGGATAGAAGCTTAAAAACTCACCTCTGCAAATACCTTTAACTAGATTTTGCTTGAAATATCAAAATATTTCAAACATTTTTAGTGATTTTTTTGCTATATAAATGAACTATATAATCAGTTATTTGACCTCAAATTGCATTAATATTGTAAAAGCTGCACTGTCCTCTGAGTTTATTTTCTTCAAAAAGTCTATTTATTTGACAATTCTCAATAAACAATGAAGTCTAACTTATTCTTTTTTGTTTACAGGTCATTATTAAGTTGTTTTATGTTACATATTATGCAAGATTTTTGGTTGTGCTGGATTCTGAAAATTCACGAAGTATAATAGACCGTCACTTGTTGTTAATTTATTAAAATTGATTTGTAGCCTTTTATTGCTACTTGATGCTAACATCATGTGCTTATATACTAGTAAATTAATTTTAGTTTGCATTAATGTTTGTGGGTGGCACAGTGGCGCGATGGGTACCGCTGCTGCCTCACAGTTAGGAGACCTGGGTTTGCATGTTCTCCCCGTGTCAGTGTGGGTTTCCATTGGGTGCTCCAGTTTCCTCCCACAGTCCAAAGACATGCAGGTTAGGTGCACTGGCGATTCTAAATTGTCCCAAGTGTGTGTGTGTGTGTGTGTGTGTGTGTGTGTGCCCTGTGGTAGGCTGGTGCCCTGCCCGGGATTTGTTCCTGCCTTGCGCCCTGTGTTAGCTGGGATTGGCTCCAGCAGACCCCCGTGACGACCCTGTAGTTAGGATATAGCGGGTTGGATAATGGTTGGATTAATGTTTGTGATTTTCCTGCCCGTCCTATTTCCCTATTGCTTATTCTGTATTATAATTAGATTTTTGTTTTTAATTAATTTCAAAATAACTTAACCTAGAAGTGTAAAATTCTAGTAAAAATATTGTAAGGGTTGTCTTTCAGAGACAGGCATAAAACGGACAGAAAATCGGAATCAGCAAAGATCATCGTGACACGTTACACAAAGCAGAATTTAGCTTATATAGAAACAAAGTAATTGTAATCTAGTTACCAAGGGGGCAAACCACCCCGACTTGGCGACAGTTGCAAGCCCAGAAAAATAGAGAAGGTTGGCTGTGCATGTTTGCAACATGTTAAACTAAAAAGAGATTATTAGAAAGAATGCATCCACATACTGGTCAAAGCCTCTTCTTTATCTGCCTATAATAAACCCCCACCTCTATTAACAATGGAAGAGTCCAAGCTTGATTTATTTCAGAGAAATCCCTCCACCCTTCTTAGTCACATGTGCCTGAGACACTCTGCACTTTGGAAAGTTACTAGTAGGCTGGTGTGTCAAGAAGAGCAAGCTCTGGTGTTTTAGAATGTATTTTGAGGTGAGTCAGAATTCAGATGGCCATTGCTAGAAATTGTGCTTAATGTTTTTTTTTTTTTTGAATGTTTGGAATAATTTTTATGCTTATTGATAAAAATACAAATCTACTGAATCAATATTTTAGTATGTCCATTAAGCTACAGGACTTTGTTATTCTTAAGAGAAATAAACACATATATATATATATATATATATATATATATATATATA
>JANRMT010062795.1:14105663-14160897 GCA_026402145.1 Polypterus bichir lapradei
AAACACTCAAGGGGTTGGTACATAACTTTCCAAACAGTTCATCATTTATATTATATTTGTCACCCATTTGTATTGCAAGCAGGCTATATTGTAGGTGGTACCTTCCTGTACTGCAGTTCCATAAAATGACCATTTGTGGCACTAATTTAGCTCTACTGCCTATATATTTTGCTGGATAATTCCAGGATATGCTACACATCTTTGATTCTGTAATGTATACATGCATACATAGACAGATTGAGCGATCAAATTGACAACATACGTATGAACACTAAACAAGCTTGACTTGCACTGCA
The DNA here is from genome assembly GCA_026402145.1 of Polypterus bichir lapradei. NCBI lineage: Eukaryota > Metazoa > Chordata > Cladistia > Polypteriformes > Polypteridae > Polypterus > Polypterus bichir. The sequence goes on from JANRMT010062795.1 coordinate 14,105,960, forward strand.
TTGTAGTATGAAGTACTTATCCAGAAATTCATGAGCATTGCCTGATACTCTGCTCAACCTTTAGATGCCTATAATTCTATCTGCAATGCGGCCATAAGAGGAACAAAAGATGATTTAAGAAGAGCAGCTCTTTTATCTCAGAATGATTTTGTTTTCCTAGTTTATCCATAAAATAGTGTAAAGATTTGAAAGACTTAATGAGTACTATTTTGTTGTTCAATAACACGTTTCTTGCACCTGTACTTCGTTGTACGATTTGCATTCCTATGTTTTCCTTTAAGTTCACTTATGCTTTAAAATGTACCCAAGTTTGCAAAGAATACATTTAAGTAACATTTTTTTCCATCAAACTATTATTTCATCACATCTCTGCTTTAACTTTGGCCAAAAGTCTAAACACCTTGAGTTTTTTCTTTCATTCCATTCCCTATATTTCATCTCATCTCTGTTAACTCATCTCTACTTTCATCCAAAACCTGTAGAATAGGCCAGCCATTAGATGCAAAGACAAAAACTCCACATAAGCATAAAAGCACTCCACTTACTTCATTCATTTACGTCAGCATGGATGATATAAAACAGGGGTTCTTAACCTGAGGTCTGTGGACCCCTATAGAGTCCTTGGAATGGGTTTCAGTGTTTCTGTGAGGGTCAGATAAAAATTAAGATTTTTGTTCACTATTCGGTACTGTTGATTTAGAGTAGATGTAGTAATAGTAGTACAAAACGTAATAGTAGTAAATCTGTTTTAATTTGCACAAGAGGATTGTATTTCATAATTATAATGAATGGCCGATACTTTTTGCATAAAAAAGGAATATTTTTTTAGATTGTTTACTTTAAAGTTCAATAATACTTTGTGCATGTCGTATATGTTTGACACAATCAAATCTCGATAAAGTACATTATATTCATTGCATGCAAAGTTGTGTTTATGTGAATATTTTGGGGAAGGGGGTCCATAGCTTTCATCAGATTCTTAAAGGGGTCCGTGACTCAAAAAAGGTTAAGAACCACTGATGTAAAATATAAAGCAACAGAGCACAACATTCTTTAAACCACTCACATTCAGAATCACCAGTGACCGCAGCACCAGGCGATTTAAACATTTATTTCTATAGCACATTTTCATACAAAGGATGTAGCTGAAAGTGTTTTAGAAGATGCCAAAGAATTTAGGTAGTTGCAAAGAATAGCAAATTAAAATCAGATAAGGAAAAATATGCAAACATAGTATACAATAAATAATGTACTCTTGCATAAGACAAGTATATATTTAAGAGAGAAATAGTATCCTTAAATATGGATTTTTTTTAAAGTTTATAATGAAGGTCTGATAATAAAGTCAGTCGTCCAGGGTGGACAGAAAAGAAACAAAAATAAACAAAAAAAGACTCCCAACTCCACTTGAACGGTAGGGGTTCCATTCCAAAAGACTGCCCAGACTCTTCTGCCTCACATAAATGTTCTTAAGTAGTATTTTTTTTAAGAATTAATTTTAAAGGATTCAGCACACTGAGTCTCATGGCAGAGTTGGGTATTCACTTTTCAAACAGTCAAACATCACAAGTGGCAGCACCTAACTTTGTTAAGGTGGTGGTAATGTAGAACGGCCCCCTCATGCCAGACCAATTTAGAGTTGCAAGAAAACCCCCAGACATTGGGGAAAACATGCAAACTCTATATGAATAACAGGAATATGTGCAATGGTTTAGGAAGGCACAAATCTCTGTTATTCATATAGTGTATATATATATATATATATATATATATATATATAAAGGTCCCACATTTCACACTGAATGTCACTATGTGAAGTCCAAGGATCTAGCTCTCTGTAGTCCTTTGCAATCAAATAGTGGTAATGCAGGACAAAGGTAAAAGCCATTTCCAAAGTACTGAGTGTGTTCCCAGGCGCACAGTGGCATCAGGGAGAATGTTTGAAACCACTAGGACTCTAGAGTTGGGCATCAGGTCAAACTGAGTAGCTGGGCAAGAAGGGCCTTGGTTGTGGAGGTAACCAAGAAACCAACAGTCATGCTAACAGTCGTCTGCTGAGACGGGGGGACCTGTCAGTAGGACAGCCCATCTCAGCAGCCCTCCATTAATCAGGTGCATATGACATCCCACTTGAAGTTTGCCAATTGCATTTGACAGCATAAGGAACAAGGTTCTCTGGTCTGATGAGACAGACTTTGAACTCTTTGGGCAGAATATAAAGCATTGTATTTGGTGAAGACAAGAAACTGCTCATCACCTGGTTAACCATCTCTGCTGTGAAGCATGGTAATGGCAGTATATATAATTCTATGGGTATGTTTGTTAGTGGCAGGGTCAGGAAGACTGTCCAGAACTGAGAGAATAATCAGTGCAGCCAAATACAAGCAGGTTTTTGTTCTAGAAAGCACACAACCATAAGACTATGGCAACATTTCAAAACGGCCGCCCAACCAGACTTAAACTCCATTGAACATTTGTAGACAGAGACATGAAGATGGCAGTTTACAGATGCTTCAATTCCAGTATAACAGAGCTTGAGAGGATCTACTAGGAAGAATGGGACAAAGTGCCCAAACGCAGGTTCGCAAAGCTTGTAGACACATGCCAAAAAGGGCTTCTAAAAAGTACTGAGTTAAGGGTCTGAATACTTATATAAATGGGAGAAATCAGTTTTTGTTTTTTTAATACATTTGCTAACCTTTTTAAAAACATTTTTTCAATTTGTCATTAAGGGTTATTAAGTGCAGATTAATAAGGCAGAAATGTCAAATTTAAAATTCAATCTAAAACACAATAAAGTGTGCAAAAAGTGAAGAGTTCAGAATGCTTTTGAATCTATTGGATGCTTAAAGTGAAATAAAGTAGAAGTGTAAGAAAGTTTTGAGTTTTAGCCAGGAAACCAGTGAGGAAAAATGCAAGGAGAAAGTCTTCATTGGTTATGGACAGAACAGTTGTGTTGGTTTGAACTTTCCTGTTGGGATCTTCTTTTATGGTCCACAGACATAGAAGAGGTAGGGCTAAGGTAGAGCAGATGTTACATCTTTGGTCATCAGGATAGACTTTAACTTACGTGGAGATAAGTGGAAAAGTTAAAAGCTGGTGAAATGTTTCTCCTTCCCAAGGGTGTCCTCTTAACTAAGTCCTCTTAAGACACACCCCATGCTCCTATGTCTGATAACATATGTAAGATTATACATCTGAGTCCATCCAATACAAAGACCCCAAAGCCTAATATTCAAATAGCATTTGAGAGTCCAGCCCATCACCAGGCAGTCTTATACTGTATTTTACCACTGCCTCACAGTTCCAGGATCCAGAGGAGTATGGAGTTTATACATTTTCTTTTGGGTATGCATGTTTTTCTCCCATTTCCCACTTGTATGCATTTTGGTTAATTGGCAAACCTAAAGTGTTACTAGATTAAATTGTGATAGACTTAACGTAGCATTCAGGGTGGGTGTCTGTCATGGCCCTGTCTGCTGCCAAGACTGGCTCTCAAAATGTTAAAAATTAGAGTTTAATCCAAGACAATGTGTGAGGCTTTCTAAACAAGCTATAGAGCTGGCCAAAATGTGCTTGGTCTGCCCAGCAGAGACCCACCAGAGTTCAGCCATGTTTATAAGGCACTTGCTGGCCAGAGCTGGAACAACCCAAAAAATATACATAAAAATCTGAAAATCTATTAAACAACTCCATCCATCCATTATCCAACCTGCTATATCCTAACACAGGGTCACGGGGGTCTGCTGGAGCCAATCCCAGCCAACACAGGGCGCAAGTCCCACAAAGAAAAGGATAACCATAAATCCCCAGGTTACATTTAAACGGGAAGCAAGTACTTTTAGTACATCTGGCTACATTTATTTGCAAAAATAGCAAAATACAAAGAAAGACTCAACAAAATGAAAAAAAGAGGCACAAAAGGAGTTGCCTAAAAGGCAGTCCATCCATATCAAACAATTTTCAATACACAGGTCATAGGCAGTTTCTGATGAAATTGAGCAGGAAAATAATCAAAAATCCAGAAAATAACAAACGGCAAGAGATCAAAAGTGATACTTTCAATACCCCTCCCAATTAAAAACAATGAATAGTTCCCACTTCGGAGCATTTTTAGCCAGTTTAGGGAGGGCGGCATCAGAGCAGTCCCAGCTCCAGGGGCTCCAACCACAAAGTACTGGGTACATTCATTTAAACACACAGTACACTATTAACAAATTACACATGAAATCAACACGAATAAAACAGACAATAAAATAACCATTCAAAGGTTAAAAAAAAACAATAAGGCATTAAAGCATACATTAATACATAGCACAGGTTCTTCTTGAGCATGGAGTGAGCATGTATCAGTAAATTGATGATGTCATCCTGCCCTGGTGACTCATTTGGGTTTAGCCTTTGTTAATGCTATTCAGTTTGTCCAACTGACAGAAGCTGCAGGCTGCAGAGAATGGCCAACAGGACAGGGGTAGAGTGAGCATTTCATTTGTCTAATAAATAAATGTGCATTCACTGAGCAAATTATTAGGATCACTATACAAATACTAGGTAGGACCTCCATTTGCTGTCAAAGCAGCCTTGATTCTTCATGACGCGGATTCCACAAGATGGGATGAATATTTCCTTGTGATTCTGGTCCATGCTGACATGATTGCATTTCATCATTTTCTGTAGACTTGTCAGCTGCGTGATTGTGTTTGATTGTATTCAGAGCTGGTTACTAAAACACTGAATTTATGGTCGTGTTAATAAAACCAGTTTGACATGACTTTTCCTTGGTGACATGTTGGATTATCATGCTGTAAAGTACCCATTAGAAGATGGATAAAATGTAGCCTAAAGGAAGGTTAGCAACAATAAATAGACAGTGGCATTCAAGCAATGATTGTTTGGTATTAATGTGCCTATAGTATACCAATAAAACATTCCCCACTATTGCATCAACAGCAGCAGCCTGTACTGTTGACAAGCCAAATTCTGATCCTACCATCTGTGTGGCTTAGCAGAAATCGAGATTCATCAGACTAGGCTATGTTCTTCTGTTGTGCATTCTCAGATTTCAGAGTGGTTATCTGTGTTAACCATAGCCTTTCTGTCAGCTTAATCCAGTCTGGCCATGCTATCCTGACCTCACTCATTTTCAGTAAGTTTTCATCCGCAGAACTGCTGCTCTCTCTGGATGTTTTTGGTTTTTGCACCATTCTGAGTAAACTTTAGAGATTGCTGTGCAGGAAAATTACAGGAGATCAGCATCCATCCATCCATTATCCAACCCACTATATCCTAACTAAAGGGTCACGGGGGTCTGCTGGACCCAATCCCAGCCAACACGGGGTGCAAGGCAGGAAACAAACACTGGGCAGGGCGCCAGCCCACCGCAGGGTGCATACACACACACACCCACAAACCAAGCACACTCTAGGGACAATTTAGAATCACCAATGCACCTAACCTGCATGTCTTCGGACTGTGGGAGGAAACCAAAGTACCCGGAGGAAACCCACACAGACACGGGGAGCACATGCAAACCTGGATCTCCTAACTGTAAGGCAGCAGTGCTACCCACTGCGCCACCGAGGAGATCAGCAGTTAAGAGAAATATTCAATCTGGCCTGTCTGGCACTAACAATCATGCCACAGTCAAAATCAGGGTGATCAAATTTTCTCCCCATTCTGGTGTTAGATATGAACATTAACTGATGCTCTTAACCTGGATCAGTAGGATTTATTGACATTGCTCTGCTGCCATATTTTTGGCTGATTTTGATAAATGCACGGATTAGCATGTGCATTGGTGTTCCTAATAAGTCTAAATCACTGCATACCGGTCAATTTATAAATGTAAAGTACGTCCTTGGTTTCTCTGCTACAATTAATGTTAATATTTTCATATCAAATTTTCTCTGTTAATATATGAACATTTCTTGCATTTTCAGGTCTATAGGATCATGCTACAGAATCAATGGTAAACTAACCATCCCTGAAGAGCCAATGGTAATGTGTTGTCCTTTTAACAACACTGCATCTTTTTTGACGAACAGTTTACTGTGCGTTACTAGGATGGTGGTCATTTGAGGCATTTTAAAAAAATAACCTATATTTTTTATTGAACTTCTCTGCCTTATAAAAAAGAAGATATACTATCATGACTGGGGAATTGCTAATGACAATTTAATGATAATTTTGTAACCCAATTCCAATTTGGAAATTAATATGGTTAACACTTCTCTGGTGTATGTTAATTCTAATAATGCCACATACCATTTATTAAAAAACCCTAAAATTGTAAAGTCAATATTGGTGGGCAATAAAGTTGGAGTGATTAACTATGGATTAGAATGTGATTTACACAAGATGTCTGACTGGTTTAGTTTCAGGTATTTGATGACGAGAACTCAACTGAACAGGAAGTGCCTTATGAATTCAATGGGAAAATGAAAGAAAATGCAACTTTGGATTATATGTCTCCATCAGAGAGTAGTGATACTACATTTTCAGGTGAGAAAAGGAGTTTTATGGTATTTTAACTTAAAACATTAGTTAATCTGGGAAAAATATCAAGTCAACCATACTTCAAACCTGCAAATTCAGTTAATGTACCTATCTTATCATAAATTCAAAATATCAAGAAAAAGTAGCTCTCTGCATGTTAAACCAAAAAATATATTTCAGTGTTTACCATAGTAAATCAACAGTACATAAACTAGTGGCATGACTTCATCCATTCGTTGCCAAATTCCCCCTAGGGACTCAGATATCTATCTATCGGTCGGTCGTCTGTCAATTTCCTTTTCTTTAGGTTGATTTTCTATTTTCTTTTTCTCTCAAGATGGAGGTGTATAAATGTTGACATGTACTTAATCTATACTAATAAAAGGCAAAGCCCTCACTGACTGACTGACTCATCACTAATTCTCCAATTTCCCATGTAGGTAGAAGGCTGAAATTTGGCAGACTCATTTCTTACAGCTTACTTACAAAAGTTAGGCAGGTTTCATTTAAAAATTTTATGCGTAATGGTCATAACTGGAACCTACTTATGTACATATATACGGCCATAGCCTGCAGCTCGGTCGCCATGTGAGGCGGAGTTGCGTCCCTCATCGTCACGCCTCCCACGTAATTGAGTGCCTGCCCATATAAGGCCGTCCGTCGGCAGCAATCCAATAGACACGCTGCCGCTAAATATTCGCGGGTGAAGGACTTATGCTTATGCAAATGAAGATAAGATAGTCAGGGACAGACTAGTGTTTGGCACAAACTCAGTGAAAGTACGAGAGAAACTTTTAAGTGCCGGGTCGCAGTACGCAGAGAACAAGGAAGAGCTCCAAAAAGCGCTGAACAAAGAACGCATTACACAATTGAGAGGGCAGCAAAAGAATATGAAGTGAGTGACGCGTACAAGCATATTCATAAGTGCAGCTACTGCAGAAACAAAGCACAGTGTAAACCTTAAGATTAAATTAAGTACATAGACAGGCTGCTGCTGGCGTTTGTCATGCCTACGACGAATACAATATTCGCGAGATACAAGTTTAATGAGAAGACGCAGGGTATAAATGAGACTTTTGATCACTTTGTAACGAAGTTAAAATTGCTGTAACGGAGTTAAAATTGCTGGTGAAAGACTGTGCTTATGCAAATGAAGATGAGATGGTCAGGGATAGAATAGTGTTTGGCACAAACTCAGCAAAAGTGCGAGAGAAACTTTTAAGTGCCGGGTCTGAGCTAACATTAAATAAAGCCGTGGACATCGCAACATCTCATGAGATAGTACAAGCACAGCTGAGAACCTTTGATGCATGTACTCCGAGTGGCTCCCGTGAACTGGCTGGGAAAGGTAAACCCGTGCATGCAGTGTGTGATATCTCAGATAAAGAGGAAGACGAGCTGTTTATTGATGCAGTAAGAAAGGAACAACCCTCTGAATCTGAACAAGCCTTTGCAGACATATCAATAGGAAAGCAAGGTGTAAAGCTTAAGTTTAAATTAAGTTCATAGACAACGCTGCCACTAAATATTCGCAGGCAAATCCACAACTTAATACTGGGAATACCTGTTAAACACCCGATTTGGGTAGTGAACACTTCGATGAATGAAACCTGTTATCTTTACAACGGTTGACAAACACGGAATGTAACTTGAACACAACACATCCTCCAAATACGAGCCTGATTGAAAGAAATAATGATAATCAAATCCTTGATGACAGCAAAACTCTTAACAGTCACAAAACAATTACATTGACAATCATGTTACGGTATTTTTAAAATGTTTCCTTTTCTTTTTCATAACTTCTTTAACACACTACTTCTCCGCGGCGAAGCGCGAGTATTTTGCTAGTAATGTATATATGGTTTAACCACAAAGGAAACGAAAACCATGCCTGACAATAGTGATATGAAGAGACCCTTATTAAATCCCTCCACACCAGCCAAAAAATAAACAGATAGAAAAATAGCAACAATTAGGTTATATTAGTTTTTCACAATTACTTTGGCACATTTCATGAAACATTCTTAACATTCTCATTACTTTAAGTGAATTTTACACAACAGTATATATAATAGGCAGAACACAATAGTTAATCAACAAAAAGGCAACACACAAAACATTTTTGTCTCTCTATTATAAAAAAAAAAAATCCTGGGAGGGAGAGACTAGGGAGACGAGACGTGATCTTCACGGAAGACACTTGAAAGGTCCACGAGATGAAAGAGATTGGCCACGGGTCGTCGCGCGGGAACCTTATAAACATGAGACTTTGTGCCAAGAGATTGATCCAGGACTGTCTCGTGAGGACGTAGGACATGAGATTCTTGCAAGACACGCCCTACTTACAACCAATATCAAATAAGACCATGGGCAGCAAAACACTCAAGTCGTGTAAAGGCTTTTCGCAGGTACAGATCCAGGGCTCTCAGTGCATATAAAGCATATGAGGACAATACGTTACAGATTAAACATCGACGACTAAGTGAAGAAGAAAGAGCAGCGCGGAGAAAAGAGACCCAAAAATGTTGGGAGAGAAAAAAATGCAAAAAAGGAAAAGAATAATCTATGTGCAAATTCAGAAAATAAGGAAAGTAATAATCAGTCCAAAAAAATATCCTTGGAGGGAGAGACTAGGGAGACAAGACGTGATTTTCACAGAAGACACTTAAACACCCACGAGACGAAAGAGATTGGCCATGAAGCGTCTCATGGGGACCTTAAACATGAGACTTTGTGCCAAAAGATTGACCCGGGGATCTAGAACATGAGATTCTTGCAAGACACGCCCTACTTACAACCAATATCAAATATGACCACAGGCAGCAAAACACTCAGTAGTGTAAAGGCTTTTAGCAGACACAGATCCAGGGCTCTCAGCGCATATAAAGCGTATAAGGACAATACGTTATAGATATATAAATGTCGATGACTAAGCGAAGCAGAAAGTGCAGCGCGGAGAAAAGAGACCCAATAACGTTGGAGAGAAAAAAATGCAAAAAAGAAAGAATAATCTATGTGCAAATTCTGAAAATAAGGAAAGTAATAATCAGCCTGCAACAAGTGGAACTGAAAAAAGCATGTCCAATTGGTCTCAGAAATAAAAGACAAAGATTAAAAGAAAAAGTAGAACTTCATATTCAAAAACGTTGGCACAATACACATGCAGATCACGTTAGAGCAGTGTTTCCCAAACTCGGTCCTGAAGACCCCCTGTGGCTGCAGGTTTTTGTTCCAACCAGCTTATGTTTTTAATTGAACTCCTGGGCTAATTAAGTGAAATAATATTTCCCAAGTTCTGTGTTTAGGCAACAATATAGAAATTAGAAAACTAAGTTTGCTAAAAAAAAAAAAAATATTAAAATGTACCAAGCAGTTATATAGGAATAATGTATTTTTTTCTTTTTAACAGTATTTTCATCTTTATTTTCATTCTACTTTTCAAGGTGTTCTAATTGTTTAATTAATCCATTATTTACTAATTAGTGGGTCTGACTCTATTGCAGCCTTTGATTATTCAGTGTTGTTTGCCTGGGCGTCTGATCTGCTCTTTTTAAATTGTCATTACTGTATTAAGATACAATGAAGGGGGAAAAACTGCACAGAGAAAGGGCAAAGTATAAAAAGTATAAAAGCAAAAAATGAGAATTAAGCATTTAAATCTATAGCAACAGCAGAAATATTTATAAATGTCTTATAAATGTAAAAATCATGCTGCTATGCTTTTCTGAATGTCGAATAAAAGAGAAAAAAAAACAGCTAATTAAATGAGCTCAGTGTTATCAGGTGTTGTCACTGATTAGGAATGTGGTTGGAACAAAAACCTGCAGCCACAGGGGGTCCCCAGGACCGAGTTTGGGAAACACTGCGTTAGAGAGTATGAAAGCAGTGGAATTCGAAAGGTTAAAAAAAATGGTGCAATACAAATGCAGAGAAAGTTAAAGAATATGAAAGCTGGAAAATTCAAAAGTATCAAAAAAAAGATAGTAAATATCGAAGTAGTGCAAACAAATGGAAATTATTACTCGATAAAAGGGAAAATAATCACCACGGACCAAGTGTAATTGAAAAAAAAGCAGGACAAAGCGAGGTCAGAAATAAAAGACAAAGCGTAGAAAACAAAGTAAAATGCTATAAAGAAGTTAAAAAAACAAGGGGGCCAAACACATGCAGAACAGGTTAGAGATAATGAAAACAGTGGAATTCAAAAGACTCAAAAACAACGTAGGTGCAATACACATGCAGAGCAAGATACAGAATATTAAAGCAGAAAAAAATGGAAGTGTTAAAAAAAAGAAAGTAAAGATCACATTAGCGCAAACAAAGAAAAATTATTACTCGGAGAAATAATGGAACGGTGAATAGAGATCGAATATATGAACATAGGTGATATGTAAGTATGTAAATATTGTAAGGCTTTGAAGTTTCATCAGGGAAAAGTAGTGTTTATACACAATGAGGAGGCATATCCAATAGAATTAAAAGATTTGATGTTTGGAGAAAGTGAAATCAGCAAACACTACGGGCAAAATATCCAAGTCTACAATAATCTATTCACATCATTCAATGCTCAAAATGTAGATTTACACAAGAATGGACCATACGCTATGAGAATCTGTGGTCCAGCAACAATTAAAGCAACGACAAGTTTAATTTCAAAGAAACCACAATTCGGTCAGGTGTATATTTATGATGCAACGATGCAACATAGAATTAAAAGAGTTAAACGATCTGACATATTTAAAATTATACAGCCAATAATAGATGCAAATCCATATATCCAAAAGTATCGCACTTCACACGAAATTTATCTGCAAAACACGGACAAAGAACTTTTCTTGGATTTCTATATGAATCAGAAAGACCACGCACGCATATATAATAAACCAACATGCAATAATAGTTTAGAAAGACGGGAATATCAAAAACAGAGTAGATATTCGTGTTCATCCAAAAGCAAAACATGAATCGACATTTCTGTCTAATAATTCACCACATTCTGATCCATTACTTTTTCCTTTGCTTTTCTCAGATGGAGAAACAGGGAGTGATGCAATGGCAATATCCAGAACCATCGGTCTGCCAGATTTATTTATTACAATGGCGTGCAATCCACAATGGCCAAAAATCTGGAGATTCTTGAAAACAATGCCACCGGCTACATCAGCTCAGGATATTCTGACTTTCATAAGTAGATTGTTTTATCAGAAAGTCTTAATTTTATTGAAAGAACTCGTAACGGTGTTCGGTCAAATCTGAGCATACATGATCGAATTTCAAAAACGGGGTTTACCGCACATGCATTTATTGGTTACTTTGCAAAAAAAAATTTAAAACGGCTGATAGAATATCTACAAGCGTTAACACCGTCTGGCCTCCCACTGGCTGAATTACTGTTAAAAGAAGGATGTATCGTAATGTTATTGCGTAATTTATGTATGAGTGATGGACTATGCAATAGGACAAGATTAGTTGTATTAAAAATTGGTCGAACAATTCTATCATGACAAATTTTAACAGGCGACAAAAAAGGTAATGTAGTATATATTCCACGAATAACATTGGACACCAAAGGAGACCTTGATATGCCATTCGTATTAAAACTTTTACAGTTTCCCGTTAGAATAGCTTTTGCTATGAGAATTAACAAATCACAAGGACAGACATTCGAAAAAGTTGGTTTATTTATAAGAGAAAAAGAAATGATATTCACTCATGGGCAGTTATACGTTACGTTGTCAAGATGTAAGTCCAAAAACGGAATCAAAATTCAATGCGATCTTGAAGAAAACATAATTCCAAATATTGTTTTAACCGAAATTCTAAAATAAAAATGAAAATGAAAGAGCAACAGTTCCAAGAAAAAAAAAACTTAAAAGTGTGTATCCGGATAACCAAACACGGGGTTGGCTCGCGAAGCGAGCAGTGGGCAAAGACCCCTAGTATTACAAAAACAAATCATTTCTTCAGTTAATTAGTCAGAGTCAACAAAACAAAGTGCATTTCTAATCACACAAATCACAACAAACAAAATATTTAAGCACATTTTTGTAATGTCAGACACGAGTGCAACAATGTTACATCCATCCATTACAATAACAGCATAACATTACAAGCCTCTACATTTCCTGGACTGAACAATAAAGCATGTAGCCAAGTACAGTACATTTCATTAGCAAAATAAAAAAACAAGGTGTACTGTGTCCTTATGCCCCCTGTGCTGACTCCTCTCCTGCCACTATTAGTCTAGCTTTTTCCAGACTTTGAAGGATCTGCAAGAAACTTGCACTTGTTGTGTGCCATTATTTTGACACCTTGGCATCTTTCTCATAAACTCAAACTTGAGACAGTAAGATTCAGAAAAGTATCAATTACAGAGTTTTTACTTTTCTGCTTCCCTACAAGTCAGTTAATAAAAATAGAGCAATTAGCAATAATAAACACAACATGAAATAATGGTTATCTGTGCAAATAGTTTACATCGTTCATAAATTTCACCCTTAGAAGACAAGTATTTCCACCTTCTTTAAAATGGTTTATAATAAGTGGAAAGTGCCTCATATTGGGATTTTATGAGATTGTTACATTAACATATTTGCATGTTTTGAACAACTATGACATACTGTACAACGTCATTCATAAAATCACTTTCTTTTCTATATGTGAGTTTGAAGATTCACCTTTATGTAACCTTCCTGCTTGTAATTCCTGCCTTGTAATGCAATTCATAACAAGACGAAAAAAATGAAAGCTTTAAAACAATCACAGGATGCCACAAAGGTTGCAAGAAAAAGATTTTGTGACTTCAATCCCTAACTCAGCATATTCTCAATAACATTTATGGATGAAAATTGAATGAATATATGTTGAAATACATAGTGTGTTTCTGGAACGGTTATAACATAAGAAGTCCTATGTAAAGGTAACACCGTGTGTGCTTCCCTGTTTCTCTTTTAGAAAGCAGTACTACCCTGACATCCCAGGATGAGCAAGAAGATGATGGTAGAGCTGTTCCTACATCAAATAGAAAACGAGTAGGTAGAAGTAAAAGATTTAATCACACCATGGCCTGGTCTGTGGGAGCTCATGGAGATATCAAACAAATTCCTGGCTTGTGCCACTCCATATTGCTTGAAACTTCCATGAAGGACATCTTAAAATAATTTCTATACATTTTTCATGGGCCCAAAAAACATGTTTGGGACAATGACACTGTGATAAGAAGAGACATGAGACATGGCAAAGGTTTGGGCAGCCACCCGTATAATTCTGTATCCTGGCTGCAAAAAGTAAATGTTTAAGTTTGAGTCAAGTTTACAAGACAGAGTCCAAAACAGAACTGAATTCCAGGGGAAAGGAGTGAGGCTTTATAGGAAGTCTGGGGGAAGTGATGTTGTCCTCGGGGCTGGGACCGGAAGTGGTGTGTCCCAAGTTGAGGCAGTGGCTCCTGGTGGGATTTCCTGGGAAATCTGCAGGTTACTTAGAACGTTAGTGCACCCTGCCACCCCCTGGGCAGATGTATTACCATTCTTCTCCAAGCCCTTCAGCTGCCTCCTATTCACACGTGTGTGACAACACATTTTTGCTTGATTTGTCCCTCTGCTCCTCAGTTTAAAATTACAAATCAAACAATTTAGATGTGTCCCTTTACAGATTTTCACTTGAGTATTTGTATACATTTCAGACACACCATATAGAAATTACACTTTTAATACATGGCCCCCCCCCCCCCCATTTCAGTGTCTGTAATATTTGAGACAGCAGGTCTATTAAAAGTGTTATATTTAGTATTTTGTCGCATTTCCTTTGCATGCAATGACTGCGTGAAGTCTGTGATTTATAAACTGAGGATCTTCTCTGGTGAAGCTCTGCCAGGCCTCTTCAGCTTCTGCTTGTTTCCAGCATTTGTCCCCCTTAAGTTGTCTCTTCAGCATATGGAAGGCCTGCTCAATTGGATTTAAATCGGGTGACTGGCTTGGCTATTCCAGATATTTCCATTTTGTAGCTTTGCAAAACTCTTATGTACAGTAAACTAATAATACTTTAAATTCAGTGGAAAACGAGTAATGGTTTAGCATGGTTTAGACGCCTGAGTAAAACATGTACAGTGTGGTTAGCTTTGTATTAGAAACCTTTTCTCTGAGAATTGCATCAGCTCTTAAGTTTTGTCACACTCAATGCCTAAATAATGCATTTAAAATGAATTGATTAAATGTGTTCAGTGTGTTTTTGACTTATTTTTAATATTCCCATGAGAAGACTTAGGAAACACAATACTCATATTTTCTTTATTTTTGTGCTGCTGATTTGTTCATGCCTGTTATTTCTTCCCTTTATATTGCAATACTATTTTATATTTTCTTTTTACACGGACTGAGCCATTTGTTGACATGTCTCATAGTTGTCATTGTCAAGCACATGACAAAGACACCAGCGTGTGACATCAGCTCACAAATATTATTTGAGATGGTGATAAGCATTATTTAACGTAGAAGTTTCTGCATGAAAACAACAAATATACCTGTGACTAGTCATTACAATTTTTAAGGGCGTGATATTATCAGTAACGGTTAAGACCTCTTGATATCTGAATTACAACAGATTTTTAGATCTTGTTTATGCTTAGTTATTTTGGCTCATTGAACCAAACCTTTTGTGTGCTTCTTAAAGTACAATCTCTATAGTTACCCCCTTATTGTTTCTTTGACCAGACAATTTTTTCCATCTGGCTACCATAACTACTGTAAAATTTCCATTTCTGTAAAGGTAAAATATGAACGAAACACTTGGAGAAGTAATGACTATTTTCTTAAGATACAATTTAGCCACAAATTCAACATCAGGTATTAAACTCTGATTGGATTTGTAATTTCATGAGATAAAGGCACTCTTCCTGTTTACGGTAATGTATTAACTGTTTGAATTTTGTTTAATTGATTGCAGAAGAGGCAGAAGCTGTTACGACAAAGGAAGAGGAGGAATCATGAAAGTCACCTGGTAAAAATCATTATCATTTAATATCTAAAATGTTTTCCATTTAACTGACAACTTTGATATACAGAAAAAGATAAGTTCTGGAATGGTGGATATGTAACAGACGGTCCACTTCATTTTCCATTTAGGTTTAAAAGTGTTCATGTGTATAATTCAAATATCTTCTCAAAAACAAGTGAAAACTTAAATAGGTAAAGGAATTAAAATGTAAAAAGATTATTTTATTAGGATCCATATAAAAAGGAACAGTGCAGTCTTTGTTCCTTGATGTTTCTGTGTGCTGCATTCAACACATATGGATTATTTTTAAGTAAAAGTAAAAAAATACAACAGTTCGTAATTCATCACATATCACACCTTTTTTAAATTATACAGAGAAAACATTATACATGTATTCTCATGCCTGGACAAGGTCATGAATAAAGTTCTTTTAATTTTGAAGGATTAGCTAATGGAGTGTCACAGTGGCGCAGTGGGTAGTGCGGCTGCCTCACAGTTAAGAGACCCGGGTTTGCTTCCTGGGTCCACCCTGCGTAGAGTTTGCATGTTCTCCCTGTGTCTATGTGGGTTTCCTCTGGGTACTCTGGTTTTCTCCCACATTCCACAGACATGCAGGTTATGTGTATTGGCGATCCTAAATTGTGTGTGTGTGTGTGTGAGCCCTGCGGTGGGCTGGCGCCCCAACCGGGGTTTGTTTCCTGCCTTGCACCCTACAGTATGTTGGCTGGGATTGGCTCCAGCAGACCCCCATGACCCTGTAGTTAGGATATAGCAGGTTGGATGATGGATGGGATTATCAAATGGTATCAGGGCATTTAACAATTGCATGTTTGAGTTTCTGACTTTTTACTATTATAATGATTTAATTAATTGTAACACCATAAAGGCAGATGGGTAAATCGAAAGTATCAAAAATATTTGTTAAAAATATACGGTGAATGAGCATCACATTGGTGCAATGGTAAGTGATGCTACCTCTGTGACTGCATGTGTTTTTTCTCCAGATGTGCAGGCTTTCCTCCCACATACCAAAGACATGCTTTTCAATTTTGAGTCAGGGAGGTGTGGCAGCAGGAATTCAGCTGCTGAACTAGAATTTTTATCAGCATTTTTTCTTGGTGGCTGTACATGCTTTAGAATGAAAACCTTACACTGTCCATAAGCTAGCTATCTACTCCCGCGTCAACAGAATATTTGGCTCTATAATGACATCATGTGTGCTACCCCCGGAGACAAATAAAGATCGGTCTGTCTGTCCGTCCGTCCGACAAATTCCACTCAATCTGGTTTGTTTTGTGGATGACAAAACTGTTTTTTTCTGCATTTTGGAACTTCCACATTTTAAAATTCATTCATTTATTCATTCATGTTTCAAATCCTCTTACTCCATTTGAGTTATTTTATGGTTCAGGAGAACCTCTTCCAGTAAAGTACAAATGACTTTCAACAATCAGCCTTTCTCATTTTTTACTTCTAGAAGCTTTCAGTTTTTTTTTTAAGCTTGACATAATAGAGAAGAATTATTTCTTTACCTTATCAGAAGGATTTAAACATTCATGATCTAATAAAAAATTAGCTCCAACAGCGATTGATATCAGAACTTACATATGAGGGATGTTCGAAAAGTTTCCGCACTTTTACATTTTTGTTGCAAACAGTGAAGGCGGGATAAGTAGTAATTGGACATTAAAAAGTTGGTACAACGCTCTGAAAATTGCATTGCAAGTGAAGGTGACTATGTAGAAAAGTGATGTAATTTGTTTTTGAAATTCTTAAATAGTTTTTAAAAATTGCAGAAACTATATGAATGTCCCTCGTATCACTGATAATACTGCATCAGTGCAAGTAGTAGAAATATTTCTGATGGGAAGTTCCATACAATCTGCAGAATTACTACTGCTATACTTTTAAATTATTTCTCATTTTTTGTAAAGCATTATTATTGATATTAATTTGTAAAAGTTCTGTATCAAAGTAAAATTTTTTAAATATTAAAAGAATCATCAGTCCTAGTATCAACTGTATGGCTCCACCACAAAAAAACAGATTATAGTTTATTTAGCACCATTAGTTATTTAAGCTGTGTGAATACAAACAAGTGGCATGCAAATGGTGAACAAAAGTCTCCTGAATTTCACAGCTTTTTTAGTTTTAAATTAGACCTCAAACTTCAAAGCTCCATTGCTTCCTTTTTTAATTCATTTTGTTTTTAGATTTCAGGGGTTAATCTGCAAGATTGTATGCAGACAATGTTAAGTACAATCACATCTCAGAAGGAGGCTACAAAGGAAATAAAAGATCAGCTAACAGCACTGAAAGAACAAATTCAGTCTAAGATCACCATACAGGAGGAGTCAACCAGAAAAATCTTTCAGTATTTGTTACGAATGGTAAGAATGTTAAATTCATTAGTATCTGTGAAAATGCAGTACTTTATTACTGATAATGAAAATCTAATACTGTTATTCATGAAAATAATTTTAATAACTTTTGAATTCAGTCAGTGAAGCAGAAATTTACAAAATGAATCTTACTAGAAGGAGTTACAAACAAACTGTAATTGCCTTTACTTCACTTTTGGCACATAGACTCAGTCTTGCTTAACTGGAAGAATCCTAACTCGCCTCTTTAAAGACAGTGGGTAACTGATGGTATATACTATTTGAATTGGAAAAAATCAAAATTTCACTTACAAGATTTGTGCAAAACCTTTTTAAAACCTGGCAGGGTCTAATCAATAATCCTTTAGAATAAGCATTTAAATTGGGGGGAAAGGATTTTCTTCCTTTTTTTCCCTTCTTAGAACTAGGCCAACAGACAGAGTAAAACTTTATTTCTCATAGGTGAAGGTTGATTTGAACTTAGTTTTGTCAAGTTTGACTTGCTTGTATGGAATGTTACTTACCTTTAACAAATTCAATAAAATGTTAAACAAATGAGTAAAAAAAAAAGTGATTTAGATTTTTTTTTGAGAAGCAACCCTTGATGTACACTGAGATACATGTTTCTGTTGGCTTATTTTATTATAACAAGTTTTTGTAATGATTGAGACTACAACAGCAAGGCTTTTAATCGCATTCCTAATGCAATGTTTTTCCTTTTACAAGTATACCATCAACACAATTCCCTACCACACCCTTGAACCGGTACATGTACTGTATGTGCTTTAGGCAGGGTTTATCAATGTAAGCATATATTAGTGCAAATCAATTACTATTTTGTCTTTTAAAGATAGGGAATCTAGTCTGTTGAAATATATGAATAGTATGCAGAGCCGCATACCACATTTGACGGGGAACATAAAAATTTCCCAGAATTGTTAAAAAATAAATAAAATTACAGCAATTCCCTTTTATTTTTCTTCAGAATACTCTCCTTGAAATGCAATACTTTTGTTCCAGGGCTTCTCCCAGTCCTGGAAACATTTCCTGTGCTCATTATTTGTTACCATCATCATTTCAGGTCTTAGAGCCCTCCTGTGTTTTTTTCCTGGTAGCAAATCTCCTACCCTTCAGTCTCAATTTTAATTTTGTAAACAAAAAGAAGTTACAGGAAATGAGGTCTGGCAAATGCTGGAGCAGAAAAGCAATAAGTACATTGCTTTTGGTTCTGACTGCGTGTAATGCATTGTCAGGGTGCAAAATCCAGTTTTAGGTACACCAGTTTTCTGAATGTTTTTTTCCTGATACTTTCATGCAGAAGCCACAGCAGATCAATGTAATGCTGTTGATTAACAGTTTATCCATGGGGAACAAACCATTTATGAAGAAGTTCAAGTCAAGTGCACAGTTGTACTGTGGAATAAATGGCAGAAGTATGCACTTGATTAACTCAGCTCAATGCCAGTCAGCAACATGATTACCCAGACTGTAGGCATATTATGCCAAGTGGCATTTTTGAGATCTACAGCGTATTCGCTATCGTCTGATTCGGGGGATTTTTGGGGCTCCCTTTGCACTCCTATTAACCCCATAAACATTATTTTTCAAAGTATTTTCCCAATAATTTTGATTACAAAGTTGCATTATTTGCCTTCTATGCCTTGATTGTTGTATTTATAAACTGACAGTGCGTTACACCATATCCAGACCAAAATAATCAGTGATAGTGTTTTTTTATTCATGTGAAAGTAATAATGTTAATCCAGTGTGATCTGAGTCCTTTAGCTTAATTTGGGGTTTTCTAGACAATAATATCTTTTATATCCTCTTTGATATGTTCTGAATGATAATATGTAATATGGACTGAATGATACGCCGCTGCAATCAGAGTGGTTTAAGCTGACTCTGGAACTTCAAGACCATAATGTCCAGTGACAGTTTTAACACTCGGTGTACATATGTTATTATCAGGCTTAGGATTTTAACATTTTTTTCAACTGTTACTTGACCTTTACAGATTATTTTGAAATGGTTTCTGGGGTTTAGAATATTAATTTTTTTCTCCATTTTCTTTTACTACTATTAAATATAGTTCACCTTCTCACATGGTGCTCTTTTGATTTTCTTGATAGCATTACCCAACTAGAATAGCTTTGTTAGTGGTTGCCATACCATAGCTAGGCTTGACAACTGGGATTGTACAATGCATAATATCATTAACGGCACAAAAGTCAGCATTTCACACTTCCTGGTTGTTAACAAATCTTTAGCATCTTTATTACCATTATCATAGAGTTACTTGTTATGACTACTTTTTATCTCATTTTTTGTTTTGGCTCAGGATATGTGTTGCTTTTTGACATATGACCAATTTCTCTGTTCCTTTGACTATGATTCTGCCTACACCTCCTGGTCTTTGTTTTATTTAATTTAGTCTCCTCAGTTACATTCCTTGCTTGAATTCTCTGTCCACACCATCTCTTGATTGCATTCTTTCTCTCAAAACTACATATACATTATAGTGCTAAGCCAGTATTTAGCCTAAGTCAGCATTTTCATTACAATATCCTTCCTGTCTTGTTTAATAATAATAATAATATACTAGTATGATCTTACTGGCTGCATCTGTACCTGTATTTTCCTTACATCATAACATTCTATGACAGTCTGAACTCTTGGTATAAAAATTATTAATTTCATGTTGTTATAGAGGGGACAGTTGACTTTTCTGCCTTTAGGGTTATATAATATCAGTCATGAAAAAGTAAAGAACATTGGCATCCAAGGCCAACACAACTGACTAAAAATATTTAATCTGCACTTTTTCCAGGTGGAGGGTGAGAAGCATCAAGAAAACACTGCTAGCCTGGAGGAAATGCAGTCATCGCTTGATATGAAAAAACAATGCATCCAAAGGTAACTGATTTATTGATGTTTTTAAGTTTCCATTGAACAAATCTAATTACTTAGCCAGTAACTACACTATATAAGCCATAAAAATAAAATTAAGTTGAAAAAATGTCATTATGTACCCCAACTCCATGTTGAAAATTTCATATTCTACAAAACATGGTAAAATGGTAAGATATACAGTATCTGGATTTGTTAGAGAAGATGGCTGTCTCTAATAAATTAAAACTTGAAAACTTGCATCATATGCACACTGGATAATTTTATCTTAAAACCATTAAAAGAAAGCCTTGGCCAGAGTCACAGTCAAAAATTCAGGGAAGCTGCCCTTCAAAGTATTTAAGTGAAAGAATTTTTTTTTTTTTTTTGATTTTGCAAAATCCTAGTTTTAACATTCTCAAACTGGCCTAATCACATTAAGGATCATTAGTAGCTGGCAGTTTCAGGCAGTATATAAACAAGGCTTCATAAGTTGTCATAGATATAAAAACAGTAATGTACAAAATGTGATGTATGTCACCATCCCCATAATTATACACAGTAGTAGTATTGAGTTGTTTAAAATGTTCAGTGGAATTCTTACTACCATGATCTCCAACCTGACCTGACCTGACTTGATGTTTAAATAAAATGTAACTCCTCACACAACAAACAATATCAGAATAACAGCCATTGATAATGTGAAGCACAAACCACAATAAATACTTTAAAAATTATGACAACCTATGGACCTACCCCTGTTCCTAGCATATATAAGTTAAACTCTTTAAAATTATATGTAATTTAGGCTGGATATTGACATTTGGAAATGTAGAGGACAGAGATACATCAAAAATTGATCAGCAGGATTTCAGTTGGAAAGAACTTATTGACATGCTAAGTGGTTCTTGCTTTTCAGCTGGTAATGTTTTAATGATGCTAATAAATTTAAAACAGTTTAAGTGATTAGCCTTTGTTAAATTAGCCTTAATCTATATGTGCATGTGTGTGTTTGTGTGTGTTCATCCTGCAATGGACTTGCATCATGTCCAGGGATTGTTCTTGTCTTTGCTCAGAATACCTTGCTGGGATAAGCTCCAGCTTCCCAGAGACCCTTGCCCCTGGATAAGTGGGTTAAGAAACTAATGCATGTATAATTTAAATCAATGACTGCTTGGGTGAGTGTTGTCAGTAATCATTGATAATATCTATTTATTTTCTAATCTGGTATTCATGTATTCACTGAATAAAGTGAATAAAGTCTCTATTTGGCCTACAGTGCCTTCTGCTGTCTGAATAACACTGTAGTTTACATTTTGAGCAAATGAGCAGATACATTGCTAAAACTGATAGCAAAAGAACTGAGGATGCTTTCAATAGCTGCTGCATAAAATTCGGACAGTAACATTACCCCTAATATATATATTTAAATGATTCCATTCTTTTTTTCTCGGCAGTTATAATCAGCAATGTATGTGTTTCCTAAAATCCATAGTCATTATTGAGGGGACACAGACAGGTCTAACGATCCACATACAGTCATTATTTTTTAATATTTTTTTTAAGTCCAAAAAGTAGCTAGTCTAATTTATGAATATGGAATAATGAATGGTGCATACCAATTATTTTTATCAGTTGAAGGGTTACAAATACTTTAAGCCATGTCTGTACATCCAGGGTATGGGATTTATCAAAACATAATCAGATTAATTCACTTCTACTTCACATTATAAAGTGAATAACATATTATATATAGGTATATAATAAAGGTACACATAGGGTAAGAGATAGCAAACACTTTTTAATAATTCTATTACATGTTGTAAGAGATCAGATAGACCACAACAAATTTTGGGACACCAACCTGGTGACCCGGTATAACTGAAGTCAAAATAATAACGAAAAACACAACAAAAATTGTGGAGACGTCCTTTCAAATGTGAGTTCTTAAAATGAACTGCCTGAAGATGGTGGATCGTCCAGTTTTAAGTATTTCTGGCAGAAAAAATCGGGTCCAGGTGATATCAGTGGTGTTAATTTAAAACATAAGCCAGTCATAACAGCTATGTTTTTGAATGCTACACCTCAAAACATTTCTAATAATGACACAGAAGAAACTGTTATTTTGATCCCTAGGTGTTGTGCTCCTTAAAAAAAGAGGAATATATCAATCTTTTAACTATTATTTCTTTATTGTTTCAATCACATTCACTGCCTAGAATCCCTTGGATTCCTGCCTCTCTTCCACTCCCCTTTCTCGTGATGTAGTGTATAATGCTATATTCCACTAGGCAATCTAGATATTAGAATGTCTTTATAGTTTATTTTATCCGTTTCCCTCTGGGTTTTTTCTGTGGCATGCACTTTCTGGCTGAGCACTCCTTTGTACCACTTCTTTATTTGAACAGGAGAGCTGTCACTGTATTTAAGGTTTACGCCGTTAGTGTGGTTCAGGTGTTAAAGTCCAGATGGATAGATACATAGATAGTATGGAAAATAAAATGAGTATATTCATGTATTAGCATAAATAAATATAGAAAAATATATAAGTATTAAATTTAGTGCAAATATTAATGCAAGTCAGGCCTGCTGAACGAATAGTTAAATAAAGGCACATGCCATATTTCTTTAATTAAAGCTTAGCTCTAGCCACCAATATAAACTAGCTCGAAGACCAAGGAAGGGAAGTGATAAGAAAAGACAGCCCAAGGGTGGAAAAAGGGGGAATGGCTGTAAGCTCAAGGCCGACTAGAAAATAAGCGAAGCAGAAAAGTACAGACCAATAACAAAAGATAAAAATAATAGTGGTTATTATGAAAGAATGTGACAGCCCAGCTACAGAAAAAAGGAGTCAGAATAGAACAGCAAATTAGCTGTTTTGAGTGAGGTCAGAGAGAGATAAGAAATGATAATATAAATTGTAATTTTTTAACTGTTCGGGGCTCGACTCGATTTGGCCGAATTGGGTTGAGTCTGTATTGTTTTATTGCAATAAAGCTAATGACCTTTGGGCATGTCTTTTGCCCTGGAGATTTCGCTTTGTCAATAGATACTTATTTATTAATCCCCAAGGGGAAATTCACATACTCCAGCAGCAGCATACTGTACTGATGTCCAAGTAGTAAAAAGTGTCCAGGAAACGAGTCCACATAAAAGAAAGTTCTTTGGCCTGGTGCACTATGGCCTGTTGCCGAGAGGCATTCACTGTGCCTAAATCAATTTCAGAAGAGGCAATTTAGTGCTTATCGGTTAGAAAACTCCAGGAGTACTGAGATACAAAACTGAATATGCCTTTCTGGACCCCCTGTACATACATGAAATATCTACATGTAAGGGCACGTTGGTGGTCAAGCTAAATGAACTACAAATGTTTAATCAAATAAACATGAGCTTTGAGTTAACAAGCAAGTCATCAGCAGACCAATACATGAATTTTGCATTTTGCATAAACTTTGAGTTCTCCAGACATTACAGTAGTGGACTATTATGGTGCCACATTTTAAAGAGATAGAAACCAATAAGGCATTTTTTTGTTGTGGTTATAGGGCTTTTAGTTCTTTCTTTAGATCAAATTCTTTTTATTGGTCATATTTTTCCATTGGTAATGTTAAGTGCCATTTACATTGCTTTGGTATAGACGTCATCACAGATGAAATATTCGAAAATGAGACCTGAATGTATCTGGATGCAAGTATTGTTTATTGGTGTTGAGAAATTTTGAACACAACTTTCCAACAGCTCCCTAGTTGCCTCGCTCCTCTGTATCATCCATATTCTCCCAATTTACCTAAGATTTTTCTTTGTCTAGATATTTTATTTTGCATCAAGTAGTATGTATCCAGTCTTTCTGGTGGTGCATGTGCTGTATCACTAAAAATCAGGGTTGTGTGCTGACTGGGCCGGGGATCGGCCTGCTGTTTGTTTAGTCCTGACTTTGATTGATGCTATTTTGATTTTATAGTTGTTGAACTTGGACTGAGGGAATGGGCTGACAAGAAGGGATGATTTTATTCTATTAAAATCAGTTCTTTATCCAGTGAATTCTCAAGCATATAATATTAGATTAGACACCCTACCTTTTATCATTGCAGAACAGTTTAAATACCTAGGGGTAAACATCACAAGTAAACATAAAGCTCTTTATCAACAAAATTTCGCCGTCTGCATGGAAAAAATTAAGCAAGACTTGCATAGATGGTCAACCTTTCATCTCACACTAGCTGGAAGAATTAACACTGTTAAGATGAATATTCTTCCTAAGCTCCTTTTTTTATTTCAAAACATTCCAATATACATTAATAAATCATTCTTTAAGCAATCAGATTCAACAATAACCTCATTTATTTGGAACTCAAAACATCCACGCATCCAAAGAGTGACAGCACATCTGTCTCATCTAAAACTCTCCAAAATGTTTCCAGGGCATGATCCAACCTGCGAACGCTGCAACCAAGTCCCAGCCTCACTGGGTCACATGTTCTGGGCCTGCACCAAATTAACATCATTCTGGACCAAAATTTTTAATTACCTTTCAGACAGCCTTGGTTTCACAATCCCTCCTAACCCATTAACCGCTGTGTTTGGGGTTCTTCCAGATGAGTTTAAAGTGGAGAAAGACAAACAAACTGTGATTGCATTCACTACACTTTTGGCACGCAGACTTATTCTGCTAAACTGGAAGAACCCAAAATCTCCTCTTTTAATTCAGTGGAAAACCGATGTGTTATACTATTTGAAATTGGAAAAAATCAAATACTCAGTTAGAGGATCTGTACAGACTTTTTTCAAAACATGGCAGGATCTAATAAGTAATATTTTAAAATAAGCTCTTAAAGCACAGATGAAGCAATTATTTCCGTATTTCTCTGCCTTATGCATCCATCTCATCAAATTTATTAATGTTTACAAGCCTTAAATTTCACGCCGTTTGCCTTGCTCTCTCTCTCAGGGGTGGGGATCAATTTGTTCTTAACTCAATTTTACTTTTTGTAAAAAATTGATTGATTTGTATGGATTGCAATAAAATTAATAAAACTTCAAAAAAAAAATCAGTTCTTCAGATTCTGATTCAAATTACCCTATTAACTAGATGGAAAGATGTACGGGTGTAGTTACATTTTCAGAGAATGTCTTTGAATGTTGGCATAAGTGTTGTTGATGAAATAGTAGCATGGAAAAATTGGTTGTGATGTTTTTGACAGTTATTTATCTGGGACTTGGTGAGATCTAGGTAATTGTTTGTTTCCCAAGATTATACTGTATATTTTAAATTATATATACAGTTATCACTAAGAAGATGCATAAAGCACAACAGCCATAAATACAGTATTATATAGAACAGTGAAGGATTGATAGAAATAATGAAAGATCTGGCTTCTTAAAGGACAATGGTAATGTAATCAGTTTAAATAAAAAATACAGAAGATTGCAATGTAAACTGTGTTGAGGTTTTTATGCTTCTAGACAATAAAATAATTGGACATCTTAATGCATAAGAAACAGACCAACATCTAAACCGTTTGAATATCTTAAAATTTTTAGAGCAATGTGGGACAATATCTCTCCTGTTATCTATACTAATAAACGGCAAAGCCCTCACTGACTCACTGACTGACTGACTGACTGACTGACTAACTGACTCATCACTAATTCTCCAACTTCCCGTGTAGGTAGAAGGCTGAAATTTGGCAGGCTTATTCCTTACAGCTTCCTTACAAAAGTTGGGCAGGTTTCTTTTCGAAATTCTACGCGTAATGGTCATAACTGGAAGCTGTTTTTCTCCATTTACTGTAATGGAGATGAGCTTGAAACCCGTGGGGGCTCAGTTTCGTGTAACATCATCACGCCTCCCACGTAATCACGCAGTACGTAGAAAACCAGGAAGAGGCCCAAAAAGCGCTGAAGAAAACATGCATTATATAATTGAGAAGGCAGCGAAACAATAAGAAGCAAGCGAGTGACATATACAACCATATTCATGAGTTCTGCTACTTCGGAAACAAAGCACGATGTAAACCTAAACTTTAAATTAAGTTCATAGACAGGCTGCCGCTGGCGTTTGTAATTTAGTGCCTGCCCATATAAGGCCGTCTGTCAGCGGCAATCCAATAGCAAACTGCCACGGGTAAATATTCACGGGTGAAGGACTGTGCTTATGCAGAGGAAGATGAGATGGTTAGGGTGGTGTTTGGCACAAACTCAGCGAAACTGCGAGAGAAAGTTTTAAGTGCCGGGACTTCGGTAACATTAAATACAGCCATGGACATAGCACGACATGGCAGCAGCACAGCTGGGAAACTTCGATGCATGTACACCGAGCGGCTCACATGAACTGACGCAGTGCACAGGCAAAAAGCAACAGTTCCGAAGAGCGCTGAACAAAAACCGAATTACACAATTGAAAAGGCAGCAAAAAAATAGGAAGCGTGTGATACATAAAAGCATATTCATAAATGCAGCTACTGCGGAAACAAAGCACACGGTGGAAAAAGTTAATGTCCCGCTAAAGGAAGACAGTGTAAAAAAAAAAACCCGTGCATGCAGTGTGTCAGGTCTCAGATAAAGAAGAAGACGAGCTGTTTATTGATGCAGTAAGAAACGAATCGATGAATGAAACCTGTCTTCTTTACAACGATTGACAAACACGGAATGTAACTTGAACACAACACATCCTACAAATACGAACCTGATTGAAAGAAATAATGATAATCAAATCCTTGATGACAGCAACACTCAGTAAAACTCACAAAACAATTACTGTATATTGACAGTCATGTTACGTTATTTTTAAAATGTTCCCTTTTCTTTTTCATAGCTTCTTTAACACACTACGTCTCCACTGCGATACGCGGGTATATATATATGTATATATATACCCCGATCTACATACTCGAATAATGGATACTTTATTCGCCATCAATGATTGTTTTGGTAAAGCCATACTCAGTGTATTCATTAGATGAACGGTAAAAAAGTAAGAGCGAGGGGAGGATGACTTATTGAGACACGCAGGCAAAACCACAATAGCGCACGGGCTCGATGTACGAAAAAATATATCTTTTCAAGTTCTATTTAGTCCATATGTGTCAAACTCAAGGCCCGCAGGCCACATCCGGCCCGGCGTGTAATTATATCCGGCCCGCGAGATCATTTTATATACTGTATTATGGTTATTAATGGCCCGGGTATATGAAGCGCTGGTAACACAATAAACTACAGATCCCATAATGCAGCACTTCAGCTGCCTTGCCGAACACTTACCGCGTTAATCAAGTCTAGCTTATGATGGTGCAAGTTATTGCGAAGCTAGCCCACACGATGCCGAAGAGAAAAGTTGATTCTGAAAATAGAGCCTTTAAAAACCGATGGGAGGCTGAGTATATGTTTACTGACATTGCCGGTAAACCTGTGTGTCTCATTTGTGGAGCTAATGTGGCTGTAATTACAGAATTTAATCTTTACAACGACTGACAAACACAGAATGTAACTTGAACACAACACATCGTACAAATACGACCCTGATTGAAACAAATAATGATAATCGAATCCTTGATCACAGCAACACTCAATAACACTCACAAAAAATTACTGTATATTGACAATCATGTTACGTTATTTCTAAAATGTTCCCTTTTCTTTTTCATAGCTTCCTTAACACACTACGTCTCTGCTGCGAATATATATATATACCTCGATCTACATACTCTCAAATACTGTAGATAAGCCACACACCGTGGCGCAATTGTAGAGGCTTTGCCTTTATCGCCTACGTCCGAGGTTCGATTCCCGAGAGTGGATGTACTGAGTATGTACGCGCGCTTCCCGGTTCATTTTAACCTCGCATCTCCTTGGTTTGAGACGTATGACAAAATATGCGGTAAACGTAGAATCATGTTACGTTATTTTTAAAATCTTTACTATTCTTAGCACAAGCACCGCTGAGAAGCTTCGATGCATGTACTCCATAACAAAAAATAACGCATTTAATCACACTTTCAATTCCAAGCAAAGGGGAACTTTTGTCAATGCATGATTTCCTGGTACATCGATTACACTGATGCACACATCACAGCTACACAAATGTTACAGTCGGATGAAGCGCGTTCCTACGACTGATCGGAGGAAAATTTAATTTCAAAAAACTACCCGAGTGAAGCCTTGATAAAAGCATGGTTTTGTGCACAGTGAAAAGCAAGCAAAATTAGATGCATTACAGAAAGCGGACTTTGTGGCTCTTACTGGGGATCATTGGACTTCCGTGACCGTTAGTAATTCTAATTACATCTAATTGCAAAATGTTCAATGATCACACTGTTTTAGCCTAATGTACAAAATAATTATGGCTAAGGTTACTCAGAGTTTAAAGATTAAGTTGGTCAAATTACCTTTTATGTTTCTGACTTATTTTTTTAAGAAGAAAAACTGCACTTTATGTTGAAATTTTGGTTATTATTATTTAAAGACAATACCTTTCTGAAAATGTACTTAAAGTACTTACACTACCACTTTATTCTACTTACACTACCACTTTATTTTTAAGTCTGCCCAATTTTAACCAGGGATGATATTTTTGTTTCTGTTTTGAATTCAAATGCAGTTTAAAAGCATTTTTTTTTTCAGAAATTAAAAGAGCTTGAGTTTACAATATTCATGTCCATGTCTATTATTTGATTCTGTCGCCCACTAAAACCCTTTTAAATTAAAAAAACACATTTGCGATTTGAGGCAAATTTACGTGTGCGATTACATACGATTAATCAAGATTAATTACACAGCCTCTAATTAATTGGATTAATTTTTTTAATCGAGTCCCACCCCTAATATATATATGTAGATTTGTATATATGTGTATATACAGTATATATGTAGATATGTATATGTGTATATATGTATATATATGTGTTTGTGTGTATATATATGTGTATATATGTATATACTGTATATGTGTGTGTGTGTATATATATATGTGTATATATGTATATGTATTTATATGTATATGTATATATATGTATATATATATATATATATATATGATGTGTATATATATATGTTTATATATGTGTGTGTGTGTGAGTGTATATATATATGCCAGCAACACTCATGACAATGACAAAACAATTATATTGTCAATCATGTTACGTTATTATTAAAATGTTTCCTTTTCTTTTTACTTCTCTGCTGCCAAACGCGGGTATTTTGCTATGTATATATATATATATAGAGAGAGAGAGAGAGAGAAAGAGAGAGAGAGATATGACAACAACACTCATATCAATGACAAAACAATTACATTAACAATCATGTTACATTATTTTTAAAATATTTCCTTTTCTTTTTCATAACTTCTTTAACACACTACTTCTCCGCTGCGAAGCGCGGGTATTCTGCTAGTTAAATATATACTATATAATCGATCGAATCGGGCTACAAATTCTACGTTTGTGAAATCCATACTTTCTCTGCAAAGAATTGTTTTTTTTAAGTCCTTGAAATCATTTTGTTATCATGGCACTGATTTTTTCTTAAAATAAACCTTTTCGGCCGATGTAATGAAGAGCTTCCTGTTTAAACGGGGCTGCGAGACATGAACTCAGCTCTTTGGCGCACCTTATTTGATTTTTTCTGGTAAACAAATTTTCAAAACAAACCGTATTTTACAACTCTAATCAGAGTCGGAATAATAATTATGTTGGCGTGTCATTTTAGATCTGAGATTGGCTAAAATTTAAACAATGACCGTTGTTAATACCCAGCCGTCATTACTCAGTTTGCCAATAGATGTCAGAAGGACGGATGCGAAAA
Source organism: Polypterus bichir lapradei (assembly GCA_026402145.1). Lineage (NCBI taxonomy): Eukaryota > Metazoa > Chordata > Cladistia > Polypteriformes > Polypteridae > Polypterus > Polypterus bichir. The sequence continues at coordinate 14,136,520 of JANRMT010062795.1, forward strand.
CCGAACTGCCCAAACATACATTTTGACATACCAAGCAAATGGCGATATGTTCTAAATTACTTACGGTTCCGGAGCTGTTGAAGGATTTAAGTTAGTCAACGATGTTAGTCCTGGAAAGTACGCCTCACCAAACCAACGTTCCAAAAACCAACCGAACTGACTGTTCTGCTCGAACCAACACCGACTTACTATGCTCGGCCATCCAGCGGCGTCACTGAAGCATTCGAACATTCTTAGCCAATCATGCAATACTGCGTCCGCATTTGCCACGTTATGTTTTAACTACAGAGGCAGACTCCCATTGTATGGTTCTAACTTGTATTGAGTCGAGGTATTGAAGCAAACACCATATATACGGGGTATTGACGTGAACACCATACATACGGATAGTATCAAATTATATATAAGGATATAGCTATATACAGTAATTAAAACAGTTCTTTTCACATACAGTTTCACGAAAGTTGCTCCTAAAATTAATTTTGAATGGGATTTCACTATTTTTAAAACATGAAACTCATTAAAATGACTTTTTCTTTGCGGATTTCCTTCCTGTTATTCCACTGCTGCAACCTCAATCTTTCACAGCTGTTTCTTTGTGCCTCCAAATATTCATATCTGCCTCATGCACCATCTCACTGAATATTCACAATGTTTGTTCCACCAAGCACCACTGCTCATGTGGGATCAGAGGCAACATGATTTGTGCTTACTGTGAACAGCTCTGTAAACTGAAATAAGCCAGGCTCCTTTTAGAGACTTACAGGTGGCCTCAAAACCATGGCAATGGATTTCAGCAGTGGAGAAGCATATCTGAAGTGCTTGTAGATAAATCCGCTCCAGCTGTACTCTATTTCTACTGTATATGTTCTACTGTATATGTTCTACAGCAGAATACTGAACATTTTCTTACACTTTTGCACACAAAGACTCCAGGTAAAATGAAACAATATGTTTTAATGGTGCAAATTTTGCTAGTCACAAAAGACCAGTTATTTTGTGATTTTAACTTCACTTTAGCAAAGTGTGAATTAAATTTTGCACAAATCATTATGCTCATCATTTATAATTAACCAGTCATGTTTGATTTTTAATATCAATTACATTGTGTTGATTTTTTTTTTCTCTTGCATGTTTTTGGATGTGAAACTTCCATCCATCCATTATCCAACCTGCTATATCCTAACTACAAGGTCACAGGGGTCTGCTGGAGCCAATCCCAGCCAACACAGGGCACAAGGCAGGAAACAAACCCCGGGCAGGGTGCCAGCCCACCGCAGGGCGTGCGCACACACAAACACCCACCTCATACTAGGGACAATTTTTAGAATCGCCAATGCACCTAACCTGCAAGTCTGTGGAAGGAAACCGGAGTACCCGGAGGAAACCCGAGGAGAACATACAAACTCCACGCAGGGAGGACCCGGGAAGCGAACCCAGGTCTCCTAACTGCGAGGCAGCAGCGCTACCCACTGTGCCACCATGCCGCCCTGTATGTGAAACATAAATAAGAATATGCCAGTGGGACTTAGACTAGATTGCCACCGTCCAGCAGCAAGACGTGCTATGTGGGCACTATTCTGCAATCACTGTGATTGACTTGTATTAAGATAATAACTCAAATTTCTGACTATTTTTCACAATTTACATTTTTAGTGAGGATTTTCTGGGTCTTAGGGTCATAAAATCAATCCATTAGTGAAAACTGTTTTTTCATAGGTTGTCTGGAAACAATGAAGAATTTCTTGTCGGTTAATCAGTAAGTATCAGGAGCAAGTAGCTTTATATATATACATAGAGATACATCCATTATGTTGCAACTAAGGTTTGTTCCCTGCTTTATGCTTATTTTTCTTTCTTGTGCTGTCTTTGTTTATTTTAAATTACTATTTTCCATGTGTTTTTTGCAATTATGTAGAGTATTTCTGTCATTACTGTTTTAATTTATTATTAAATAGCTGTCTCCCGCGGTTCTGTCCAAGTAGTAGTGAAACAGGACAAAGTTTAAAAATCAATAAAAAAAAACGATATAATTCTGGCCAAGCGGAAGGTAGGTACGCTCCAGCATCAAACGTTGGCACTGTATTTGATCGTGTTCAACTCTGATGGGAGAGCATCCCCTGAATGGGGAGAAAAGTATGTGGCTGTAATATCTCTGCCAATCAGCAGCTACCCACTAAAACACATGTTGCTCTGATGTCTCTCTCAAAAACGTCAAACGATACTCCTTAACAATCTCTAGATGGTAATGTCTGCAGAACAAACAGGTATTGCTAGCTAAGCAGAGGCAAGGTGCGCTCAAACACATGGAGAGAGTTATACCAACTACTGAGGTCCTGCTTACCCCTCCCCTCAGTCTGCAGTCTCTCTCTCTCGGAGTCACGCAAATAAATCGCTACTGCAAGCGAACTATGATACTTGGCGATACAAGAGAAGTCACAAAATCAATGAGAATGTTCAAGAAAATCACAGAAAAAAACCCAATCTAAATCCTTTAAGTAGTTCTCTCGTGAAAAGTGGACAGACATGCATACAGACAGACATTGAATTTATATATACAGTAATCCCTCGCTATATCGCGTTTCGACTTTCGCGGCTTCACTCTATCGCGGATTTTAAATGTAAGCATATCTAAATATATATCACAGATTTTTTGCTGGTTTGCGGATTTCTGCAGACAATGGGTCTTTTAATTTATGGTATATACTTACTCAGTTGCTTTGCCCAGTTGATTTCATACAAGGGACGCTATTGGCAGATGTTTGAGAAGCTACCCAATCAGAGCACGTATTACATATTAAATAAAACTCCTCAATGATACACAATATGCTTCCCATGTGGTGCTTCGCATACTTGAAAGCCCAAACAGCACATATTGATTTTTGATTGTTTGCTTGTCTCTGTTTCTCTCTCTGACATTCTCTGCTCCTGATGGAGGGGGTGTGAGCGGAGGGGGTGTGAGCAGAGGGGCTGTTCGCACACTGGCCTAGAGGATATAGACGCTCCTCTAAAAAATGCTGAAAGACTACCTTCACATTGCTGCCCACCTTGCAGCTGCTTTGTCCGGCGGTGCCTCGCATACTAAAAAGCCCAAACAGCCGTATTGATTTTTGATTGTTTGCTTTTCTCGCTCTCTCTCTCTGACATTCTCTGCTCCTGACGCACACTCCTTTGAAGAGGAAGATATGTTTGCATTCTTTTAATTGTGAAACGGAACTGTCATCTCTGTCTTGTCATGAAGCACAGTTTAAACTTTTGACTAAAGGGTGTTATTTCATGTTTAGAGGGCTCTAATAATGTTAGAAAATGTATTTATAAGGTCGTAAACAGGTTTTCTATGCTCTAACTGCGAAAATATTCGATTTATAAATAAAGAATCCTACTTCACGGAAATTCATTTATCGCGGCAGAGTCTAGAACGGATTAACCGCGATAAATGAGGGTTTACTGTATATATACACTAGGGGGCTCCAACCCCTGGTGTCTTCGCTCACCAGAGATTATTTTCATTTCATCCATTGTTATTCATTTTTTATTTCTTGATATTTGCCAGTAATAAAGCTGTAGTGAATGAGTTATTCCTCCTCCCCTGGGGGCACGCTTTAAGCCAGCTGCGTCTTGTGCCGTGATGCGTGATCTGCATGTCGCACTGCATGATGATCATTTAAAAAAACCTGTACAGCAGCTGTCCTTTGTGCTGTGTGATCAGCATGTCAAAGTGTGTCTCCGAGATGATCACATCTTGCGAGACGTCAAAGTGTCTCTCCGAGATGATCACGTCTTGCGTGACATCACATCTTGACCCAAAATTTTTTATATAATAGACTAGGGGCTCCGCTTTTTACTTTTTTTTCACTTTTACTTTAAAAGTTTTGTAAAAAAAAAAAAAACTTTATTTCCGGCCTCGGACATGGTTATATCTCTTTCTTGCAGGACGTATAATGCTGCTCGCGTTGTGAAGGGGGATGTAGCTGAACGCACGCTAAGGAGATGCTGTCGGATCATCTGCTGTCTTTCTGCTGCTGCCGAGCTGCTTGTTCTGCTTGTCTCACTGCCTGATCATTTCAAAGCCTGCACAACAGATGTCCTTTTGGCATTTTGTATCTCTGCCGCTCGCGTTGTTAAGTCGGTTTTGGTTAGTGTCACTGAACGCATGCTAAGGAGAAGCGGTCAGATCATCTGCTGTCTTTCTGCTGCTGGCGAGCTGCGTGTTTTGCTTGCAACTTGTCTTTGTTTTAAGAGCTGGGAGCAAGTTAAAGTGCCTCTCGCAGGACTTCAAATTGTCTTCCGAGAAGATCATGTCTCGTCTCCCTCCCCAAGATTTTTTTTATGATAGATATTGTCAGAGGTGGCTGAGGTGGCGACCCGGCCGGGACGCCCAGGAGGACCGGAGGAGGGCTTGCGCCTTCCCCAGACCATCTGGGGGCGACCGCCCTGGTTCCTTTGGGGACCACGGGCACAGAGCTTTGAAGCTCCACCCTGTAGGAGTGGACTGAGCCTACAGGAGGAGGCAAGGAGGCGGCCTGAAGAAGGAAGTAAGGCATTGTGGGTGACACCCCAAGAGGCCGGGCCACTCTTCAGTCACTGATCTGCTAATACCTCCTCTAGCTATATAATGAGCCATAGAAGAAGACCTCAGCAATGGTACATTGACTTTGTGGAGGATTTTATAAGTATTTGCTTTTTCTTTTGAAATTTCTGGCTTGAGAGGTTTTGGCTAGTGTTCTTTGATTCTGCCTATTGGATTATGTGTTGGGAACTCACCCTTGGGTCGCAGTTTTAGACAATGTTTTTCTTACATTTTTGCTTTTTTTTTAAATTTCCATAAATATTTTTAATTTGTAAAATTTTAAGCCTCACAGAGAAGGCCACCAGTGTTAAAGGTTAAATGACTGATAAGCAGAGAATCCAAACCAGAAAATCAGTCCTATCTTTAAACTAAACCAAATCGTGACACAAAAATCCAAGAGATTAATAAAGTGTATCGAATCAAATCAAATAGAGAAGAAAATCAAAGCAAATGTCAAAACCAAGGATATCTGGAGAGCAACACTAATTAGACTGCATGAGCAGTTGTTTGTTTTTTTTTGAGAATCCACAAATGAAGTAAAGGTCATCACAGGCTACCTAGTGGCCATATCAGTGATATTGGGCTTAAGATTTCAAAGGCTATGTACCCAGCGGCAATAGCAAAGAGACTCACAAAATTGCAGCATGCACAAAATTAAAATGTACAAAAAAGCATAAAAAATGTATAACTATTTAAAATATTATAGAAGAAAACAAAGTCAGAACTGAATTGTTACGCAAAAAAACTGATTATAATCAGAAAGAACAGTAAATAGGCTTGGAAGAACTTGTTAGAGAATCCAAACCAGAAAATCAGTCCTATCTTTAAACTAAACCAAAACGTGACACAAAAATCCAAGAGATTAAAAAAGTGTATCGAATCAAATCAAATAGAGAAGAAAATCAAAGCAAATGTCAAAACCAAGGATATCTGGAGAGCAACACTAATTAGACTGCACGAGCAGTTGTTTGTTATTTGTTTGAGAATCCACAAATGAAGTAAAGGTCATCACAGGCTACCTAGTGGCCATATCAGTGATATTGGGTTTAAGATTTCAAAGGCTATGTACCCAGCGGCAATAGCAAAGGGACTCACAAAATTGCAGCATGCACAAAATTAAAATGTACAAAAAAGCATAAAAAATGTATAACTATTTAAAACATTATAGAAGAAACATTATAGAAGAAAACAAAGTCAGAACTGAATTGTTACGCAAAAAAACTGATTATAATCAGAAAGAACAGTAAAGAACAGGCTTGGAAGAACTTGTTAAAAATTAATAAAGATTACTAAGCATAACAAAGGAGACTTGTCTCAACTACCCAGGGTTTAACAGTTCCTCTCCTTTGTAAGGCATTTTTGATATTTCAAACTTTCATTGCATTTAGAATTTTTAAAGCCATTTCTCCGATTTTGGGCCTGTGCGGGCTTTAGCTGGCAGGTTGCAGTTGGGACAGGCTAACTTTGAATGTCCCTTTTCTGGGAAAGCCAGTAAAGGTTCTAGCCTGCTTTTCTGTCTTTGGAGCCATCGCACACCATTTCCGGTATGTCTGTATCTCCACATCATAACACCTTGTGTGCCGTCCTGACACAGAACACATATACCAAAACAAGATGGCACCATCTAGCCATTTTTTGTATGAAAGACAGACTGCTAAGAAAGACTCACACTGCTCTTTAAATTAGAATATAACATTTTCTCTATTCCTCAAAGAAGAACTCATCTACCACCTAATGATTTTGGGGGATCCTCAATGTAGTCTCCAGCCCACCTCTCTCCTAACCCCATCCTGTACTGTAGTTGCTGCATGTAAATATTGTTTGAAAAAAGGTTAAGTCCAAATTAACTGTTCTGTTTATTTTTGTAACAGATAAATAATAGTTGTTTTTTGGGTTAGATTAAAAAGAAACAAATAATTGTACATTAATTGACAAAACATTTCTCAATGACTTCCCTATGAATACTATGGATATTCCTATTAAGCATAAGAGACATGCAGCACCCTAGCAGCTACATACACTCAACATTTCTGTTAACAAACATTTGTACCTTATCATCAAACATTGCCAACAGGGGTTTTATTTTTTGGTAATTAGATACATTTTATAGCATGTATAAAAAACAGATACAGCAACTGTGTGAGACTCATCTCCTAAACTAAAGAAAAGTAGTTATTCATAAAGAAACTCAAAAAAGCCAAAGATATGTGATGTGAATCCTTAGACTTCCTCAGCCTCAGCTCCCTGATCAAGTGTAACATGTAAAACAATAACAAAGTTTTACAGGAAAGCAGCTTTGCTCACGGGAGAGAAAGGTAATAAAACAACACTTCACTGCACTGTTAGTTATGCCTTTCCTCTGGTTTGATGTTGTTTACTGTATTTTAGAATGGCTCATGTTTTAGGCTTGTTACTGCTTGTTGTGCTGTTGACGAATACCAGAGAATGGATGAAGGGTGTGGATGGCTGAGATTGGGGGCACACAAGAAGAGGTTTGTGCCCACATCTGTTCCCATCCTTCTAGAGCTGTTCAGGCTGTTACAGTCTGAGTAGTCATGAACATGCGATGATAAGTCGGGAGTGGTGAAGGTGGAGATGGCAGGTTTGTGTGGTAGAGTGAGGAGAGACAACTGCTGCTCACTATGATGCAGGTGGGAGGAGGGTTTGGGTGTCAACTGGAAAAGTTAAAGAAGCAGGCAGATGAAAGGTGAGAACGCTGAACCAAAGTGCATTGTCACAGAGAACCAGAGTAGAACATATAAGCTTCTAGGGTGAATGCAAGGGGTCTTCTTTAGTTGTAGGTTGAAGTTTGATGGTTACTGGTAGCTTGAAAGACTATCTCTGTGAAAAGTATAGCAGGAAAGTTTAAGGACTGCTTGACCTTATCATTACCCTAATAGGAATTTTCTTTGGAGGTCTGCTTTTGACAGAAACATTTTTGCACAATAAAACCGTATTTTATTCCTGTTCTACTGGTCCTTGGCCCCAGTACTTGACATCTGTGCACATAGCACTAATACCCTTCAGGGACATGTGTTGTAATAGCTTTATATTGGACTGGTGTCGTGTCCTACACCCAGTGCTTCTCATACAGGCTCTGGTCACTTACAAAACTGCATTGGATTAAGTAGATTTGAACTACACTGTGGTAACAATCACCAAAGTGTTGATACTAGTTTCAACAGCAACAAACATTCATTTGAAATTACTTCATTTGCGATATTTTCATTATTCAGTTTGAATTTCTTTTAAGTAAAAACATTTTTGAACAGAGGTCTTTTGTTGTGTTAAATACAACTTCACTAAAATAGCTTCATTAACTATGGTGTTAACCTGCAACAGCTGCAGGTCTAGTTAGTTAAGGCAGAAGCACATCAATCTGAGAGGTAAGCATGCTAAGAAAAGGAAACACCCTAAAATTACCTTCATATGAATTTGCGTTTGATCATTTTATCTTGCAAATCTACAAATACATTGTTATTTTTACATGTTTTTAAAAAGTTTATTCAGAGAAGCCATTCTGATTTTGAGGTTTTCAGGGGATCTAAAGTGTTAGAGGGTTTTGTACCTCTCAGGACTTCCTGTATTTTACACATTGACTATAACTACATCCTCTAACTATCAGGTGCTGTTTCTTACTATGCTAATTCATCCAGGATTCTATTCTGTTTCCCAAATTAGATATATGAATTTTACCATAAGGTGTTTCTTTTTTAGCGGCCTGCACACGGACCTCCGTAAACTTGTGACTGAGTTTCATAAGCAGAAGCTTGAAAAGAAAATGAGTTCGGTCAAGCTGACAAACTGCATCATGGTAAGATAATTTAATATTGTGACTCAATTTATAAAACTATGGGGTTCTGCCCCCTGCTTGTTTCGCTACACCAACCCCCGGGCAGGGAAGCAAATGTACAATTTAAAGAGATTTGTTATTTTCATGGGAATTGTTACATACGCATAATACGTAGAACTATTTTACATTAGAGCAAGTAATTAACCATATTAAAAAATACTAAAACATAATAAATTGAAAGAAAATAATGTTTCATGTTGCGTTAGAGGTATTTGTTGCATTGTATGTTTTCGTTCTGTTTGGCTTTGAAATTAACACGCAAGTACTTTTTAAACTTAGATTTTTACTGTAAAACTTCAGTAAAAACAATTTTTTGAATTAACTTTTTGTCAATATCGCATTGAATTTTGATTCCGTGTTTGGACTTGCATCATGACAGCGCAACGTATAACTGCCCATGATTGAAATATCATTTCTTTCTAATAAATAAACCGACTTTTCCGAATGCTTGTCCCTGTAATTTGTTAATTGTCATAGCAAAAGCTATTCTAACGGGAAACTGTAAACATTTTAATACGAATGGCATATCAAGATCTCCTTTGGTGTTTAATGTTATCCGTGGAAGATGTGCTACATTGCCTTTCTTATTGCCTGTTAAAATTTTACATGTCAGAATTGTTCAACACCATAGTCTACTGATACGCATTTAACCAATTTGCCATGTAACTGATCGTTAATTTAGCGTTAATTCATTTGACTTCATCGGTTCTCAGTGCTAGGACTGCTCATGTACTCATTCCTTGATAACACTTCAGGATGAAATTCTTCAATAAGATTTGGACATAACAAGCCTTCTTTTATTGGGAACTTAAAGTGAGGAAAATGTAAAAATTTATTTGAGCTTGACATTGCAGGAACTGTGTCTGACAAAAGCATTCACACGAATGAGAGGTGAGAGGACAGTAAGCATGGTTGAAAATATTTGAGAGGAGGGCGGGACTTGAAAAAATCTCTTGGCAATAGTCTTGTCTCAAGATTTTCTTTTATAATAGAGAGATGTTGAACCTCCATTGTTTATTAAGTGTCAGTAAGTCAGTCATTATCCAACGCTATATCCTAACACAGGGTCACGGGGATCTGCTGGGGCCAATCCCAGCCAGCACGGGGCACAAGGCAGGAATAAATCCTCGGGCAGGGCGCCAGCCCACCGCAGGGTTTATTAAGTGTTTATTTATTTATTTATTTTAACAGTGTCTTGGGATGTTAAAAAAATACCTGACTTTGTTTCCTACCATATAGGAGAAGAAAGAGCTGGAAAGATTGCTTACAATAGCAAAAGAAGAAACACATTTTTATTGGGAAGAATATGTACGTCTGAGGAAGCAGCACCTGGAATTGCTGTCCAAAGTAAGAAGCAAAGCTTTCAAGAAAAAATATGTAAATGGAAAACTGTGTGTCATATTTGAGGCTAGCAAACTTCTTGCAAGGACTCTTGCAGAAATCAAGAAAGTGATTAGTAGGAACCCCAGAGTATCAAAGAAACTTTCTAATGCCACTGGATCTTAGCCATTAACTGACCATGTCTAGATAGGCCTGCATTTCCATCTTCATTTATGATCCTTTAAGCCAAGTTTTTATTACGTTTATTTTCATTGAGGTTCTATATTTTTTCAAACAAGCAAGCAAATATGAATGCTCAGACAGCAATTGCTGTTTGTAAATTAAGTTAATCTGTAAGTGACTCTTGTTAAAGTTGTTGAGTTTCCATGTCTAAATATCTGTAAAACAAATAGCTGTTTAACAAAGCAATTGAAAGTATTTTTTATGGTGACAATTAATAACAAACTTTAATGGGATTATGATATGATGTGTTAATAACAATAAAAAAAACAGAACTGTGTGGCATTGTTTAAAAAAAATCAGATCACATTATTCCCTTTGTATGATGCTTGTAAGATTCACTATTATGATTGCATTGCTTTTAAGATTACTGATCTCATATTAATTGTGATTCATATGGTGAAAAAACAATGTAGTGTGTGTTCTGGTTCCTCTGTAGATGCCTTTATTGCAGCTGTAGTCTCAATTTCCAACTATAATATGAACTAAATAAGTTAGGATTTGTACAAATGCGTATTTCATAAACTTCATGTGTAAAAACTGGAAAAAAGATGTGTATAATTCTGAATTCAATTAATGGGCTTTATTTGTCTTATAAACTCCTTTTTGAAATTATTTAGCCTTTAGAGTAGTCCACAACTGCAGAATGACAAGTGTATGTAGAGAAATATCTGATTTTAAATTATCATTATTATTTACATGAACACTTGTTTTAGTGTGTTAGATATCTGGGCCTTATCAGGAAAAGTGGAATAAAAGTTATGATGACAATGTGTCAAATTAGGCCATTTTGAGTGGAAATGTGCTTGTTATCATTGATTGTATGTTACCTTATTGTAATAAATTGGGAGGGAGGAAACAGTTGTGGGCAGTTAATAGACAGAAACTTTTGATTTTCATAACGAAAGGAGATTCTTGGTCAATGACCATAGAATTCCATTTGTTGCCACTTCACGTCTCTGCCTCTCACATATGTGGATTTCTCTTTCAACAAACAACCAATCTTTTAATTCTCGCGGAAAAGTCTTTTCATTGGCAAGAAACGCTACTTTTCCCTGATGGTAATACGAATTAGATCATCTACAAGTCTCCGACTTAGTTTAATTCTGAATAATATATTCAATCTCTTTTTACTGTTCCGTTATTTCACCGAGTAATAATTTCCGTTTGTTTGTGTTAATGTGATCTTTACTATCATTTTTTGGAAACTTTGAAATTTTATTAGTTTCATTATCTCTAACCTGCTCTGCATGTGGATTACGCCAACATTTTGAACAAACCCTTTACAACATTCTACTTTGTCATCCACTCTTTGTCTTTTATTTCCGGCCCCGGACGTGGTTAAATCTCTTGGTGCAAAGTCTCGTCTTGTGGGACTTAAAAGTATCTCTCTGAAAAAGTCACGTCTCATCCCAGGATTTTTTTTTTATGATAGAGAGACGGTTCCTCCAAGAGCCACTCTAATGTATATTAATCATTTGCTCGTGATCTGGTATACCTGATTACAATTTTAAGTGTCTGAGGAATTTAAATATAGGGGTGTACAAATGTTTACATGTGAAAAATGTGCATTTCTGTTTATTTAAATTATATGAACTGCAACATATAAATATGGCATGATGTTTGTTATATAACCTTTGTCTATAGATATTGTTTACGTCAAGGTGAAATCTTGTTATGTCTGCATGTATGATTATTTTTGCACATTTTTCACTATCTGCATTGTTTCTCCAAGTAAACCAGTTTCCTCACACATGCTAAAGTTTTGCTTGTTACCTTAAAAGGTTTGAATAAATGTGCATGAATGAGGGTACCCTGCCAAAAACAGAATAGACTAGGCAAAGGCTGTGCTTAAATGTTGCAATATACTAACTGCATTTTAAACATTAAAATGTCATACATAATGTGAGCTAGTTCTGGTGAGGCTGAATATGTAGCATGACTTCATTTTCAAATACTTTAGCCAAAAAATGTCAGTTTTAAATAGGTCTGCAATTATTAGATATATCTAGAACTGATTTTTTTCAGTAATGGTCTGACTTCAAATTAAGTGTATTTGAAATTGTACCATGTCAATAAAGATGGATTTCTAATTTTAAGATGGGGCAGAGCAGAGATCTTCTATCTAGATGGGAAAGGTTCTAAGTGACAGTCAATACAGTTAGGCTTCATTGTAGAAATTAAACGTATAGTTTCTCCTTCTGTTACCATTTTAAAATCATCAAGAAGTAGGTTCTATTTTGGAAATTAAAATTTAAAATTTCATATTCCCTTAAAATTTTAAATTACCAAGACAATGTGCTCAAGTACTAATGGTGTTTCACACCTTTAATATTAAATTTGTAAAATGACTTTGATATTTGGGATCTTATATTGATTTTATTGTGCAAAATGACATTGATATTTGGGATCATATATTGATTTTATTATGCATGGCAGTTCCAAATCTTTATTTGTCAAATTATCAGCTATCATAAAGAGTACACAAGAATTATTTGTGTTTCCATCCATTACTCTGAAATAGTATTCAGAGCAACATAAAAATATAGCTTTTTTAATAGTTTTTAACACTGTCTATCCATGCAGTTTAGTAGATGTGTAAATGTATTGTTCTTCATCTAAATTCTAATTTTATAGTCGCCAAAACTAGGGGGTGTTTTTTTTGTGCTTTAATCACTTTGTTTTGAGTAAGTGTATATGACCTCTGTCAGAAACATTTTAATTACTGCATATGCAAACTCATGTAATCTAGTCTTCAAAATTAAATTTGAATTTACACAATATCTATAAATGTTTATATGAAGCTGCAGTCAAATATCACACTGTTCTTGATATTTTGCAGAAAAAAATCAAACTAAGTAGTGATCAAAAATAATTTAATGGAGTAATATTTGAATTTCAATGCCACAATTAATACTTAGATCCTGTGTATGATTATGAAAATGAGTTGGGCCTTCAACAAATATCAGACTTCTGCCAGATTCAATAAGTTTATTAAACAATTGTAAATCATGTTTTGTTTCCACATCTTTGAGAATATTAAAAGTCACCAGTGAACACATCAAGATCAGATAAAAATTTGCCAAATTCAGTGATGGACCAAGAATGTGGCCAAGGTTTCTAAAAATCATTAGCAAGGCTGTGCAACACTCTGATTTAATGTCTAATATAAGCACCCTGTAGAATGTGAAATCACCTAATTTTGTAGATATGTAATGCAGTTCATCACATTAAATTATTCCAAGGCCACCTCCTTGAACAACACTTTTTGAATTATGAAGGTGAAACAATTTCAAGGTCCCTCAACTAAAGGACTTCTGTCAGATTTGCAAAAGCCAGTTTTTAATAAGTACACAGAAATCAGATTGCCAGATTAGTCTAATGTTAATCATAGCAGCAGCTTAATTTCATCATTCTAAACTGCAATAATTTTAAGATATTAATATGGACTCCAAAGATGGAAGATCTGATTTTAATTCCCAGTCTAATTATGATGTCTTTTGGCTGGCTATAAAGTTAATTTTGGTTTTGTAAACAGTTTTTAACATGCTCTGAAATGTGTTCTCATCACAGCATTTTTGGTAGCAGCTACAGAAAAATAATAGGTGGGATCGAAAGCAGCTTGCACATGAAGATCACGGGTCTATGGCCTAGGTGTTGCCCTCTTCTATAATCCAAGCAATTTTGGGATAAAATGTAAGTTCCCCTTCAGCTGGAATGAAGAACAACTTTCTTTAAAAAATTCAGGATTTTCTCTAATCATCCCAATTATTAACATCTATGATTTTAATTGCAAATCAAGCTACTAAACAGTAGTGAAGGAAACATTCTCAACAGGCAGAGACAGATTTCTAGAACAGATTTGTAGGACTTGTGTTTAATGCCACAACATCTTCAATTTATCTCTTATGTCTGTGATGTTCATAGATGCCCAGGTCTTCCAGGAGATTACTGTAGGTGGGCTTCAATTTAGGTTGAATGTTCTGTTTTTGTTTCATGCATCCAGTAGGATGCTGGGTTTAACTCAGGTTTTTTGATCTACTTGTTTTTTTACTTGACTTATCTAGAACACCTGCTCTTGGTAAGTTAGCTGTGTGTTTCTAGTAACAGAAGAGCATGTACCAAGTAGTTGCTACTCACAAATGTATAATTTGATTTTGCAGGAGTTGCACTCATTTAATTTACAATCCATTAATTTATCAGCTTACTACAAATGATAAGCAATCCATGTTATTGTATGTATTTATTGTAGTGACACTAGCAATGATTTTTATTTTTTAAGAAGCTCAAGTCACTGGAATTGCACCTCAGCAAAATGTGCCTAGATTTCCCAAACATTTTTTGAAAACTTGATCTTATCATTAATTTAGATAAGTTCTAATGAATTTCTCATTTCAAATATTGGATCATTGTGCATTTTTACTAATATTAAATATTAACAGTTGTGGAAATGAAAAAGACTAAAGGCCAAACATTTTTACAGTCAGATCTGTGGTGCGTTTCAGTGGTTCTGGCCATTATATGTATTGTCATTTCATGCACTGCCTACTGTTGCATAGTGATAAAAGCACTCCATGAAAATCTACAGAAAATGATTTTTGCTTCTGTGCATGAATGATAGATAAATGGAAATGTCAGCTTTAATACTAATGTTAATATCTTTTCTGCAGTAATGGGAATATGTCATTTTTAGGAAACCAAGATGAAAAGATTAAGAAGAATGGTCCACATGTCTCAGTTGGATCCAGACCACAATTAATGCTTGCTGGATTGTAGAGTCCTCATTTGCTGTTAGGATTGCCTGACTGTCTGTTGCTCCCCTAAACCCACTCCCAGACTTCATTTTACTACCTTGTTTATTGCTGAACCTCCCATTTCAATTGCAAAACCAACTGTGTGTGGCAGTGAAGTATAATTTCATCAGTTTCATTGTGCAACAGGTCTAGCTCTTCACTACCCCAGTCTGTGCAGTTAGTCCAAGTGTAAACTTGTGACTTGAGACATACAAGAGAGACACATCTCATAAATTACATGGCAATTCCCCCTCTGTACCACAAAGTACACAAACAACCCTTAGTATCAGTGTGCTGAACATGTGCCCTCTGCTTGTTGCTGAAGCTAGGGCAGTGAATATGATTTTGTGGATACAGTGGATTCAGAAAGCATTCAGACCCCATCACTTTCTCCATTGTTATTATTGTGTTGCAGATCTAATTTTAAATGGATAACTTTCCCATTTTCGCCCATCAATCTGCACTCAATATCCCATAATGACAAAGTCAAAACATGTTTTAAGAAATTTTCAGATTACAACTTTATTAAAAATTAAAACCTGAAATCTCTCATAAGTATCTAGACCCTTGTAGAAGTCCCTTTAGCAGCAGATAGAGCTTCAGTATTCTTGGTAAGTTAAACCTCGCACACCTGTTTGGGCAGTTTATCCTGCTCTTCCTTGGAGATCCACTCAAGCTCCATTAGACTTGGATGTAAAGCATTTGTAAACTGTCATCTTGAGGTGTCCCCATGGATGTTCTATAGGTTTTAAGTCTTTGTGATGGGTGGGCCACTCAACAGTCAAAGACTTGACCTGAGGACACTTGACTTGTCTGTTTTCTTTGGGTTATTGCCATGCTAAAAGGTGAACTGCTGGCCCAGTCTGAGGTCTTGTGCACTCCAGAGCAGGTTTTCTTCAAGGTGTATTTTTGCTGCAGTCGTCCTTCTCTCAATTCCAACCCCTTGGCATGTCCCTCCCACTGAGAAGCACCACAATAGCATGATTGTTGCCACCACCATACTTCACTGCAGTGATGATACTGGCAGTGCCTAGTCTTCATCAGATACCGTGCTTTGAGTTAAGCCCAAACTGCTCAATTTTTATCCAGTCGGACCAGAAAATCTCTCATCTTTTGATTTCAGAGTCCAAGCTGGCTGTCATACACCTTTTACTGAAGTTTGGCATTTGTCCAGCCACTCTACCATAAATATCTAATTGATAGAGTAGGACTGTGATGAGATGCCCTCCTTTCTGACAGGTTCTTCCTTCTCAGCAATGGACTTCTTAAGCTCTGAAGGAGTGACCATTGGGTTCTTGGTCACCTCCATGACCTTGGCCCTTCTTGCCCAGCTTAGTTTGGACAGATGGGTAACTCTGTCCAATCTACAAATATGTAGTGCCACTATGGTCCTGAAAATACTCCAAAGGTGTAGAAATTATTTTATACCCTTGCCCAGATCTATGTCTCACCACTTTTTAATCGTGGAGGTCTACAGATAACTCCTTGGACTTAATTTCTTGTTTTTTTGCTGCTTGATACTCAATAATTTTTAAAATATTTGAAACAAATGCAATGGCCAAAGAGAAAAGAAAGCAACTGGATAATGCATTGCCATTGTCGGCATATCAAACACCCATGACTACCGTGTCTTGCACTTTTGATGGTAATAATGAAAGCACCACCTCATACAGTCGGGTGGGCAAAGGAGGACCAGTAGCACATTTCATACCTCACAAGGTGCTCTTTAAAAAAAAGTTGCTGCAGTTTGCTGGTTTAAGTGTAGTAAGTTACGATGTCATTCAAAGAATCCAAGTGTTCACCATAGAAAAAGTGATTGTCTGCAGAGGGATAACTTACGTTTTTAGCTGGTTGCTTGCCTTTGTCTTCTCATTTTAAAAGAATATTGGCTTGTGCATAGTGATTTTATCAATGATGGTTATCATTGGTTTCATCACCCTGAAAGAAGAACTTCGGGTATCAATGTGGCTCTGTATAAATCAGCATAGTGTAATTTTACAAATGTAAATGTGTGCAGGTTAAAAGCAGGTCTATAGAAATGGATTATTCCTGTACTTTCAAGACATGCAGCTCAGATTCCCATCCTTTGTCATAATATTTGAATTTTGATTTCATGACTTTGAGTTCAGGCGGCATGGTGGGGCAGTGGGTAGCGCTGCTGCCTTGCAGTTAGGAGACCCAGGTTCGCTTCCCGGGGCCTCCCTGCATGGAGTTTGCATGTTCTCCCCATGTCTGCGTGGGTTTCCTCTGGGTATTCCGGTTTCCTCCCACAGTCCAAAGACATGCAGGTTAGGTGCATTGGCGATTCTAAATTGTCCCTAGTGTGTGTGTGCCCTGTGGTGGGCTGGCGTCGTGCCCGGGGTTTGTTTCTTGCCTTGCGGGCTGGGATTGGCTCCCGTGACCCTGTAGTTAGGAAATAGTGGGTTGGATAATGGATGGATGGACTTTGAGTTCCTTGGGCTGTTAATGTAGGAAACATGCCAAAAGTTGTTGCATCTGAAAGTGATTGAAATCCTTGGCAAATTCTAAATCCACTTACAAAGTTTCTTTTCATGATTTCTACAGACTGCACATTGCCTAAGACTTTTTTTCCCAAGGCACTGCAAACATACTGGCATGGCACCTGTATGAGGCATCCGTTTCAATTGTGTGCAGGTCTTTTAACAAATGAAATCACTTAAAAGCAGAAAATATACCCATCTTTGTAATAAATTCTTGCAATATCCAGAATTTCATTTGATAGTAACCATCTATGCAAAAACATGCAGCTTCATGACCATAACAATGGCATAAAATTACTGTTCTTTGCTGTTGCACAAGAAGACCCCCCAACACACACTGTATGATGTATATACCCATATTATCACTCTGTAATATCTCTGAAGGGACACCTTCCCACCCTCCAACTTTGATGGTATGTACCTAACCCTCTCCCTCTGACACCAAGTCCATAACCTCCCACCTTCTGATGTGTTCATTTGTCTCCCTCAGGTATTAGTCTGTTTTTATGGGCAAATTTGCTATTTTAAAGCTGTCCTTGGGCTGTAATTTTTTTAGGATCTAGCAACCCTGACGAGAACTACACTTCAAACATACAGTTCTCAGGGATATTGTGGGCAGGTCATTACATCTGGCATAATAGTTGCCAGGAGGCTGTGAAAAGTGCCGGAATGACAAAAAAGTAAATGTGCTGGTACTCTATATTGGTTTGTAGCAACTGATTTCAAAGACAGTGTTTGCAAGTAAAGCAAACACCAAAGAGCATAAATTAGAAGTGCCTGCACAGAGAATGGCTGAGTACTGACCCACTGCAAGCACTGTGTGGAAATGGATTGGACTTAAGGGCAGAAATCTCATATTGTGTGAGTGCGTGGGGCTTGGGTTTTGGTCTGTAAACTAGGCTGCTACAGGGTTCTGTATGTGTACCATTATGAGTTAGGATTGAGAGTGGCGTGTGCAGACATTGAAGACAAGAACAGCATTACTGGCCCGGTACGTATTTAGTGCATTTTAATTACCCATGAATAGTTTTTACATTGTGTCATATTGTGTACTCCGTTTTTTTCTTAATCTTAATTATGAAAGATAAACATTGCAACAACAGTAATTGAAAACAAATACATGCATTGCCAGAGGGTACATTAAAGGAAATTACAAATATTAAGTCATTAAAACTTTAATGTTACTTGATGTTAAAATTATCTTAACGTACAATTTAACTTCATTTTCAAATAGAAGAAACAAAGGCTACTGATAACTTTTTTTAGATTTAAACATGAAAAGTTGCCAATATGATTAGGTTAATATTTTTTCTCTGCATTTTTTAATCTTGTACTGATAACTTTTTTTAGATTTAAACATATGAAAAGCTGCTAATATGATTAGGTTAACTTATACTGATAACTATTTTTTAGATTTAAACATATGAAAAGTTGCTAATATGATTAGGTTAATATTTTTTCTCTCTGCATTTTTTAATCTTATAAAACCAAATAGGATATTCTTTAAACTTCTTCTTGTTCTTTCGGCTGAACCTTTTTTCTTTCTTTTTTTTTTCAAGATGAGATACTGTGACGATGCAGGTTCAGCTCCATGCTCCCATATTACTTCTGGGAGCTCTCGAACCCGACACCGTTGGTAATGTCACCAATGAGCTGAACAGTGAGGCACAACAATGAAGCAAGGGGATGGTGTAAAAAGTGCTAAGTGCTTTTATTAAAAACAGCAAAATCCAAAACAGTGTTCAAATAAATTGTGCAGTGCTTCAAATATGTCATTAAGTAAATAATCCAATAAAACAGGTGAACTGTGGAGGTTAAAAACACAATAGAAAAAAAATACTTTAAAACGAGGTTTAAAAAAACAAGGGCTGGAGGCAGTCTTTCTTTAAACGTCCGGTGCATAATTTTTCCTTACTGGCAGCTCCCCTGCGTCTCCCATTCGGGCCCCACAACAGGGTAGTCGCCCAGCTAGCAAATGCAGTTCCCTTAAATACTGGTCCAGTAGCCCTCTGATCCCTGGCTACGTCGGGCTTGGTCCAGTAGCCCTCCGATCCCTGGCTACGTCGGGCTCCAGCCGGACCGAGACTTGGGTTCCTTCCCTAGCGGCCAGGGCGCTCATGCTGGGGTTCAACACGCCCAAAGCCTACACGACTCTGCTTCCTTCAGCGGCCAGTCGACTCCACTACCGGTCACTCCAGCTCCTCTAAACTGCTCAGCTGGAGCAACCACTTCAATCTGCCCCCTCCGAGACTCTGCCAAACACTCCTCCAGGGCTCTCCTACCAGCTGCAATTACCGTCCAACCCTCTCTCACTCTCACGCACCGGCTTTCTCCTTTCTTCTCCTTCTCCCCCCTCGCGGTTCTATTATATGCTCCGGGGGCGTAGATCAGGTGTGGCAATCAGCAGCTTCTGGCAACAATTACAAATGCGGACGACTCCTCACCTGTACACTTAAGCGTGGACCATCCGCATCAGGAGTCACCCGGGAACTGCTCCGGCCACACTACCATGCCCCCTCTCTAAGCCACGAGTGCGGCGATTATTTAAAAAGTGGCCTTCGATCTGAGCTGTGGACCCGCTATACCACAGGGACTAGATAGAAAACTACTTTTCTCTATTGGTTTTACTTGGGGGTTTTACTTGGGTTTATTAAATATAGATTAGAAGTTTTTCAAGCAGTTTTGCATTTATATAAGCACTAGCAAAATACCCGCGCTTCGCAGCAGAGAAGTAGTGTGTTAAAGAAGTTTTGAAAAAGAAAAGGACACATTTTAAAACCGTTGTAAAGATAACACGTTTCATTCATCGAAGTGTTCACTACCCAAATCGGTACTCGTGAATCTAAGATGTTTAACAGGCATTTCCGGTATTAAGTTGTGGATTTGCCTGCGAATATTTAGTGGCAGCGTGTCTATGAACTTAATTTAAACTTAAGCTTTACACCTTGCTTTCCTATTGATATGTCTACAAAGGCTTGTTCAGATTCAGAGGGTTGTTCCTTTCTTACTGCATCAATAAACAGCTCGTCTTCCTCTTTATCTGAGACATCACACACTGCATGCACGAGTTTACCTTTCCCAGTCCTGCAAAGTCAGTTCACGTGAGCCGCTCGGAGTACATGTATCGAAGCTTCTCAGCTGTGCTTGTGCTATCTCGTGTGATCTTGCGATGTCCACGGCTTTATTTAATGTTAGCTCAGACCCGGCACTTTAAAGTTTCTCTTGCAGTTTTGCTGAGTTTGTGCCAAACACTATTCTATCCCTGACCATCTCATCTTCGTTTGCATAAGCACAGTCCTTCACCAGCATTTGTGCCAAACACTATTCTATCCCTGACCATCTCATCTTCGTTTGCATAAGCACAGTCCTTCACCAGCAATTTTAACTCCGTTACAAAGTGATGAAAAGTCTCGTTTATACCCTGCATCCTCTCATTAAACTTGTATTCGTCTTAGGCATGACAAACGCCAGCGGCAGTGTGTCTATGAACCTAATTTAAAGTTAAGCTTTACACCTTGCTTTCCTATTCGTTTGCATAAGCACAGTCCTTCACCAGCAATTTTAACTCCGTTACAGCAATTTTAACTCCGTTACAAAGTGATCCAAAGTCTCGTTTATACCCTGCGTCTTCTCATTAAACTTGTATCTTGCGAATATCGTATTCGTCGTTGGCATGACAAACGCCAGCGGCAGCCTGTCTATGAATTTAATTTAAACTTAATGTTTACACCGTGCTTTGTTTCCGCAGTAGCTGCACTTATGAATATGCTTGTATGCATCACTCGCTTCATATTCTTTTGCTGCCTTCTCAATTGTGTAATGCGTTTTTTGAACAGGTTTCATTCATCGAAGTGATCAATACCCAAATCAGAACTCATGAATCTAAGATGTTTAACAGGCATTCCTGGTAATAAGTTGTGGATTTGCCTGCGAATATTCAGTGGCAGTGTGTCTATGAACATAAGCTTTACACCTTGCTTTCCTATTGATATGTCTACAATTTTTCCTTTTCTTTTTCATTAATTCTTTAACACACTACTCCTCCTGCGCTTCGAAGCGCAGGTATTTTGCTAGTATATATATATATATATATATATATATTATATATATATATATTATATATATATATATAATCACACATACAGTAGAGGCGCCACGGTGGCACAGTAGGTAGCCTTGCAGTTAGGAGACCCGGGTTTGCTTCCTGGGTCCTCCCTGCGTGGAGTTTGCATATTCTCCCCGTGTTTGCGTGGGTTTCCTCCGGGTACTCCGGTTTCCTCCCACAGTCCAAAGACATGCAGGTTAAGTGCATTGGCAGTCCAGAATTGTACCTAGTGTGTGCTTGGTGTGTGTGTTTGTGTGTGTGTGTGCCCTGCGGTGGGCTGGCGCCCTGCCCAGGGTTTATTTCCTGCCTTGCACCCTGTGTTGGCTGGGATTTGCTCCAGCAGACCCCCGTGACCCTGTAGTTAGGATATAGCGGGTTGGATAATGGATGGATGGATATATACAGTATATATATATAGGTATGTATATGTATATATATGTACAGTATATATGTCTATATATATATTGTGACAGATTAGGGCCTCTATTGCTTCCTTAAACCCTCGGATCAAATATCAGACACCAGTTAAAAGCCCCAAAGTTGAACTTATTATAATAATAAAGTGCATAAAGCACCCTCCTCTCCACAATACTCATAAACAAATCAATAATTCTCAATAAACCAATAATTCTCCAATAATCAATCCTCCTCTCTCAGACGCGTTGCCACCCTGCCACCCAGCTCAGCTTGTTTGTCTGGGATTTCCCAGAGTCCTTTATAGTCCTTGACTCGGAAGTGTTTCGCTCCTCTCAGTCCATGTGATTGGCAATACTTCTGGGTCAGATAAAAACTCTTCTTTTTCATCCCGGAAGTACGTAATTTCCTCTGTCACTGTGACCAGGACGTACTTCCGGGGTATAGGGCAAATACAAGTCTCTGAGCCTCCCTGCAGCGTCCCCGTGCGGCCCCATGGTATCCATCAGGGCTGTGAAGGAAAACTCCAATATCCATGATGCCCTGCTGGAATTCGGGGCACCTCCATACTGCCAGAAGGGCTCCATCTAGCGGCTTGGGGGTATTGGCCAGGATGAACGGCCGGCCATAGTTCACAGTACTACCCACGGCGCAGCGAAGAACCAGGGTTCGAAGCCCTGTGAGGGACGTCGTCCTCTAGGAGGAGCTATTGGTCGGGCCTTGGCGAAGTCCAGAAAACTTCCAGGAGAACCTTGGGGGAATATTATATAAATAAGAATTGTCATTCCTAGTCCTCCCAGGACAACGTTGCCATACATGGCCTGGACTGTTAAATACTTAAAACCCTCTGTCTTTCATAAAGCATAGTTGGAACAAACTGTGTTACTACACCCTTGTAAGTATTACTTTGACAATATTGCACTGAAAAAATGTGTAAATTCCAGTGATAATGGCAAAAACCAAATCAATTAACAAATGAAATGAGAAAGAGCATTATTACCCTTAGAAGTGTATGCCCTTCATTTAGACAAATTACAAAAAAAATCAAACTGTCACTGAGTACAGTGGTGCCCTGCACAATTCAAAGGCATTTTGAAACTGGAAGAAACTCTTGATATGAAGAGATCTGGCAGACCCAAAGTCACAACCCGTAAATATATGTAGAGTTACATGTTCCTGATTAACTGAAAAAAAAATTCTTGGCTACTTGAACACATCTTGATGATGTAAAGAATTTAATAGTTGGCAACTCTCATCATACTTTCGGTCTATGCCTGATAAGAGTGTAAATGATAGTAGGTCTGACAGTAAGTCATGATAGAAATCATGATTTGATTTTCACCTGTATCTTTTTGTATTTGTCTTGATCTTATTTATGTTTTGTAAGCTAAGCTATAGTAATCTCTCACTCTTTGTGGATTAACACAAATGAACAACTCTGTGAGTTACTGAACATGTCTATACCAATGGAAAGTATAACACACACAGATTGCTTCAGGACAGGCTTCTATGACAGACATTTTGGGACGCTTATTTTTATTTAAAAATCATTCAAAAGCTGATTAAGATCAAGAAAAATCATAATTTTGAAGTGGCTGAAGAACCTAAAAGCATAATATTATTATGGAAAATTTTCTACTGACAAGAAACAGTGTAAATTATTAATTTGATTCACTTGTTCAAACATGCACGTGTCAATTGTTTTCTTTCTCTCTGCCATATCTTCAACAACAATAACAGCAGCAGCATTTTTCCCTAAAGCAATGAAAAACAAATTAAAATTGGATAAGAAAAATAAATCTACCTAAAGCCTAAAAATGCAATGATTTTGTACAACGGTTTTATGTGACGCTTTTATGTCATGTTTATTGTCATGCTTTAAATCGGGCTTATTTTAAAACCCACATATATATGTTTGGTATCATTCTTTTCTGAATTTATCGAACTTTAATGTGATCATTTTTTAAATTTTAAATTAAAATATCAAGAACTCACGTCCCGCGAGACAAGACTTTGTGCCAAGAGATTTAACCATGCCTGGGGCCGGAAATAAAAGACAAAGTTTAGGACAGCTGCTGTACAGGCTTTAAAATTTTCAAAGCGCGGCGCGAGATGCAGATCACTCGGCACTGCAGCAGCAATCCAGCAGCTGATTGAGCAAAGAGGAGGTAAAAAAAAAAACTGTTTCTCATTTTATCACTATTTAAGAAGGGGTTTCGGAGGAGTAGATGTGACTTATATGTGCTATTCACTTTAGCACTTAATAGATCTGCTCTGTGAGTTTCCATGTTCTGAAAGTTTGTTGCGGGTCTGCTGTTGCTTTTAGACCTGGCAAATTAGGTCAACCTTAGGTTCACTATTTCCATTGTGCTAATGGATGTTCCTTTACAGATGATTTGAAACATGTTATTAAACTCATCACAAATACCCCGTTTCATGACACACCTGTATTTTCATTATTTTTTAATTGTTATTAGATCAGCACCATGATAGCATCTCTTGTTCTTCTCCTTTTTCTGGATTCAAATTGAAAGACTGAATTATTATTACTTGTTATTATTTATTTATATATTACTATCTGT
>JANRMT010062795.1:14160907-14179723 GCA_026402145.1 Polypterus bichir lapradei
CTGAATTATTATTACTTGTTATTATTTATTTATATATTACTATCTGTTCACTTACCTATTATTTATTCATAATTTATCCATTTTTAGCATAGTACAATTCTTTACCTGTCTTGTACTTGTCCTGTGTTTATGTATATGTTGTTCCTGGGGAATGTTATTTCATGCCACCGCATGCTGAAAATATGGATGGTATGACAATAAAACCACCTGACTTGATTTGACTTGACCTGAAAGAATTTTCAAGTATAATAAAGAACTATCTGTATTTTTTTGTTGACCTGGACAAAGAATTTGATTAAACTGGCTAAAACTGTTAAGGATAATAAGAGACATAGGAGTAGATTAAAGAAACAGGATGTTGACTCACACCAATCAATCTTGAGAGAATAATTAAATAATAATTAAAGAAGCACTGAAAAAACGAGTTGTGGTAAAAGTTGCATTCACCCAGATTGGCAAATGATAAAGTAATTACATCAAGCGATGAATAAGGACGACACAAACTAATGAAGAAATTAGATTATGTATGTAAGATGTATGGAATTTAGATCAATATAAAGAAAACAAAAGTGTTGTGTACTGTATATCAAAGGAAAAAAACAACTAAACCAAGTATAATAAAAATTGGGGATCACATCTTGGAAGAAGTGGACAGCTCTAAATATTTGAGAAGTATGCTGTCAAGGGATGGAAGAAGTGAAAAAGAAATAAAAATATGTATTGCAATGGGAAAAGAAACCTTCAATGCAAAATGAAATTTGCTAACAAATAAGAATTAGAATTAGAAGCCTTTATTGTCATACCATGTATAACGAAGTTACAGACCAAGTACTCCTTCAGATGCAACGAGAAACAGTCAGTTATTTACACATATATGACACCTGAAAGACTCTGAGATGGTGAGAAATAAGATTCTCTGGTCTGATGAGAAGAAGATAGAACTTTTTGGCCTTAATTCTAAGCGGTATGTGTGGAGACAACCAGGCACTGCTAATCACTTGTCCAATACAGTCCCCACAGTGAAGCATGGCGGTGGCAGCATCGTGCTGTGGGGGTGTTTTTCAGCTGCAGGGACAGGACGACTGGTTGCAATCGAGGGAAAGATGAATGCGGCCAAGTACAGGGATATCCTGGACAAAAACCTTCCCCAGAGTGCTAAGGACCTCAGACTGGGCCGAAGGTTTACCTTCCAACAAGACAATGACCCTAAGCACACAGCTAAAATAACGAAGGAGTGGCTTCACAACAACTCTGTGACTGTTCTTGAATGGCCCAGCCAGAGCCCTGACTTAAACCCAATTGAGCATCTCTGGAGAGACCTAAAAATGGCTGTCCATCAACGTTTACTGTCCAACCTGACAGAACTGGAGAGGATCTGCAAGGAGGAATGGCAGAGGATCCCCAAATCCAGGTGTGAAAAACCTGTTGCATCTTTCCCAAGAAGACTCATGGCTGTATTAGCTCAAAACGGTGCTTCTACTAAATACTGAGCAAAGGGTCTGAATACTTAGGACCATGTGATATTTCAGTTTTTCTTTTTTAATAAATCTGCAACAATTTCAAAAATTCTTTTTTTTGTCTCTCAATATGGGGTGCTGTGTGTACATTAATGAGGGAACAAATTAAATGATTTTAGCAAATGGCTGCAATATAACAAAGAGTGAAAAATTGAAGGGGGTCTGAATACTTTCCATACCCACTGTAGATACCTGCATTAGAACTTCTGATACTGGAGGAATTTCAAACTTCATAGTCTTGAGGGGTAAACAGCTTAACACATCTGCATTAGTAATTTGTTTTTCTTAGTGATATTGAAGTTCAAAGTCATATGTATTTAACAGTAATGACCACCTGAGCATGTGAGGGGAAATTATTTGTGGTGTAAGCTGATTTCCTTTAAATAGTCCTAAAAATGGTTTGTGGTCTGTGATGATCATGAAACTCCTACCATATAGGTGTACTCGTGAAATGTATTTACTCCTGCAACCATAGCCAATGCTTCTTTATTAATTTGTGTAGAATTTCTCTCTGTGCAGGTCATAGTCATTGAGTAATATGCAATTGGCGCTTCATGACCACCACTTGTGACTCAGAAAAGCTCCTATCCCATAGGGTGAATTATGACAGGTAAGATTAAGTGGTTTCTCTAAGTCAAAATGCACTAAAATACAATTTGATGATAGTAGCTTTTTAACTTCGTTAAAAGCTCTCTGATAGGTGTCTGGCCATTTTCAGATGGCTGTCTCAGAAATGTCTGCAGCTCCTGCTTATTACTTGGTGTTGGAGCTTCATGGATCACTTTAACATTTGTGGCAGTTGGATGAATTCCTTCAGCATATACTGAGAACCTTTGGAACTCCACACTTGGCACATCAAACACACATTTGGCTTTTTTAGCCTCAGTCCTACATTGGCAAATCGTTGTAGTACTAAATGCAACTTTTCAGCTAAGGCTTGCATGGTCTCTTCCCCAATTAAAATATCATCAAAAAAAGGAACCACTCTTGTGAGGCCTGAGAGGAGGCCATCCATCAATTTCTGAAAAATCTCAAGAGCAATACAAACCCTATACTGTAGGCCAGTAGTTCTGAATGCACCCTTGTGTGTAATTTTGGTCTGTGCATATGCAACTGATAGATGTAATCTGGTATGGGTGATCCTGTAATGAATTATTAATTGAGCATTTGTAGTCGGCACATATTAGGTGGCCCAAATACAGTGAGTTACCAAAAGTAATGAACCCCCTGCTTCACCAGACAATCTGTGGCAATACTGTGTATTTTTGTTAACTAAATACCGAAAGGTTTAAACCACTCTCCACAAGTTGAATATCACAGGGTACAATAGGAGTAGCATTCACTGGCCATAAGGCATGGAAGGACTCCTCTGAGATTAATGAATACTTACATCCTGAGTCCACTTCCATCCTGCATGGATCTCCTTGTAATGTGACAACAGTACATGTCTTGTGCTGGCTATACAAGCTCCCACATTGTTGATGAGTTCTGCCGAATAGACACTTGTATCAGGCTCATCTTCAAAGCTCTCTGCAGCCGCACTGCCTCTTTGTTCTACTTTGCGAGATGCACTTTCCCTTGCTGGCTTGCCTTTCACTGGATAAGTCCACTGGTGACATACTCTCTGTAGATGCCCACAGTGCTTGCTTGCATTTATGACACACAGCTTCTCTGAAACAATGAACATCATGTATGTGATTCCCCTAGAACTGCTGCAATTTCCTTCAGCAGGGTCCAAAGTGTCTGAGTGTAAGGAATACGATTTTGCTTTTGGTTCTGATGCAGCTGATTTATGTCTCATGTGCACATTTTAACAGACGATTCCTGTATTTCTTATGAGTGTAGTGATGAAGCCTCATATGCAAGTGCTTCTTCTCTGGAGAGCCTAATCTTTGACCCCACATACAAGTCTGTCTCTCAGCAAGGAATCCAAACTGTTACCAAAATTGCAATTTTCAGACAACCGCCAAAGTTCTGCAATGTAAGCTGCAATGCTTTAATTCTAATTTTTTTTTAAAATGTTACAATTTTCTTATAAGACCTGTCACTGGGTTTTGCAGGGGAAATAAGCAACCTAACAACTGCAATTATTTTATTTTCAATCACAGCAACATTTGCACGCCTCTGGTCAGTATCTGTTACTTTGTTAGCTTCCAGAAAGAAATTCAGTCTCCCTACATACAGTACAAATCCCATGAGGCTGGATTTGATATGTTCAACTCCTCAATGTGCCAATAATAATAATGCCATTCCATGTATTATATATTGTGAGACTCCCAGCAGAGTTCGACAAACTCCCAACTGTGCTGTGCAATGAAACTGTCTAAAAGGGCAGGGGTGGTTGTCTGCTGCTGGTTCAACTACAAGTTTGCAAGCTAGGTGTGTAATGTGTCTGTTGCCCAATGGTTAATGCAGGGAACATTTAAAACCAGCCACTGACCTGGCCGTGTGCTCACTTTCTGTCTTTTCTCCGAGGATGGCCATCTTTTCTTTTACTCTGAAGAAGGGAGCTAAAGGATGATGTCAGCGTCAGTGCTTGCTTGCCGTGTGTTTGAATACTGAAGTGACAGCTCCCATATGAAAATGCTTTTGACTGTTCCTGCATTCACAACAATAAAGCTGATTTTTTTGGAAACCTGGACTCAACTTCTTCTCTCTTGTGCAAGTGACCCACACATCACAAGTGGTACCAAGACTGGGGTCTTACACAGATGGATACCCAATAGCCTCAGCATGAGGTGCCTGCAGAGGTTCTAGCCCCTAGCCGTGCCAGGAATATGCTTGAGAAGATGGCTCCTTTGGATGACCCTGAGTGTTTTCTCTTTTGTTTTGAACGCACGGCTACATCGATGCACTGGCACAGGTGAGACTGGGCTGCCATCCTGATCCCCTTTTTGACTGGGGATGCTCTGCAAGTTGTGCGAAACCTCCCTTTTGAGAGACTTGATGATTATGATGTCCTGAAGCAGTACATTCTTGTTCAAGCTCAGGAGCAGGACTTTTCCAAATCTGGTTCTACAGAGACACCTCAAGCTCATTGTCAAAAAGCTTGCTATTGACACCATGTTGTCTGGGATAAACGACAAACTCTTTGATGAGATGCTCCGAAGTAATGTTAAAACTTTGTTGGATTGGAAGGGGCCCAAACCACTTGGAGGCAGAGAGGCAACCCTAGTCTGGCTCCAATTCCTGTACAACAGTCACGTCCCCACGCCACTGGGGAGGACAGCTGGCTTGCACCTTCAGCCTTCTCAGATGGGGCTGTTGCTTTGGGCTTTGAGGAAACATTGGCTAGGGAAGAGGGAGTGGCTGCATTGGGCTCTGGAGATGCATTGGCAGACTCATAGCCAGAGTCTGCACGCTTACAATGAGCTGACAGCAGCTTAGATTTTGCATTTGAACAAGCACATGTCACAGATGATTTTGCATTTGAACAAGCACATGTCACAGATGATTGTTACTATGTAGAGCAGGATGGCCCTAGTTTCAAAACTCTGCACTTTTTAGTTAAGAATGGCTTCTTGTATTGGATGATTTCTGTTGGCATTGTGGGCGAGCTGATTGAAAAGTTCATGGTCCCTAGCAGTCACAGAGAGACGATATTGAAAATTGCTCACACATGTCTTGGGGGAGCATCTTGGCGTGGAGAAGACAAGGGCTTCAGAATGGTTTTATTGGCTGAATATGGGCAGAGATGTGGAGCAGTTTTGTAAGGTCTGTGCCAAAATGGTGCCGAAAAACCTCACAATTGAGCAGAAGGACAATCGAAAAAACGCATTCCTGTGGTTCCCCAGCCCCCTTATTCACCTGACCTCAGTCCGTGTGACTTTTTCCTTTTTCCTAAACTGAAAAATGTCCTCAAAGGACGTCATTTTGGGACTTTAGAAAACATCCAAAAGAGTGTAACGGACATGCTGAAGACCATACCGGTTGAAGACTTCCAGCGCTGCTACCAACAGTGGGAACAACGTCTCCATCGGTGTGTAGCTGCCCAAGGGAACTACTTTGAAGGGGATAACATTGATGTTTGAAAAAAATAAAAACTTTGGTAAATAAAAAATCAGTCTCATTACTTTTCTGCCACACCTCGTATAGGGGACAGTTTAAGGGCTCAGATAATTGTGATCTTACCCCGGAAAGCCAGAGGGCACTGTTGACTAATACCTCTTCTCTTCCTCTCTCTGCAGACCGGAAGATTGACAATCATGACACCTCTGATGTCACTTCTGGTTTCCTCCTGCCTGGACCTGCCTCTTCCTTTCAAGATCTTTTTTTACTGGAAGCAATGGCATTAGTTATTCTGTCTTGGAGACTTGCGTTTTTTCTTTTTAAGTGCTTTACACACATTTTGTTTTGAATATACAGGATTTGCCTTTAACAACAACAGCATTTATTTATATAGCATATTTTCATACACATTATGTAGCTCAAAGTGCTTTACAAGATAAAGAAAAGTTTGTAAAAAATAAAAATATAAAAATAAGATTAGGCAATACTAAATAGCAAAGCATAAAGTAAGGTCTGATGGCCAGGAGGACAGAAAAAACAAAAGAAAACTCCAGAGGGTGGGTAGAAAATAAAATAAAATCTGCAGGAGCTCCAGGCCACAAGACCACCCAACCCCCACTGGGCAATCTACCTAACATAAATGATCTCAATCAGTCCTCATGGTTTTCAGGCTTCACATGGAAGAATTATATGATGATGGTCATGTGGAGATCTGGACTTCAATCCATCAATGTAAGGTCTACATATTGCCTTGATCTGGTGGTGGTGGCGCAGATAGCTGCTAGAGAAAACCATAAAGATAACAGCAGAAAAAGTAGGGGTTAGTACGTTGTCACAAACTCGAGACAGAGTCATACAAAGTTTTGGGGCAACCACCCGTATAATTTGGTTTCCTGGCTGCAAAGTCGCTTTAAATAGATACAGCACTGATGTGCACAAAACTGAGTCCAAAACAGAACTGAGGGAAAAGGTGGAGGCTTTTAAAGGGGAAGACAGGAAGTGAAGTCAAAGAGGTCAGGCTCATGTAGGTCATCTGCCATTGGTGCGAGCCCGGACGTGAAATCACAGGGGCCGGAGCCGGCAAGGTCTCCTTCCATTGGCTCGGTCCCAGAAGTGACGTCAAGAGGACCAGGTGGAATCTTCCGTGAATGGTATGCAGGCAAGGGAGAAAAAGAGTCAGTGCACTCTGCCACATCCCGGTATTTCTCGGAACTGCCCTTACTCAAGCCCTTTTGCCGCCTCCCATGCGCACGTGTGTGACAACGTATTGTGGAGCCATGATAAAAATTATAATTAAAGGCATATAAAGAATATCAGGGTTATACTAAAATGAAGCTATAAGAAAGTCATGTTAAAACAATGAGTTTTTAGCAGTATTTTACAGTGCTCCATCATATTAGCTTGGTGAATTTCTATCTGTAAGCTATTTCAGATTTTAGGTGCATAACAGCAGAACGGTGCCTCACCACTTCTTTTTAGTTTAGCTCTTGGAATTATAAGCAGACACTCATTTGAAGATCTAAGGTTACGATTTGGAGTGTAAGATCAAAGACATTCTGAAATATAGAATAGAGCGAGATTATTTAAAACTTTGTAAACCATAAGCAGTATTTTAAAGTGAATTCTAAATGGCACAGGTAACCAAGTGTGCAAACTGACGACATGAAGAATCGTTGTTGCGCCGAACTGGAATCGTCCCCGCATAAATAAAAGTCATCCAGATGATCTGGATCTGCATTATTAGATCTGGACCACCCTATATTTAGTACCATAACATATTCATATTCTCATATCTTCTGTTCAAGACCTTCTATAATAATTCCCTTTATCTCCGATGCCTTTTGAAAGTGAACAGCCAGTGGTTCAATGGCCATTGCAAAGAGCATTGGTGACAGGGGGGCATCCTAGCCCCAGTACTACGTTGTAGTTTGAAGTAGTCTGAAGTAATGTTATTAATACAAACTGAAGCTTCTGGACTGGTACAATCATCCATGCACATATATATGGCCCAAACCCAATTTTATGCAATGTAGTGAATAGGTAGTCCCATTCAACCATATTAAATGCTTTTTCTGCATCTGGGGTGTTAGACCTTATGGTCGAATATATTACATTAAACAGGCGTTGATAATTGGAAGCTAAGTGTCTGCCTTTAATCTAGTTTGGTCTTTTGATACTATCAAAGGAAGCACTTTCTCAATCCTTCTACAGTTGTGCTTGAAAGTTTGTGAACCATTTAGAATTTTCTATATTTCTGCATAAATATGACCTAAAACATCATCAGATGTTCACTCAAGTCCTAAAAGTAGATAAAATGAAACCAGTTAAACAAATGAGATAAAAATATTATACTTGGTCATTTATTTATTAAGGAAAATGATCGAATATTACATATTTGTGAGTGGCAAAAGTATGTGAACCTTTGCTTTCAGTATCTAGTGTGACCCCCCTTTGCAGCAATAACTGCAACTAAACGTTTCTGGTAACTTTAGATCATTCCTGCACACCCGCCTAGAGGAATTTTAGCCCATTCCTCCGTACAGAACAGCTTCAACTCTGGGATGTTGGGGAGTTTCCTCACATTAACTGCTCGCTTCAGGTCCTTCCACAACATTTTGATTGGATTAAGGTCAGGACTTTGACTTGGCCATTCTGAAACATTAACTTTATTCTTCTTTAACCATTCTTTGGTAGAACGACTTGTGTGCTTATGGTTGTTGTCTTGCTGCATGACCCACCTTCTCTTGAGATTCAGTTCATGGACAGATGTCCTGACATTTTCCTTTAGAATTATTTGATATAATTCAGAATTCATTGTTCCATCAATGAAGGCAAGCCGTCCTGGCCCAGATGCAGCAAAACAGGCCCAAACCATGATACTACCACCACCATGTTTCACAGATGGGATAAGGTTCTTATGCTGGAATGCAGTGTTTTCCTTTCTCCAAATATAACGCTTTTCATTTAAACCAAAAAGTTCTATTTTGGTCTCATCCATCCACAAAACATTCTACCAATAGCCTTCTGGTTTGTCCATGTGATCTTTAGCAAACTACAGACGAGCAGCAATGTTTTTTTGGAGAGCAGTGGCTTTCTCCTTGCAACCCTGCCATGCACACCATTGTTCAGTGTTCTCTTGATGGTGGACTCATGAACATGAACATTAGCCAAAGTGAGAGAGGCCTTCAGTTGCTTACAAGTTACCCTGGGGTCCTTTGTGACCTCGCCGACTATTACATGCTTTGTTCTTGGAGTGATCTTTGTTGGTCGACCACTCCTAGGGCCTCATGTATAAACGGTGCGTATGCACAGAAATGTTGCGTAAGAACTTTTCCACGTTCAAATCGCGATGTATAAAACCTATACTTGGTGTAAAGCCATGCACTTTTCCATGGTACCTCATACCTTGTCGTACGCAAGTTCTCCGCTCGGTTTTGCAGACTGGCGGCACCCAGCGTCAAAGCAGTTATACTGTTCCTGTGTGGTAACTCTTTTATTTTTCTGACGCGGCTTTATAAATACACTGAAACTAACCGCATATTGTTTATTAGTGTAATGCATCTGATTGTAATTAACTTGTAACAATATAATGGTCCAGGGAATAGCCATAGAATTCCAAATACCATAACTGCTTTAGCGTTGTTACTCTCACTGCACCTTCTTCTTCTTCCTTCAGCTGCTCTCATTAGGAGTTGCCACAGCGGATCATCTTTTTCCATATTACTCTCACTGCACCACTCGGAGTATTTATATCACTGTATCTGAGTGTGAATCACAGCAGCAGCTGATCGGAAAGAGAATTATCGGTATACAGCATCAGGCACACGCTACCTCAGTCACGGCAAAATGTTTCAAAGCCTTTCCTGCACGGACCTCGCAGTTCAGAAACAGTTTCATCCCAAGAACTATAAACACACTCAATCAATTGCTCCTTGTAGAACTGTTTGTACTTATAAGTACAATTACCTCACTGTAAACTTGCACTACAGTTATAATATTGCACAACCTGAGCCACTTTATAAAGCACGTATTTACATATGATGACGATATCATTTTTAAGATGAAATAAAGCAAAATATGTTTATTATATTATACAGGTAAAACTTTAACTTCATCTAAATAATCTATATTCTTCACTGGGACTGGCGTGAAGGATAGGATAATTAAACATGTACTACGAAGATAGTTCAATGTTCCTTAATCGTTTTGAAGAATCGGCGCTTTAAGCTTACAGATGGCTTAACATCTATTACAGAGCTGATTGTGTGGCGATCGGTTACAGAAAAGCAAAAACTGCAGGGCGGCCACAGCAATATATATTGAATATAAAACAGAAAGAGAAAATAACGACACAGCTAAAAACGCAGCGGCAAATTTTGCCAATAGTTAAACGCTTGTGTCATGAGCATGAGGCGGCTATGCAGTGTCCGCAACGGACATGGCCATCCGCCGTGCATAAGATACCATATTGACATTAGCGGGCAAAGGGGCTACCGATTCTTTCTCTGCAAAGGGCCGCCACAAGCCTAGAGCCGCCCATGAGTACTGCTGCAATAAATAATTTCATCGAAGGTCGCGCACAATCACTGAGCCGTGAAACCCATGTTTAATAACGTGATTTAACTCCTGTCATCATGAAAATGATATCATGTATACATCTCAGTATTTTAGTTATTCAGAGAGCTGTAATATACAATACAATATACAATACAGTTTATTTTTGTATAGCCCAAAATCACACAGGAAGTGCCACAATGGGCTTTACCAGGCCCTGCCTCTTGACAGCCCCCCAGCCTTGACTCTCTAAGAAACCTTGTAGGGAAAATGGAAGAAAACTTGGGAAAGGCAGTTCAAAGAGAGACCCCTTTCCAGATAGGATGGGCGTGCAGTGGGTGTCAAAAGAAGGTGGTCAATACAATACAATACACAGAAGAGAACAAATCCTCAATACAGTATAAAAATAAAAATTTTAGAAGTATGGAGCAGAATTTAACAGTAGATCATATCATATAATAAGATTTGGATATTTTTAGAGTCCTGGAGACCTCATCCATCAAGCTGCCTCCCCCATTTGGCCATTCCACAGCTAAAAACAGTGCTGGGCCAGCCAATCCAATGAAAGGACCCCTCTTTCCCATGATTCCTGCGATCCTCCATCAGGGATGACTTTACCATAGGCAGGCAAAACAACTTGGCAGATGGGCCATGGCACCAAGTGCAACATTTGAGTACCGAGAAGATAAACAGAATAGGTGAGGGTTAGTATTCAATTATAACTGTCATGTTACTTATGTTTTAGTGCTAATGAATAACAACAGAGATGCAGTATGTACAGTAAATCAGCAGCTCTAGTCAGGATATGCTAAACTGAAGTAGTGAGTCTTCAGCCGGGATTTAAAGGCTGAGACTGAAGGGGCATCTCTTATAGAAGCAGGCAGACCATTCCACAGTTTAGGGGCCCTGTAACTAATAGCTCGACCTCCCGCTGTTATTTTATAAATCCTTGGAATCATAAGCAGACCGGCATCTTGAGATCTTAATGTGCGCTCTGGTTTGTAAGTCATGATAAGTTCAGACAAGTAAGTCGGACCTTGGCCATTTAATGCTTTATATGTTAAAAGGAGGATTTTGAAATCTGCCCTAAACTTTACCGGGAGCCAGTGTAAGGATTTAAGAACTAGAGTTATGTGTTCGTATTTTCTTGTTCTTGTAATAATTCTTGCAGCCGCATTTTGGATTAACTGGAGGCTGTATAGAGAACAGTTTGAACAGCCAGTGAAAAACGCATTGCAGTAGTCAATCTGCATATATTATAAGCTGGAGGGGTGATCGCACCCCAAGAGGACACAGACGCCTCTGCGAAAACCCCTGAAACAGAGTCTACCTTCATATTGCTCCTTTCCTTCTCACTTACGCTATAACGCGTAATAAAGACCTCGCGCGGTACTCCGTTTACTTAAAAGCCTTGTGCAGCGCAGCGCTTGTCGGTTTTGGAATTGATTGTTTTGCTTTTACCTCTCCCTCTGTCTCATTATCTGCTCCTAGCAGAACTGTCATCTCTGACTTGTCATGGAGCACGTTTAAGCTTTTGAAAAAGAAACAAATGTTTTTTTGCAGCGTTTGAATAAAATTCCTGCTTTCTACAACCTCCTGTGTCTCTGTGCAAATCTGTGACCCAAGCGTGACAAGTGGTACCAGGAGTGGTTGCACAGATGGATGCCGCCAAAGACTTATTTCAAATGGCTAAAAGTTATGCACTTAAAGACTGGAAACTAAACATGGTTGACCCAATCCGTGCGCAAATTCAAGATTTGATACATAAAGTGCACTGCTGGTTTGAAGGAGACATGATGGAAAAAGTTGTCATGAATATATTACTGACCGGGATACCTGCAGTTCTTCGAGATGAATTTCTGCGTCATGATATTAAATCATTAACGATTATGTCCAGATGATTGGAGGGTTCACAGTCTGCTTGGAGAAAGAGCGGTGGATTTGGTGCCGCTTCGCAACCTGTGAACGAATGTCCAGGACATTCTTGTCGTTTCGATCGACAGCTACAACATCGACAAGCTGCAGGACCTGAAAATCGAATGGGGTCAGGTAGGACCCTGGGGAATCCAGTCATAGAAGAGATGCCTATTTCTGGAGAAACAGCAACAGCGGGCCGAGGAAACCGCGGATGTTGCAGAGGATATTTTAAAAGCGGAGCCGACCGTAGATGTTTCCGGTGTGATCAACTCAGCCATTTGGCAAAAGAATGTCGCTTGTCTCCAGCTCAATCAAGGGAAGTTGGACTGGCAGAGGTTTGTTGCTCAAATATTACATATTCTTCGGATGGAAAAGATGGCTTGTTGATCCTGGTGAAATTGGGGGGCAGAGAAATCTCAGCATTGTTGGACTCGGGAAGTGACCTTTGTATCGTGAGATGAGACTGTCTTGATGAACGATGCCTTAGAGACTGTGAGACTGTGAAAATACGCTGTGTACATGGTGATGTTAAAGATTATCAGACATTCCTTCTTCCTTTAACTTATAGGGGTCGCCACTTTAAAGCTTGGTCTACCATTTCAGACTCCTGCCCATGGCCATTACTCATAGGACGGAGAAATGCCCCTTTTCCTAGACTACTTAATAAATGTCAGGGACCAGTAGTCCAGTCCAATATTGAACTTAGTGGGGTGAGGGAGAAGAGAAAAACCAAGACAAAGAACTGGTAGTGGTCGGGGAAAATCTAGAGCCCAATTTAGATATTGAACCCGATCTCTCCAGTGAGACGGAGGTCACCCCCGACAATTTTCCAGAATGGCAGGCTTGTCCTTCTACATCTTCTCAGATTGCAAACGCCTCCGAACAGAAATCGAGCATTAACGAACAGTCAGATTTTGTGCGTTTGCAGCATACTGATAGCTCATTAGAATATGCATTTTAACAAGTTCGCTCTGCCAATGATTCATATTACCAAGAGCGCGATTCCGGGGGCGTGAAAACCCCGCACTTTATAGAAAAGGACGGTTGCCTTTTCAGAGTGATCTCAGATCATTTAAAGGGGGAATTTATTGAACAACTGGTTGTACCTGAAATACATAGGGAAACTGTTTTGCATCTGGCACATTCTAACATCTTGGGAGGGCACCTCGGTGCTGACAAAACCAGAGAGCGGTTATCAAAATGATTTTACTGGCTGAATATGGGAAAAGATGTTGAACGGTTTTGTACTTCGTAAGCCTCCTCGGGTTCCCCTTTGTCCTATGCCCATTTTAGAAGTTTCCTTTCAGCAGGTGGGATTAGATATTGTAGGCCCTTTACCTAAGACTAAAAATGGGTACCAATATTTGCTGGTATTGGTTGACTATGCAACACAATATCCAAAAGTGATTGCCCTGAAAAAGGCCAACTCCACAGCTGTAGCCAAAGCTCTGTGTGATATTTTTACTCGTGTTGGCATCCCTAGAGAAATCTTAACTGATCAAGGCATACCTTTTACTTCTCGCATGATGAAATAATTGTGTGATAGTTTTGCTATTAAGAAATTGAGTACCACTGTTTACCATCCACAAACAAATGGTTTGACTGAGCGATTTAACAAAACTTTGAAACAGATGATCAGACGAGTCGCTCATAATGATCCCACAACCTGGGACACTGTCCTGCCTTTTGTTTTGT
Source organism: Polypterus bichir lapradei (assembly GCA_026402145.1). NCBI lineage: Eukaryota > Metazoa > Chordata > Cladistia > Polypteriformes > Polypteridae > Polypterus > Polypterus bichir. The sequence goes on from JANRMT010062795.1 coordinate 14,174,599, forward strand.
ACGCGATGCGAGAATCACCACAGGCGTCCACTGGCTTGAGTCCGTTTGAGTTGTTATTCGGCAGACGGCCGCGAGGCATCCTGGATGTTGTACGAGAGGAATGGATAGGAAACAAGAGAGCAGCTGAAGGACCAAGCTTTGCAGATTGGCTAATTTCGTTATAAGACAGAATTTCTATGTTTCCTCTATTGCTGTGGAGCATCAACAACGAGAACAGGAAACTCAGAAGCGTCTTTACGATAGGCGCAGTAAGCTCCGTGAATTCAAACCTGGTGATTGTGTTTTGGTACTGGTTCTGTCTGACCTACACAAATTCTTAGCTAAATGGCAGGGCCCCACCATTATTGAGGAGTGTATGAGTCTGGTAAATTACAAGGTTAGAATACCAGGCCAGCGCAAACCATTCCAGATTTTACACATTAACCTCTTGAAGGAATGGCACGACCGACAAGAGGTTAACACTTCCTTGGCTGCAGTTTCTCAGACCGATGTTACCTTTGGTAACAATCTTACTGACACGCAAAAGACAGAACTGTTATCTTTGATAGAACGGAACACTGATGTCTTTTCAGACTTACCAGGTAAGACTAACATTACAAAACATAAAATCACCACTGAACCTGATGTTCGCGTACAGATGCGGCCGTTCCGGATTCCGTAAGCGCGACGAAATATTGTGCGCGAAGAGGTAAAAAAGATGCTGACATTGGGTGTAATTTGTGAAAGTAAAAGTGACTGATGCAGCCCAGTCGTATTACAGTAATCCCTCCTCGATCGCGGGGGTTGCGTTCCAGACCCCCCCAAGATAGGTGAAAATCCGCGAAGTAGAAACCATATGTTTGTATGGTTATTTTTATATATTTTAAACCCTTATAAACTCTCCCATACTGTTAACATTATTAGAGCCCTCTAGACATTAAATAACACCCTTTAGTCAAAAGTTTAAACTGTGCTCCATGACAAGACAGAGATGGCAGTTCTTTCTCACAATTAAAAGAATGCAAACATACCTTCTCTTCAAAGGAGCGCTGTCAGGAGCAGAGAATGTCAAAGAGAGAGCGCGAGATAAGAAAAGCAAACAATCAAAAAATCAATACGTGCTTTTAAGTATGCCGAAGTAAGGAAGCTCCGCGATAAAGCGGCATTTTGTAGAGGAGCGTCCATATCCTCTGTGCAAATAGCCCCTCCGTCTGGCGCAGAGAATGTAAGAGAGGGTGAGAGACCAAGAAAAGGAAACAATCAAGCACCGCGCGGGAAGCATATCATTGAGGAGTTTTAGTTAATATGTAATACATGCTCTGATTGGATAGCTTCTAAGCCATCCGCCATTAGCGTCCCTTGTATGAAATCAACTGGGCAAACAAACTGAGGAAGCATGTACCAAAAATTAAAAGACCCATTGTCCGCAGAAATCCGCGAACCAGCGAAAAATCCATGACATATATTTAGATATGCTTACATTTAAACTCTGCGATAGAGTGAAGCCGCGAAAGTCGAAGCGTGATATAGCGAGGGATTACTGTAGTCCCAAAGCAAGACGGTTTGGTTCGATTCGCACGGTACCAAAATAAAAGAGAAGTTGTCACATATTAAAGTCGCCGTGAAAAGGCGAGTTGTAGCCCACCGTCTGAGTGTCATATGAAAGCTTATTAGGGTACAGACAAAAAAAAAATAGGCACACAGTGGGAAAAAAGCACGAAATGTCAACTTTAATCTCGAAATTTCCACTTTAATCACGTAGTTTATTTTGCCATTAAAGTAGAACATCATAAACTTCATCTTAAAATCATTTAATTTACTAATTTCACAAATCCCATCATAACTAAAGAAGCATGTTAAATGCTTTGTTTTTTATTTGATCTTCTATGTGCTCTGTGTGTGTGAATCACTACGTGCTTCTGTTCTTTCTCTTTCTCCGACAAGACACAGAATCCATTACATTCATGATGTTACAGCTCTCGGTATAATTAAAATACTGAGATGTATACGTGATATCACTTTCATGATGATTGGAGTGAAAGCATGTTATTAAACATGGGAACACGATGGCACAGTGATTGCTCATGTCTCACACAAGATGCTGCTGCGCCATGCGCGACCTTCAATGAAATAATTTATTGTAGTAGTACTGTCTCTTTCAAACGTACTAACCTCCCAATTCCTGCCCTTTTCTTTCCCCAAATACCCAATCGGCACATAATCAGCTCTGTAATAGACATTAAGCCATCTGTAAGCTTACAACGACGATTCTTCAAAACTTTTAAGGAACATTGAAATATGTTCATTGTACGTGTTTAATTATTCTATCCATCTATCCTTCCAGTGTCATGCCAGCCTCAGTAAATATACAGCGTGAGGCAGGAACAATACATGAACTTGCTAGCGCTGCAGCACCATGTCCTCACATGTTTAATTATTAACAATACAGATTATTTAAATGAAGTTAAAGTTTTATCTGTATAATATAATCAACATATTTTGCTGCATTTCATCTTAAAAATAATATTGTCATCATATGTAAATACACGCTTTATAAAGTGGCGCAGGTTGTGCAATATTATAACTGTAGTGCAAGTTTACATTGGGGTAATACTTATAAGTACAAACAGTTCTACAAGGAGCACTTGATTGAGTGTGTTTATACGTCTTGGGATGAAACTGTTTCTGAACCGCGAGGTCCATACAGGAAAGGCTTTGAAACTTTTTGCCGTGGCGGAGGCAGCGTGTGCTTGATGCTGTATACCGATAATTCTCTTTCTGATCAGCTGCTGCTGTGATTCCCCGCTCAGATACAGTGATATAAATAATCCCAGTGCTGCAGTTAGAGTAATATGGAAAAAGATGATCCGCTGTGGCAACTCCTAACGGGAGCAGATGAAAGAAGCAGAAGAAGAAGGTGCCGTGAGAGTAACAACGCTAAAGCAGTTATGGTATTTGGAATACTATGGTTATTACCTGGACCATTATATTGTTACAGGTAATTTACAATCAGATGCATTACACTAATAAACAATATGTGATTAATTTCAGTGTATTTATAAAGCCACGTCAGGAAAAGAAAGGATAACCAAACAGGAACAGTAGCACTGCTTTGACGCTGGGTGCCGCCAGTCTGCAAAACCGAGCGGAGAACTTGCGTACAACAGGGTATGAGGTGCTGTGGAAATGTGCGTGGCTTTACACCAAGTAAAGTAGGTTTTATACATCGCGATTTGAACGTGGAAACGTTCTTACGCAACATTTCTGTGCGTACCACCGTTTATACATGAGGCCCCTGGGCTGTTCTTGATCTATTCTGGTAATTTTACTGATTAACTCTGACACCTTCTTGGTTTCCTATTTATTTTTGTGAGAGAGATATGAAATAATCTGTCCTATTAAAAATACCTTCAGAGTTTCCTAGAGTATTCCTGCAGAGACCTTTGAGGATGCATTTGTCTAAAAAAAAATCAATTTGCTTGGATATGAATTCTGTATGGTTCTCATCAGCTAATTCAGGGGGTTGAAATGTCAGCTGCGAGATGAGTATGTGGGGCATAGTGATTTGAGCTTCATAATCAGAGGGGCATGGTCAGAGGTAACAATAGTGTCGTACTTGTAAGATGATCGTGGACAAAAAATTGTTATTTATAAAGAAATAATCAATTCTTGAGTAACGATGTACTGGTGAGAAGAAGGAATATGCTGTTACGTTTGGATTTAGAAATCTCCATGAGCCTGATAAGTTATGGTCAATTACAAACTATGTAATTGTTTTTGGAGTATTACATGTTATTGCCAATGTCGCCAAAGACCTATCCAAGTCTAGATTTAAAACACAATTAAAGTCTCAATAATAATTTTATGAGTGTGCACGTTAGGAATGGATGCAAATACGTTTTTGATTAAATCTCTATCATCCACATTCGGTGCACAGATTTTTATCAAAGTCATTTCACAATTAAGTAAATTACCTATTACTATCACATATTGCCCTTCAGGGTCAGATAATACATCTGATACTACAAATGAAATTGTTCTATGTATTAAGATTCCCACATCTCTAGTTGTCTTTGTTTTGCAGAAGTGGAACATTTGGCCAGTCCTATCTCTTTGCAACTGAAACTGATCATTGATTAATGAATGAGAATCCTGTAAAAATACTATCTTGGTATTTAGACCTGTTAGAAGAGAGAATACTTTCTTGCTCTTTAATTCGTGATTGAGACCTTTAATTCTATGTGAATCAAAAGTCAAAAATATTGAACAGCATAATAATAAAATATTACTGTCTTTTGCTGTCTTAAACTGCAATAATCAGCCATTTTAAAGAACTACTAAGAGTTGATCCTCCATCAATTGACCATTTTTCTACCCCTACTTCAGGTCTGCATGATAAGAATCAGATTCAAAGTGATGTGAGGATAGGATGCCTGACCTTACAGATTCTGAAATTACATTTTAAATGTATGTATTTTAAGGGTTAATAAAGAAAAGCTTTGCCAATAGAAATAGTCCCAGAATTTATCCAAAATATAGTATTTATTAAATTGACCACAAATTAGATGGGGGACAGTTTGCAGAGTTCTAGCCCTACTATTGGTCTGCATTCAAATTACTACTTAAATTTACTGAGGGTTTATTTAGTTGGCGAATTAAACAAGTACCTGCCTGATAGAAAAATAAAATATTGCAACAATGGTCATATATTTTATTATTACTATAATGATAAAAAATTGAATGTCATTAGTAAAACTATGCAATCTGATTTAGCATTGTAATTTAAAAAATCTAGACTCAGTTACTGTTCTATGCAGTGTAAGCCATAAAAAAGCATCATGTTTTATACTGTAAAAAGTGGAGAAATCAAAACCTGAAATGCGGAATCAATATCTGGAACTATTAAATCTCATAGGCCACTGGCCAGTGGGGTGCCGTTTTGGCAGGTTTTGTTTCCGACCAAGTCTATTTTTAATTTGAGGCTGATCTCTACTCGTAGTTGACTGCTTCATCTGATGACATGACTTGTCCTGTCTCTTGTCTGGCAGAAGTTAGAAGTGGTGAAAATTATAGTTCTCTGTAAAATACTAAAAGGTTATTGTTTATTTTACTTCATTTCTATTTAGTTGATGTAAAGTTTATTTTT
>JANRMT010062795.1:14184723-14205806 GCA_026402145.1 Polypterus bichir lapradei
AAAAATAAACTTTACATCAACTAAATAGAAATGAAGTAAAATAAACATATATGCTTATATATGCTTATATATATGCTTACTAATTTTCTCTTCATTGCTGCAGTTATCTCGACTACAGGCTATAATCACAGTGTGGTATGTCTCTTCACACTAAACTGTAATTCTTAAAATAAAAGGAAATGCTGCCACCTAGTGGTAGAAATGAAGACCATTGAACTGCAAAGCCAAATCCTTTAATGACTTATAGGAAAGTAATGATAAAACAATATGTTCATTACTAATACATTTTTTAAATTAATGTTGGAAAAATAAGATAAGATGTTGTGCTAATAATATTATAATTTTGAACAAATAATCAGTGACTTTCCTCAGATGTCTGTGTTTATAAAAAGTAAGGTTATATTGGAAGAAGAATAAAACACTGCAATCAGTGATCAGCTAAATATTTTTTTTTTTTTACTATATTTAGTTCTTTTCCTTGGCAGATTAACAATCATGTCAAATTTATAAGTACAAATTAAGATTGTATGAAATAATGGAAAATAGTTGAATTCACTTATCCACCATATTTAAGTAAAAATGTGCATTGTGAAGTGAGATATAACTGTATGGGGAGAAAAGTCCATCTATCTGCAGAATGCGTAACCCTGGAGAATGTGCAAACCACAGACAGACAGACATGGCTAAAACAGGACTTTAACCCGGCCTGGTAGAGCTTTAAGGCTGCACTGTAAATCACTGTGCTACCTGATTAACATAGAATAAAAAAAAAGAAATAAGTGAAAATATCAGTTTTCAGCACATAGTGGTTTGGATAAAATTATTAATACATACAAATTTTGTTATTTACAGTTTTTTTTATTAATTTTTAAAACACTAGCATACTATTTCTGAAATAATTCTCCCATTCCCAAAATTGTCAGCACAATCTGAAAAACAAATACTTGTCTGTGCAAACCTTAAATATCCATCCATCCATCCATTATCCAACACGCTATATCCTAACTACAGGGTCACGGGGGTCTGCTGGAGCCAATCCCAGCCAACACTGGGCGTAAGGCAGGAAACAAATCCTGGGCAGGGCACCAACCCACCGCAGAGCGCACAATTTTTCTTTTCCTCTTACCTGGGAGCTCCATCCTTAACACCTTTCTCCCAATATACCCAACATCAGTCCAAACCAATGCCTTTGTCTCCCAACCGTCCGATTTGAGCTGACTCTCTAATGTACTCATTTCTAATCCTATCCATCCTTGTCACACCAAACGCAAATCTTATCATCTTTAACTCTGCTACCTCCAGCTCTGTGTCCTGCTTTCTGGTCATTGCCACCTTCTCCAACCCATATAACATAGCTGGTCTCACTACCGTCCTGTAGACCTTCCCTTTCACTCTTGCTGATACCCGTCTGTCACAAATCACTCCTGACACTCTTCTCCACCCTGCCTGCACTCTCTTTTTCACCTCTCTTCTACAATCCCCATTACTCTGTACTGTTGATCCCATGTATGTAAACTCATCCACCTTCACAACTCTACTCCTTGCATCCTCACCATCCCACTGACCTCCCTCTCATTTACACACATGTATTCTGTCATGTTCCTACTAACCTTCATTCCTATCCTCTCTAAAGCATGTCTCCACCTCTCCAGGGTCTCCTTAACCTGCTCCCTACTATCGCTACAGATCACAGCTTCATTTCCTACTCCTTCTGCTATTCCTTCTGCTTCTTTTGTATTTGATCAAAGTGACTGACCTGGTGTGCTCCTTTATGTGTGACTTCGTAATGAATTGCAAATCCACAGCTTTGTACCTCTGCATTCTCACCGTGAGTAAACAAGCTTTCACAACTGCAATAGATTTTGCTAGACCATGAAGATCCCGAGAAGACTGTAACTCTCAGGTGAAATATATACTCTGTGCCATCATTTGTATAATATATTTTGCCAGTTTTGTTTTCCATGTGTTAGTTCTGTGAAAGCGAAGAGAATTCTGTGAAGTGAATGAGAAATCACACTGGTTTCAGTGAGTGCATTTGAAGTTGTCGTAAGTAAATCAGTGCATTTGCAACATTTGACTACATTAGGCAACATTGCATACAAACAATGGATAAAAACTGTAAATCACAAGTGAAAAAAACTTGAAATCCACTTACTGTATATGCTTATAGCACACAGCATGAAAAGAAAAAATATAGGTGTGTATTCCAGGCCTCACAATAATCAAAATACAAAACCGGTAGCATTGCAAAATTCTAAAAACACAAAACAGCAAGGGCCAGTCAAGGCCATGCAGTAAAGTTGTCAGCTTCCTCTCCATTTCTTCTTTGGGCAGGTCAGGCCACAAAACCTCATGTACATCACACTGAAAACTATTCCTTGCCAGACAACGTGGAAAATATGCTTGTGTGTGTTAGATCCACCATTGACTTGATTGAAAGCCTAACCTTTCACAAGAGCACTGTAATGCAAAATGCAAAAATACTGCAATTTACCTGTTTCCTGGTTTGAAAGTGTGAATGATAGCTGCCTCTGTGTAACAGATGGTCACACCTTCTAGCATCTCCTATTGTCATCCTATAAATCAATACACTGTGTACCAATGTAGCATATATTTCATCTGATATAAACTGTCTGCCACCCTTCCTCCTCTTCTTTCTTCATCTTTAAGGTTGCCTTCCACAAACTCTCCAAAAACATTGACATATATTTGGCCCTATTTATATTCTTAAGTTCTGATGATGAGTGTTTCCATTTGGATAAAGGAGTGTTAACCAAGTTCAGGTTTTGATGATTGAGTTAAATGTTTTGATTCCTAGTGTTTTCTTCACGAGCACAGGGTGCAATCAGGGATGCATGAGGACACTTGTTAATAAAGTTTAAACAGATTTGTTTCACTATTTGGCAAAAGGAAAAAAGTGAATTGTGTTTGTTATTGGGGAAGGTATTTAAGTACTGAGAGCTGAAGTAAGGCTGTTGGAGATTTTGTCAATTAAACCAGTTTTAGTATGTTAGCAAACCAAAAAAATATTATGTATCTAGGCTTCATTTTTTATTAGTAATGAAAAATGTGTTCTGAGATTTTTTTAGGTAAAGAAGACAAATGTTTCAAAGTAAGGCAGTTATACTCATTAATCATGGCAATGAAGTGCAGCATGCTGGTTAACACATTTAGGTAAAAATGTAACTTTACATTATACCTATAAACTAATAAACCTAGTGTGTATAATATACCCCTCCTAAGGCAAATAATGTATATAGATAGATAGATAAAGTATCTATCTATCTATCTATCTATCTATCTAGTCTGATTTTGAAACAGGCTTCATTCCGTTGGCTAACAACTAAATATAATGGTGAAGCTCAAAAGCACAATTGATCATACTTTGAATGACTGAAAATGTGTTTTGTCTCTGTCAGGAAAAACAAGATGGTGTAGATTCAGACTACTAAGGCACAAGAACTGAATATATCAACTGGCCATGCAGATTCATGTTGTTAGGGGTACTCGTACCTGGTGACAACTTTATGAATCCATATCGTCATTCTGCAGGATATGAATGATATAGGCCAGTGTTATCAATTTATTGCTATTTTTGTGGCATACGTTGTAGGAATTCATAATTATAGAGTAATATTTGAAAATCACAGGATATCTGAACACCACTACTGGTTAAGGCCATGTCACATTACACAATTTTCCAGTGGTTTTTAGTCACAGACTCCATTTGTATAATCTTAGTGCTTCAGAGGCAGTTACAGCGTGCTCCTGTAGTTTGACATACCCAGCTGAACTCGGTCCAACCAGTGTGCACCTCACATCATAAAATCAAACAGCATTAATTTTGTCTTAAGTCATAGGGGTTGCCTTGTGTCTGTGTAAAAGCACACAACCAAGGAGCACTCACCCAGAAGTACAATGCATATAATGAAGCTACATTGAATAAGGAACACAAGTGCTTTCGACCTGACAGGTAGAAAGATGACTAGTTGTTTGTCTAGTTGTTTGTCTAGTTTTTTGTCTTTTACATACCTCAATAGAATAGAACAAAAGAGAAAAGAGATTGCAGGTGAACTCATCATACCTGTGAAACCTTTACACAGGTACTGGCTCTGACAGACAGCTGTCTTAAAAAAAACTTACAATACTTTAGAAAAGTTAAACTGTGCTGGAAAGTTGTCACACAGGTGTCTAATTTGAAATACCCTGCAATTTCTATTTGTGTCATCTGACGTACTGAGGTAACAAGATTAGCAATGGCAGTTGTCAAATTTGACATCCCCTTTAACTAGGGGCCATTTAATGTGACATTGGCTTCATGGTAAATAGGTTTTTTTAAAAAGGATATTGATTCATATGTGAAGGCTAAGAAAGTGCTATGGCTGTTGAAGGAACTTAATAGTGTATTCAATGTAATGAAGTGTCCTTTGTCAGTTGTTAAACCTTTAATCAATCCTGTATCTTTAGGAAGAGATGGAACAAGCTATTGTGTATGGAATAAAGATCCACTGCCAACTAGTTTGCTAACCATTCGACACATTGGTTTACAGCCAAGGGAAATAGCTGTGGAAACAATGAAAAGCTGTTTTCCTGCCCATGGAAAGACATCTGTGATACTGGAAGCCTTGGAATCAACGGATGGAAAGATTCTGTTGTCAGATTGGGAGGCCCAGCACAGACTACTTTAGAATCCCCAGGAGTGGGTGTGTAGCCAGTTGGTCAAGGTCTCCAGCACTGTGACTGTACAAATCTTTACAACTGGAGCCTAGATAGGCCAGCATGTTCAGAACTTTGCTGAGTACATGACGGCTTTGTTCCACATCCCAGTGTCTATCACCAACAGTAGTGGTACATCTACGTAGCGGACTCAAGATTTTTTTTCTCCACAGTGAGCTTCACTAAGGCCTAACTGTTATCCTGGTACTATTTTGGCTTTATTTATTAATGGTCATCCCCTATGCTTTTCCTTACCCAACCAGGAGTTCAAATCTTCCAACAGTACGAACCTAAGAATCATTGAAGAACACAAAGATCTCAATTTTAGGCTAGCATAATAACCATTAGGTACAATAAAAATAATTCAAGTTGCATTAACTGACTGACAGGGGGTAGACAATGTTAAATAATCAGTCTTTACATTTTGATTTTAAATACTGAGATTAATTATCCTTCTTCCCCTTTTCCTTGTGTCATGATTTAAGCTGAAAACTGATACTTTGTAGCCTTTCTATTTAAGAGAAGCCATATTGTGTACCGTTGTCAGGGTAACATCCCTTGTTTCTAGGGAATGCATACACAAAGACTTAGGGGCATAGAAAAATAGTGAATGGACATAAGTATCTGCCCATTTTCAAATCCATTTCAGGGGTGCAGGGAGCCATAATCTGTTCCGGCAACATGTTAAGAAGTTTCATTTTACAGGACACTACAGCTTGGATATATGATTAAGCTCCTAGTCACATGAAGTGGACAAGTGCATTGTCATAAAATGAAACACTGCATTCTGGTTGAAAATGCTACTGTGTCAGACACAGATGATCGTGAGCATGTTCAATTAAAACGGCAATCATTATAGTGGTTCCACTTTAAGCAGGACCGTTGATTTTTGACAAGTTAAACAACTAGTAACGTCTTCCGTATGATTTAAAGAACTTTATTACAAAACACAGGTAAATTAAATAACATAAGAAACTTACTGAACTTGTCAAAACATATTTCCAAAAATACCATTTCCTTTACTTTAAACCTATATCCAACTATAACTGTCAAAAAACTATCCCCACATCCTGCTTGACAACAATCATCTAACTAAATCTCCTTTACAGAATTAAAGATAGTAGCAGGACAAACTAATAGAGTACATACTTATTGTACCCAAAGGCATGGCTATTCAACTGATACTTATACATTAATGCAGGCCTTTACATATTATTATACAAATGGCTCTTACAATCAGCCAGGCAGTCCTTCACTTGAGACTGTGTCATACACCTACATATATTATACATCTACTCATTCATTTTTGACTTCCATCCATCCATAATCCAACCCACTATATCCTAACTACAGGGTCATGGGGGTCTGCTGGAGCCAATCCCAGCCAACACAGGAAACAAACCTCAGGCAGGGTGCCAACCCACCACAGCATTTTTTACTTGCTTGTCAAAATTTTCTGTCAAAGGAGATGGAGGTTATCCTAACAGCATTGGGTGTACATCTCTGGACAGGGTGCCACTCCATCTCAGGGTACACTTAGAATCATTCCAGGTCAATTTAGAGTCACCAATAAACAAAAATCCTTGGAATGTTAGAGGTCCTAGGAAAAAAGCACACAGACATAGGGAGACCGTGCAAACTGTGATTCAGCAGCACTACTTACTAACACCCTAGAGCCCTTCCCACCACTAAATGGTCCACCATATAGTGCCATGTTATTTTCCTTTTCAAAGTACAAGGCAATTTTGGAATTGCAAGGTATAGCATTAACAAGATCAGTTATGTAAAAAGTAGCTAAGATATTAAGCTAAGATATTAATTCACAGTTTAATTGGTTTTATGGATAATTTTGAAATGAGTTTGAAGCTTGAACAATGCTTATAAGCAGGAGTAAGTACTATATATTCAGACATTTTACCTCTTATTAAGATCTGAACCTTGACATTTTGAATTAATTCAATGACAGAACATTTTTAACTGCTTGTAGATAATCAATTTTGTTTGATAAAATGCAAAGATATGTTTTTCTGAATATTGCACAGTAAGCTGCATGAAGCAACGTATCGATGCCTCCCAACTCTAGGGGACCTATGTAATATTCAATCACTTTCCTTAATAAATAAATGACCAAGTATAATATTTTTGTCTCATTTGTTTAACTGGTTTCTCTTTATCTACTTTTAGGAGTGAAAATCTGATGATGTTTTAGGTCATATTTATGCAGAAATATAGAAAATTCTAAAGGGTTCACAAACTTTCAAGCAGCACTGTATATATATATATCTATAATAATAAAAGGCAAAGCCCTCACTCACTCACTGACTGACTGACTGACTGACTGACTGACTGATTGACTGACTGACTGACTGACTGACTGACTCATCACTAATTCTCCAACTTCCCATGTAGGTAGAAAGCTGAAATTTGGCAGGCTCATTCCTTACAGCTTACTTACAAAAGTTAAGCAGGTTTCATTTCGAAATTCTACACGTAACGGTCATAACGGTCGATAACGGTCGACAACGTCCGCCATGTTGAACTTTCTTATTTATGGCCCCATCTTCACGAAATTTGGTAGGCGGCTTCCCTGCGCTAACTGAAACCGATGTATGTACTTATTTCGATGGTATGACGCCACTGTCGGCCGCCATATTGAACTTTCCAACGTCACCAATTTTCCAACTTCCCGTGTAGGTAGAAGGCTGACCCTATCTTCACGAAATTTGGTAGGTGACTTCCTTGCGCTAACTGAAACCGATGTACGTACTTATTTCGATGGTATGATGCCATTGTCAGCTGCCATATTGAATTTTCCAAACGTCACTAATTCTCCAACTCCCCGTGTAGGTAGAAGGCTGAAATTTGGTAGGCCCATTCCTTACAGCTTACTTACAAAAGTTAAGCAGGTTTCATTTCGAAATTCTACGCGTAACGGTCATAACGATCAACAACGTCCGCCATATTGAACTTAATTATTCATGGCCCCATCTTCACGAAATTTGGTAGGCAGCTTCCCTACGCTAACCGAAACCAATGTGCATACTTATTTCGGTGGTATAACGCCACTGTCAGCCGCCATATTGAACTTTCCAACGTCACTAATTCTCAAACTTCCCGTGTAGGTAGAAGGCTGAAATTTGGCAGGCCCATTCCTTACAGCTTACTTACAAAAGTTAAGCAGGTTTCATTTCGAAATTCTACGCATAACGGTCATAACGGTCAACAACATCCGCCATGTTGAACTTTCTTATTTATGGCCTCATCTTCTCGAAATTTGGTAGGCGGCTTCCCTGCACTAACCGAAACCAATGTAGGTACTTATTTCGGTGGTATGATGCCACTGTCGGCCACCATATTGAACTTTTCAACAGTCTTTGTTACTTATGGGCCCATCTTAAAGAAATTTGGTACACGGGTTCCCAACGCTAACTGAATCCTATTTACGTACATATATACGTCCATAGCCTGCAGCTTGGTCACCATGTGAGGCGGCGTTGGGTCTCCCATCCCAACGCCTCCCACGTTGTTGGCTGCCTGCCTATATAAGGCCGTCCTTCGCTCCAGTCTCTACATTCCCTTCCTTGCTTCGCCACGGGATTCACGTCTCCCTGCTGATAACTACAGCCTTTTTGTTTAATCCACGGCTTCTCCGCTGTTTTATTGTTTGTTTATTACAATTATAGTTATTGTATAGGTATTTTACACTTACTTTACATTACTCAGGTACCCATTTCCTTCATCATTCCAACCCCCATTACCATGTCTATCGAGGTAATCACCATCGATCTAAGAACTGTCACTTACCGAGTGGTTTCCATGCCCGGAGATGGCACCTACCTTTTCCATTCTCTGTGTTACATATTGCACGGCCATATCAGGCTCACTCTTGATATCCGGAAGAACATTGTGTCTTATGTATTGAATGACTGGGACAGGTTCAAGGTGTGGACTGATGACGGTACAGGAGATAATTATACTACACAGGAGCACTAGAAGAGTGAAATGCTTAAGCCCTTCACCTATGGTTCTGCATGTGAGTTGATGGCTGCCGCTGAATTGTTCGGTTGGTGCTTTCAAGTGTACCGAAATGGCCAAATATTTTACACCTTTCGACAACCGCCAATGCCTCTTAAACATCTTACATTCATAGGTGACAATTTCAGTAGTGGACACTTTGATGTTTATGAATGTTTAAACTCTCAAAAACTGGATGTGAAGTTATCGATGAAACCGGTTGTAAGCTTACAACGCTTGACAGATGCCGAATGTCACTTCAACACAAGTCCTGCAAATACTGTCGTAATTGAAACAAACCATGAAACTGAAATCGATTATGACAGCAGCAATCCATGCTGTGAGATTTGAAACAAGATTACTGTTCACATGGCCAACTGTAAGTTGCATGCTCAAGAGTAAGCTCAGCGCACAGCTTGGTCATGTTACAACCGGAGGGCCGAACTGACAACGTGGTATACAAAGAGATCCTTAACAAATAATTATTGCCATATTTTCCCTCAGTTTAAAAAGGTAAAATTTTCTTCTTAATAAAAATTTTAATGCAGTACTTCGCCGCTGCGAAGCGCGGGTATTTTGCTAGTGTATATATATATATATATATATATATGTATATATATATATATATGTATATTTATCTCTAAATATTTACAGTGTTATATAGTAAGTAATGTAATAAAACGAGACAAAGACAGATAAAGGTTTGGGGCAGCCACCCATATACTTTGGTATCCTGGCTGCAAAAGTCGTTTTCACACAACTGGCACTGAAGTGCATACAACAGAGTCCAAAACCAGACTGTGGGAGAAGGGAAAAGGGTAGGCTTTTAAAGGGGAAGACAGGAAGTGAGGTCATAAGGATCGGGCACGTGTTCGTTATTCATTGGATCAGGCCCGGATGTGACATCAGGGGGGCCGGAGCTGGTAAGGTCTGTTTCCATTGGTTCGGTCCCAGAAGTGATGTCAAGAGAGCCAGGTGGAGCCTCCCGGGTTTGGTCTACAGGGAAGTGAGAAAAAGAGTTAGTGCAGTCTGCCACATCCCGGCATGCCTCAGAACTGCCTTCACTCGAGCCCTTTAGCTGCCTCCCATGCGCGCATGCGTGACAAGGCCCCCCCCTTAGCCCAGACCCGTCGGGTCGGGCGACCCTAACCGAGAGTTCGTGAACCCGAGAAAGAGCATCAGCGTTGGCATGGAGAGCACCCCAACAATGAACGAGCGAAAACTTGTACGGCTGCAGGTCAAGAAACCACCGGGTGACCCGCGGATTCGACTCCTTGTGCAGGGCCATCCACTGTAGAGGTGCATGGTCCGTGACAAGGGTGAATTCCCGGCCAAACAGGTAGTACCTCAGCTGAGTAATCGCCCATTTAATCGCCAAAGCCTCCCTTTCCACCGCTGCATACCTGGTCTCCCGGTCCAACAGTTTCCGGCTCAGGAACATGACGGGGTGTTCCACACCATCGACACTTTGGCTCAGCACGGCGCCCAGGCCTGTGTCCGAAGCGTCCGTCTGGAGGATGAAAGGCAAAGAAAAGTTAGGTGCCATCAAAATAGGTGCGGACGTAAGGGCCTGCTTCAAGTCACCAAATGCAGTGTCTGTCTTCTCAGTCCATACCACAATGTTCGGGGCCCTCTTCTTTGTTAAATCACTCAAGGGCGCCGCTCTCTCCGAGAACCGGGGTACAAACCGGCGGTAGTACCCGGCTAACCCGAGAAAGGCTTGGACCTGCCGCTTGGTTCGCGGACGGGGCCATTTCAAAATGGCATCAATCTTGGAGCACTGTGGCCTTACGGTACCCCGGCCCACCAGGTAGCCCAAATATTTGGCCTCGCTTAATCCAAAGAAACATTTCTTGGGATTAATCCAGAGCCCGGCCTCACCAAGTGTCCGTAATACCGCTTGGACATGCTGTAGGTGTTCCCTCCATGTGCTGGAATAGATGACCACGTCATCCAGGTAGGCAGCACTATATGAGTTATGAGGCTTTAGCACTTTGTCCACCAGAAGCTGGAAGGTGGCTGGAGCCCCGTGTAACCCAAATGGAAGGACACGATACTGCCAGTGCCCGCTAGGGGTACTAAACGCGTTTTTTTCCTTCGCGGAGTCCGTTAAGGGAACCTGCCAGTACCCTTTTGTCATGTCAAGCGTGGTCAGATATCGAGCCTGTCCAAGCCTCTCGAGGAGGTCGTCCACGCGTGGCATTGGATAGGCATCAAATTGGGAGACTTGATTAAGCCGACGGAAGTCATTGCAGAACCTCCAACTCCCGTCAGGCTTACCGACGAGCACAATGGGACTGGACCAGGGACTATAACTTTCCTCAATTACACCTAGTTCCAGCATGCGCTTGATCTCAAGCTCCACTTCAGCCTTTTTTGCCTCGGGAAGACGGTACGGCGTTCTCGAACAACAACCCCGGGCTCTGTCACGATGTTGTGCTCAATCAGAGAGGTCCTTCCGGGGTGTTCACTGACTACCTCCCGAACGGTCCGGATAACTGTTTCCAGCTCCTGCCGTTGTCTGGGACTCAAGTCCGTGCCGAAGTTAAGGTCGTGTGTGTGAGCGAAGAGTGAGCGGGGCTGGCCGGAGGAGGGAGCGGGGTCCCTGTCCTTCCACGGTTTCAGCAGGTTCACATGATAAACCCGCTCCTTTGGCCGACGATTGGGTTGACTCACCAAATAGTCGACCAGTCCCTTCCTCTCCTTAACTTCGTAGGGGCCCTGCCAGTGGGCAAGCAACTTAGAGTGGGAGGTAGGCACTAGGACCATGACTCGATCTCCCGGGCGGAACTCCCGAAGAGACGTGCCGCGGTTGTAGTAACGGGCCTGTGCTGCTTGAGCCTCTTCCATGTGACTTTTCAGGAGAGGCCGAATCTTTCCAAATCTATCGCGTAACTGCGCGATATATTCTAGTATATTTGTAGAGGGAAGAGCCTCTTCTTCCCACCCTTCTTTTAAAATATCTAATATGCCCCGAGGTTGTCGCCCATACAGTAGTTCAAAAGGGGAGAACCCCGTGGAGGCTTGTGGGACTTCCCGATAGGCAAAAAGGACGAGGGGGAGGAGCTGGTCCCAGTTCCTTCCATCCTCGCTGACCACCTTACGCAGCATTTGCTTGAGAGTTTGATTAAACCTCTCTACTAACCCGTCGGTTTGAGGGTGATACATCGAGGTCTTTAAATGCTTTATTTTCAGTAACTTGGCAGTCTCCCTGAACGTCTCCGAGGTGAAAGGGGTCCCCTGGTCCGTCAAGACTTCCTTGGGGATCCCCACACGCGCAAATACCCCTAGTAATTCCCGTGCGATGGCTTTAGAGGTAGCTGAGCGCAATGGAACAGCTTCAGGGTCTCGTGTAGCATAATCCACGAGGACTAAAATGTACTTGTGTCCTCTGGCTGAGGGCTCTAGGGGTCCAACCAGGTCGACCCCGATTCTGTGGAAGGGAACATCAATCAAGGGAATAGGAACGAGAGGAGCACGGTCCCTCCTAGGAATTTGTCGCAGTTGACACTCCGGGCAGGAAGCGCAAAAGCGACGAACCTCCTCATTGATTCCCAGCCAGTAGAAACGGAGCTTGATCCGCTCCAGAGTTTTCTCGGTGCCCAGGTGGCCACCTAGGAGGTGGCCGTGTGCTAGCTCGCAGACCTGCCGCCGGAAGGTACGCGGCACTAGCAGCAGCATCCTTTCCTGCCCGTCATGCATTGCTACACGGTAAAGGAGGTCATTATCTAACACAAAGTGGGGGCCCTGTGGCATCGACTGATCAGTGCGCTGGCCATCGACAAGGACCACTGCATTTTTTGCAAACCTCAGGGAGTCGTCGTTCCATTGCTCCCTTCTAAAAGAAGCCGGCGTCCTTTTAAATTGAAACCGCAACACGGAGAGAGGGTCAGCGTTGACCTCAATGGGCGTGGTTTCCTCCCGCTCCGGCGCGGCGTTGGTGGATGACGTGTCAGCACGCGACGGCCCGGGAGTTGCCACTTCGTCTCTCTCTGCCGGCTGATTACACGGCGTGGAGGCAGCTTGAGACGGTTCATCTCCGTCAATAACGAGGCCCAAATTAACCCCGGGAGTGGTATGTGTCTCACTGCTTTTAATTTCAGACCAGTCCCGCCCCAGTATCACCGGGTGTGGAGGATCAGGAAGGATTGCCACGGTTACTTTCCGGACCGATCCTCCGTAGCTGATGACACAAGCGGCGGTCCTGTACCAGCGGGTTTCCCCGTGGACACAGGTTATACTGGTCTTGAACTTTAGCCATTGTCGCGGTAGCACAAAATGGCGGGCAACAATGGAATTGTTGCTGCCGGAATCGAGCAGAGCGAAAGTTTTAAACCCGTTAACGATCACCACGTCCGTGTGCGGGACCGTCAACGGGTTTGTCAGAGCACACCAACTCCTCCTCCCCCTCCACCTGCATTCCTCGTTGTCTCGAGGCGGGTTGGGCGCCCGCGGCACCGCGGACGCCGACGCGAGCTCCGGGTTGTACAGGGAGGGGCTAGGTCTTGGGACGTACCCCGGCTGAGTTTGACAGAAGGACGGTTCTGCTCTCCCAGAGTGTGAGGCCGCCCTCTGTGTCTCCAGAAGCTCTATGAGCCCTGTCATGTTCGTAAACTGCTTGCCCCAGACCGGCTGGGTGAAGCCATGGGGAAGCGCTTTCAAGAGCAGATAGCAAGCTACCTGTTCTACTACCTGGTAGGGCTTGTTTTCTAATGGCCGTAGCCACTGCCATACCTTTGCCCATAAGGACCAGGCTTGTTTACTGGTCAGCCGCTCAGGGTCCAACCTCCATTTTTTTATTTCACTCACCTGCCAGTCTGGGGCACCCCTAGGTGGTAAATGGGGCTTTGGTTTCACTGGGAGGCAGGCACTCTCCCCCAAGAGAGCATACTGAGTCCCTCTTGCCTCCCCCCTCCAGGGCAGCCCAACTCTGTGAGCCCCACCCGCACACTCCCTGGCCTCTCTAGGGGGCCTAGTTCTGCGTGCCGGGAGCGGAGCCCGCACCGGGTCTCGCCGAACCACGGGGCACCCTCCCCGCCTGAATACTCGGCCCCGGTACGCTCCCACCTGGGTGTATTGCAGGTCCTGTCCCCTTCTCTTCTGGGACTTCTCCATCCTGCCGACTACGCCACTGTAATAAAATGAGACAAAGACAGATAAAGGTTTGGGGCAGCCACCCATATACTTTGGTATCCTGGCTGCAAAAGTCGTTTTCACACAACTGGCACTGAAGTGCATACAACAGAGTCCAAAACCAGACTGTGGGAGAAGGGAAAAAGGTAGGCTTTTAAAGGGAAAGACAGGAAGTGAGGTCATAAGGATCGGGCACGTGTTCGTTATTCATTGGATCAGGCCCGGATGTGACATCAGGGGGGCCGGAGCTGGTAAGGTCTGTTTCCATTGGTTCGGTCCCAGAAGTGATGTCAAGAGAGCCAGGTGGAGCCTCCCGGGTTTGGTCTACAGGGAAGTGAGAAAAATAGTTAGTGCACTCTGCCACATCCCGGCATGCCTCACAACTGCCTTCACTCGAGCCCTTTAGCTGCCTCCCATGCGCGCGTGCATGACAGTAAGTAGAAATACTTTTGTTACAGTACCTGAGTGTATTTTGAGAATATTTCTAATTTATGTGTGTATTACATTTTCAACCTTTACATTTTTACATTTTGGGGGCAAGGGAATGCTTAAAAGTGTTTTTCATTTAAATTAAATGCAACCACCCTGGACAGGACATCAAGCACTGCAGGGCACACTGAGTTATACCCTCTTAACTCACTCATACTGGGATTGTTTAAGAATCACAAGTTAACTTAACATTAATGTAAAATACAGTAAGAGGACCTGGAGAAAAACTCACTCAACATGAGGAGAATGAGCAAACTCCACGCAGAGAGCATCCACTTATGGATTGTAGAGCTTTGGGGCAGCAGTTCTAACCAGTGTGTCAAAGTACAGCCCACCATGGATTTATCTTATATTTACAGTACCTTGTACTTGACCAAAAACACTCCATATGCTGAAGAATACTTTATGATACAAATGATTTATTTGTAGACAACCCAAAAAATTTTGTGTCTCTTCTCACTTAGTGTTAATTTTATTTGATTTAAAAGCCCCACACAATACCTTTAATTGTTGAATTTTTTACACATATAATATATGTATTTTCGCTGTAAACTTTTCAGTGAGATGGCCTTGTGCCTGTCATCCCTCCTGAAGTCCACGAACCAACTCTGATCATTTTACAAAGTCATACCTTCCAGTGGTTCTTCATCAGTAACCCTGTAATCTGATTTTTGCAGCTATAAATAAACAAGGGTTTGAATCCTGAATATGTCAATCTGTGTGTGGAGTTTGCTTGTTCTCCCCATTTTTGTGTTGCTTTTTTTTCAGGAATACTTCCTCCATATCCTAATGAAGTGAATGTTAGGTTATTTGGTGATTTTAAATTGGTACAGATTGCATGAGTGGGCCCTGCAAAGTAACGGCTCGCTGTCAAAATCTGATTACCAGCCTGATCTGTATTTGAGAGTGTTATGTGAAGTTAGATAATGTTTCACTAGTCTCTAGAGGTATGGCATACAGTAGAAGCATACAATAAAGATTTTCACATTTCAAAGTCTGGCATGCTGTGTTTTAACTCACATCACCATGAAGGTTGAATCTTGTTCCTAAGATAGGTAAAGGTGACTAAAATTCAGTTTATATTAATAAAAAAAAGTAAAGCTAAATGCAGAAACACAAAGTTTGAATAATTCTTCTGTTAACTTTTTTTTAATTTTAAATTTCGCAAACACCGGTATGGCTCAGGATCTGCAGTTCAATGCAGTTCTGCTATTCACCTCACCCTAGGTGCTTCATGTTAGTCCATTACAAGTCACCTCTCCCTACCCCCTTTCTTTGCCAGAATGACTTGAGGCATTTTGTTATGCATGACTTAATGAGCAACCTGAAGTTTTACTGTTAAACCATGGATAACCACAGGGGGGAAAAGCTCCTAAGAACAGACCACCATTGACGTCCTTTGGCAGCCCCCTTCACATTCCTTTGGAGCTGGAGGAAAACTCCTCAGGTAGGTTTCTTATTTTTCTCCTCTTAATGCAGAAAGGACAGAAAGCAATAGGAAAGAAACTTGTTTGCTTTCAGAACTCGATCACACAACAACGAGGTCTACAGGGTTAATAATTGGATTGCCAACAGCAAATCATGCTTGGTTTTGCGTGCATTTGTTACTTTTTTTCAGGAGCAGAGGCCTTTGAAGGTCAAAGGTGTGATCACTTTCACTTTTAGTCTGTCATTTCACAAGCTCTGATTCTATTAAATGGCAGGAGTGCTGTTTTAGTAGAAATCAAAAGGATCTTAATCTGCTTTCTTCTACTCCATTACTCACGGTTTAATTCAATGAGTGAAAACAAATATTATCAGTATAGACCTGTAACAGTTTGGAGAAGTCAGACTTAGTTAGATAAAACCTTTTATTTTATTTTCAAAGGTCTCTTTGTTTCGGGAATGCAGAACAAGTGTTATTTTTAGAAAGACCCTTAGGAAATAAAACTCTTGTAGAAAAAAAGAAATATAGTAACATTAAAACATGTCATTTGCTGAAAATGTGATTAGGAAAGAATATACAGTGGTCAGTTAAGAAAGTAAGAGCTTATATGTGGTCTGTGTTTGCATCCTGAAGACATGTAGATTTGGCTGATTTTTGCATTAACCTGCCCCAGTCTGAGAAGTGTAAGAGGGTGCATGAGTGTGATCTGCAGTGGACAGGCATCACAAACAGGGCTGGTTCCTGACTTGGGCCTAAAGCTTCTGGGATTGTCTCTCTTTGACCTTGTAATTGAAAACAGATTTTATAAAATATGAGGATAATACCATCACTACCACTACTACTATTAACAATAGTAATAATAATAATAATAATAATAATAATAATAATAATAATAATAATAATACAAATAGTCATGGTGTCATCATGATAATAACAATAATAATTTCTTGTGAGCAGCACAGTGTCTAACCCTGCTGCTTCATAATTCGAATGCCCTGGTCATTGACTGTGTGTAGCTTGCATACTCTCCCCAAGTCTGGGGGGAGTCTTCCTTACAAAAGAGATGCAGGTTAAGTTAATTGATAACTCAGAGTTGCCCCCCTTGAGGCTGTGAGTGGGGCCTACAATGGTCTGACACTCAGTCTAGGGCTTTTTCCTGCACTGTGCTTATGTTAGACTCAGGCCTACGATGTCACTCCGTTGGTTTAATTGTATCTGAGAATGATTGATACTTCTGTGCTTTTAAATGTCTCAAGAGTAATCGTGGTGTTGTGTTTCAGCCAGGGTTCCCCTCCACCTGCAGTATAAATTCATGATTTAGGTCTGTTTTGTTCATTTTTGTTTCCTTTATTTATGTTAACGTTACTTTTGTTGAGTATTTGCATCATTCTTTGTTTTTGATTGTGTCTTTATATATGTAAACTGCCTGGATTATGTTCTGTGTGTTTTTTGGGTGGTCCCCCAAGACATGGGGCCACCTGCCAATCACCTCCAGGAACTGCCCTCCGTTCTTTAAACCCAGCGGGTCTCCCGTAATTTCTGGTCGATCACTTTGAATGTGTTTTGGGAGTTTAGTGAGTTCTAGTATTTTTGTGTGCTTGTGCTATTTGATTTCTCTAGATTTTGACCTTCATGCTATGTTCTTGACTACATTTGTGGATTACTGTATTTGGACTATATTTGCTTTGGATTGCCTTGTTTTTTAAGCAACTCCATTTTTACTGTAGTGCTCTATTGAACTTCTCTCTGTACCAGATCATTTTTGTGAAGAATAAAACCTTTTTACTTTTACAAAGTTTCTGTGTTTGTCAAATTTATATAGGCATGGCTTGGCAATATATCCCCCTCTTGTGGGCATTCTTAAAAGTGTTTTTGCAACGTTTTGGGACTTAACATGTCTGAAAATTCCTAGACATAACAGTTAGGCCATGAGCATATTTGCCCTACTATGACCGACTGTGTATTGGAATCAGATGGTTCAGAGAATGAATGAATGAATGAATGTGTACCTGCTATTGTGCCCTTTATGAAATGGCAACCCATCCAGGGATTCATTTTAAGTTAATTGGTAACAATTAACCCTGCGTGAGTCTATATTGTCATAATTTTGGGCTCTGAATTGCACAAATGAAATCAATAAATTGTTCTTTTTAAAACACCCCATACACTCTGGAGGCATTTTTCAGCAATCTCCATTCAAAGGGTGGGTGGTACCCAACAATAAAAGCTTAATATTCAAAAAATAAAGGCAGGACAGTCCATTTTTCACTAAAACCTGACAGAAAACATTTCAAATGTGGCATAATCTTTGTGTCAAATTTTAACATTCTTTTACTTAGTGCTGCTAAACTTGGAAAAAAACATAGGTGCTCACAGTAATATTTTAAAATTTTTGTTTTCTGATACAGTACAGTATATTTTAGCAGATAATAATAGCTAGTAATGGCAGGGCAGTTTTATCACGTCTGAAATGTTCCAGACATGTCAACTGTACCTGTCTAACGTTTCATGTTGGTAATACATAGAAATAAATAGTTACAGCATTTGGCACCATGGGTCCCCCTCCCCTCTCCAACTATGCAAACTAATGTGTTTATGACTTGTTTTGATCAGGAGAATATACCATATGTACTGATGTGTCACTTGAAGATATCTGCTGTAGTTTTGTGAAGTAATAAGCGAGAACATGCAAAATCAGAAGACTGGTGTAACCCTGTTTCCGGTTTTCAGACTATAAACTCGCATTTACTCTTTCAGTGGGAGGATTCATCACATTGGTTGAAATCTATTGGTTGTGACTTTTTGATTGATGCATAATATAAGGGTATTGTTTATACTGAATAATTACTATAATTTTTTTCTAATATTTTTGTGACAATTTATAAAACACCACACATATTACAGATTACAAGTCAGCTGTAAATATTGTAACAATTTGATTACTAGGAGTATGAAGTTGACACCCTTCGGTTTCAAACAAGGTGTGGTTTGTGTCGGTGTGTAGCATAATTCACCTGTATGATATGTCAAAAGATTTTGAAATGATTGCTTGGCCTTGTACTGGGCCACTCAGGGTGTAAAGGGTCTATGAACATACTTTATTCTTGAAGAAGCAGAAATAAATTTAGAGTCTTTCAGTAACAAATAAGGCACAAATAAAAACTTGAGTAATCTAGTATATGATAACATGTTACTCTGTGTGAGTGTGTGTCTGGTCACTCAGAGCAATCTGATTGGTCAGTCTGCTTTGGTGTGATGGGTCAGTTTGGCTTTGGTGACACGATTGTGAGAGAAAGTACAAGTGTGAGACACACAAAGAGGAATAATGGCAAGGAGGCACACTGAGAGTCGCTTTCAAAGATGAGAAGTATAAAAGTGGACAAGAGGCACTGGTTAGGTGTAGGGCAAGTTATATCAAATATTTAAAGATGTATTTTTACATTAACCTGTCTTCAACAAGTAACAGGGCTAGTCTTCAATGAAACTTGTCTCCAGTACAGTTTTCTCAGATTTAATCAAATTCAAAAGCATCTTCTCAGAACTGGCTTTGGATGCCACCTTCAAGACAAAGCAGAAAAACAGGAGCCCTATAGTTATGGAAAAAGTCAAGGCAGTAGTGAGAGAGACAATTTGAATGACTTTTCTTACCATAAGATATGAAAGCTACATATTAAGGCAGTTGACATACAGGTGATTCTGCATCTTTCTGACTACTACTACTACTACTACAAAAATGTATTATATCTGAAACTAAACCCTGTTTAGAAAGCAAAAGCATGGCATATTCTGTCTATTAAAATCACAGTATTTAACTGAGTCTTGTAATGTACTGCTGCAACCTGCAGGGTGTTGTAATGAGGCAACACAAACCTGGCAAAAATGAGTGAAAGGTCTTCAAAAGATCTATAAACCAGACCAAGACCTTAAGTGGCATGTCTAGAACCAGGCCTCACCCGAGGCAGTCAGCCCCCAATCTCCATAGGCAAGCTTCGACCTGCACAGGCACCATATGTGGAACTGGCTTTAAAAGTTTAAGAATTATATTAAGTGTTCTAAAAAACACAATAATGCCACTCCAGAAAGAAGAAACTATCAAATCTTTTGCTTGAGTTGCAAGTCCTACAAAGAACTGTTATAAGTAAAAAATGTATTTAAGCAATAATCAAAAAATGAAAGAAAAGGGACTTACAAATAAAGAGGATTTAATTATAAAAGCAATAAAAGTTTAAAGATGTTCAATCCATTATCCAAATAACAACATTCACAAAAACAGAAGCAAAAGTCCAAAAAACAGAATAAATGCAATACTATGCTTACAATATGCACTCTTCAACAGTCAATTAATGAATCACTGAAGGACTTGCTCCCCAATCTGAGATATAATGGCTGAGAGCGGGCTTTCAGCAGTGATCCTGTCTCTTGGGGGTTACTACCCGCAAAATGCAAGGAACTTAATAAAAATGACTATTAAATAAACCTATCAATATGAACTAAATGTACATAATAACAAAAACAAAAAGAATGACAACACAAAAAACTATATAATGGAAAAATAAATGTAACAGAGCACAGGGCTGGTTTCAGTCTTGAACCACATGCTGCTTGAATAGACCCCAGCTTCCTGTGATGTGAAACTGGATTAAGCAGGTTTTGGAATGTTATCACACTGAGTACATTTTCATCCATTTATGTAGAGAAAGTGAATGTGATTTAATGTCTCGCTGTATGAATGATCTCTACTTTCCTAAGACACTATAAAACGTAAAATGTTGTCTATTAAATGGATGGGTGGATTTAATTATATTCTGCTAATTATATTCTGCTGAATTATATTCAGCGGAGAAATTCATTTAATTGCATTTAAAAATAGTTGTAAAATTATTTTCTTTAACATTTTTCAAGAGGCAAGTTACTTCATGGGGCTGGAGATGGTACCACTATGAATAGTACAGCCTATCTGAAGTTTGGTTGAACTGTATGGTTTATGAAAGTGTTGTAAAGATGCAAAGTGGGATAGGAGTGTAAGAAATATGGCATTCAGGGCAAGTACGATCAGTTCAGTTTGTTCAGGGATGTTTTTGGTCTTTTGGGTAATAAACAGTATCCCTATTTTGGGGCCATCATTCTTGTTCACCCGTTCTCTTTGTAGGGCTTCTTATACCAGGAAACCTCTCTGAGTATACTGAGTACAGTGGAACCTCGGGTCACGACCGTAATTCGTTACAAAACTCTGGTCGCAACCTGATTTGGTCGTGACCCTGTGAGCGCTGAAGTCGGAAAACAACGGAAGAACTTAAACCCAATT
>JANRMT010062795.1:14205816-14256331 GCA_026402145.1 Polypterus bichir lapradei
CAGTCCTTGATATCTGTGAGTTAAATAATAATGTTTTCTCTTCCTCAACCCGAAGTAATTTCCCCCCATAGGATTGTATGTAAATACAATTAATTTGTTCCGGGCCATACGAGCTGTACGTAAATATATATTTTTTTAAAGATTTTTAAGCACAAAAATAGTTAATTATACCATAGAATGAACAGTGTAATAGTAAACTAAATGTAAAAACATTGAGTAACACTGAGAAAACCTTGAACAGAGAAAACTAACCTTGCAGTCTCTTTAAAAACAAGCCCGGTGCATTCTTTAACTGCCTTCTCGCACTCTCTCTCTCTCTCTCTCTCGCGCTCTTGCACTCTCTCTCTCTTGCTCGCTGCATAGGGAATGTACAGGGAGAGACTGAACATGTGTGGAAATCATCGGCACATACGAACCAGAAGGGAAGCTGGCTTGTTCGTCACCTGAGTGTATGGTTGTGAACAGATGCAAAAGTTTGGGGAATTTTTTGGTCGTAACCCAATTTGTACGTGGTCCGAGACGTTCGTCACCTGAGGTTCCACTGTACTAGTGTGCAAGTGTGCAATCATGGAATGCATTCTAGCAAAATTACTGTCTATCTTGGTAATACAGAAATTTACAAACAGTGGAATGTGCAGACAATAATGTTTAAATTACCAATTACGTGGGCAAGTTCCAAATGTATTAGATTATAGTGTGTATACAACAGTCCTTCTTCATCAAAAGTGTTAAATAAAATGATGCACTTATGTGGCCACATCAGATTTCTCATTTTGCTTTAACCATATTGGTGTGAGGCAGTGATGTGTAGGAAAATGAGTGAAGGATTTCTGGTTTGTGCCCTCTCAGGATACACTAAATAAGTGTTGGAAATGATGTGTGGATGTGAGAAAAAAATGGATTGATGGATGTTAATCAGTTAATTAATTATCAGTTTTTCCTTTGGCAGTCCTGTTAATTAATGAAATAATTTGGTAAGGCTCCCACTTCATTTTCATTACCTTATCCTGTAGGAGAGTTTTCCAGCCATTAGACTTCTATCACAGTAACTGGAACACACTTGTTTTAAAAAACAGAATACCATTTCTTGATAAACACAAGGATTACAGAACCATGATAACTGCATGTACAATAAATTCACATAGAAAACTGAACTCAAGACAAATGAGACAGACAAATATATAACACAGAAGAAGCTGGTTGTTTACTGGTTATTTAGCGTTTTATTTTGTCTTGGCGCAGATGAACAGTTTTACAGTACCAAGTCTTTAAAGATGATGTCTAATGTTGTGTGGAGTTGCATGTTGTTGTTTGGGATTCAAGCAGAGGATTCTGCTTTTGTTGGAGTGTACTCTTTGTCTTTTCTACATAGTTTGTCCATATTGTGGTGTGATGCCCTTTGTCTTTCCTAAATAGTCTGTCCATGTTGTGGTGTGATGCTGCCATCCTCAGCTCACTGTTAGGCTCAATGCCGTATCCTCTGCTACTTCATAGGGAAAAGCATTACTCTTTATGTCGCAAGAGTGTAGGTGCTGAAATTCCTGTCTTGAAGTAATGGCTCTCCCCAGTCTCTCAGAATGGGTTCAGTGACTGGCACAGAGCACAGCTTGGCTGAGTGGATCTTAAAGCTACTTCAGGGCATCCAGTTCCAAGGGTTTATGGAGAGTAGCTCCCAGGCCAAAGAAAGTTTGTGAGCTTCTTTATTTTTTTGGGGGGGTAGCTGTAAGGTTGCAGGTGTAAACTCTGGTGATTGAATTAATGTCCTCTGCCAGATTTAGTCTCTATTTCTGAATGTTTTATTTTGCCCACCACATCTAGCCAGAGTTCAGTTAATGGCTGCAAGCCTAGGATTAATGTCCACGGGTGCCTTTTTGTGTGAAGGAGTCTGTGCTGAGGTGTCAGCTCAAATCTCATATATGCCTTTATTATTAGATAACGTACAGGGCTAACCAAAGTGTTGGTTTAGCTGCAGTGCAGCCATTTATATAGTAATAGAGTCTGTTTGGTAGGTTAGTGTAGGTGGATCATTGTTAAATCTGCTGTCTTAACAGGCCTGGTGTGCTACTAAATTCCTAGCAAAATGGACAATGCCCACTTTGCCCTACAGGTGTTACTACAAGGTTATCATGTAATATGGGCAACTAAATACCAAATTAAGCTAAGATTTTATTTTTCATGATTTTTCACTAGGTAGGCTGATTATATTTTTAAGTGGGCATTCCCCACCCACATGTAATCATTTGGACAATTTTGATTCATACAGTAATGGCAACGGAATATTGGGCATCTTGGAGTGGCAGTAGAAAAATGTCATTAAGGCTGTAAACCTCCGGTTCTTTTTTTTTATTTTGCCAGTTTGGTTTCTCTATAATTTTGATCTGAATCCATTCAGCTATTAAAATTCTTTACTCACTTTACCAGTTTAAAAATACAAGACTAGGAATGTTGAAATGTTTAGTAGTGACTTGTGTTTTATTTTAACAATGTCACCCAACAAAAATGGATAGATGTCAGAATAGGTGACCCTGGCTATTAGTAATCAGCTTCACTACAAACTGTAATTCCATCAAACATGTATTTTATAAAAAATGCTCTCGGGTACAGGCACACTTCTCTATAAAGGCAGGCAAAAATGCTTACTTAAAGAAATAGTTTGAATATTTCTGTATGGATTTGATGTGAATGAAAGCCAAATAAGCTACAGAACCATGACCAGTAAATACTTGGATGGACAAAAAGTTAAAAGTAATGGACTGCCTCTTTTTTGTCTCTTCAATCATTTAGAATATAATTATTTTCATTGGCTCTGGTGATAAATCTGGTCTGGCTCCAAGCTGACTTTCTTTCAATGACAATTTGATTTGTACTGACCAGTGCTAAACATAAAGGGGGCATCAGACAGTACTTTTCAAAGGTTAGTTGATCCCATCACCCACACATGGATAAAAATAATAAGACATAGCGACAGAGCCCAGTCTTCCAGGAGAAATTACTGTAGAGCAAATGGTGACTTCACAGGAACAGCCGACAATGACAATGTGTTTGTCTGGCTCACCATATAAATCAATCAAAAGACGGAGAAGAAAAATAACAGGCTGGCATACAGTACTGGAATGATGTTGTGCTACTGAACTTCTCACATCAATCATAAGTCAACAATGACAGAGGACAGATGACTTCCTGACCATGAACTGATAAGAAACAAATCCAAATCATATTATGTGATATCATCTACTGTTAAATTCTGCTCCGTACTTGTAAAATTTTTATTTTTATACTGTATTGAGGATTTGTTCTGCTCTGTGTATTGTGTTGTGTTGACCCCCCTCTTTTTGACACCCACTGCACACCCAACCTACCTGGAAAGGGGTCTCTTTTTGAACTGCCTTTCCCAAGGTTTCTTCCATTTTTTTTTTCCCTACTAGGGTTTTTTTGGTTTTTTTTCCTTGTCTACTTAAAGAGTCAAGGCTGGGGGGCTGTCAAGAGGCAGGGCCTGTTAAAGTCCATTGTGGCACTTCTTATACAAAAATAAATTGTATTGTATTGTGAATGATTGTGTAATCATGGAGGCAAAATTGTACAACATCTATGAGTAAATGTACCAAGAAAATTACACCCTAGGACCAGAATGGCACAGTGGTTAAGGCACTGAGGTATAAATGGCAAGGTTTAGCTCACACTTTAGACGTACTAGACTCTTGATTGAACCACATTACCTGCTTGAGCTCCATTTGTTAAGCAAATTTCCTCTGTGTTTACATTTATACTTATTAAATGCTATTCTATGATGGAAAGGTAAAATTAACAGAATTGATGGGAAGGGTATAAACATTTCACCTGAGAACACCTGAGATCAACTTTAAGGGGAAAAAATGCCTTGCATGCTACTTGGGGGTAAGTCCCTGTATTTTTAAGAGCATCATAACGCGCATAGGAAATAATAATTAAATTAACAATACGTTAACAGTAATCTGTGAGTTTCAAGATAACGAGTAACTTGATATTTCAAAGTGTCGTTAACATCTTTAAATGCATTTCAGATTTTATGAATTAAACTTTTTACACATTACTGCATATGGGGTCGTGTGTTCACTGCTGATTGCTTCTTTGCCACAATAAATTTTGTAGCACACCATTGTTTAGAACACATGTCACTGTATGGCACTATTTTAAAGTTCAAGTGCACACACTCTAAGAAACAGATTGATCTACTGTATAGAAGTAAGCAGAACATTTCAAATTAACCACAGAATAGTGTCAGACATATTCCTGTTAATTCTGAATAAAACATAGAAAAGGATACATTTTTTGAGCCAACTCTCATTTAATTTATAATGCTTGAGTTTATAAATTAATTGATTTCACAATATTTTATTAGGTATTTGAAAATAAACACGTTACTGGTGCATTAGTTATGTGGAAACCTCTCAAATTATTCGTACTTCCTGACTGTTTCATCTTTTCTTTGAATGTACCTACTTTTTCATAAGCTTGTTGTATATATTTATACATACAGAATTACACACACTGCTCAAAAAATTAAGGAAACAATCATCACAGTCTAACACTAAGTCAGTTTAGCTTCAGGGATATCAGTCTGTCCAGTTAGGAAGCATAAGCCATTATCAATCAACTTCACCTGCTTTGGTGCAAATGAAAGTGACAACAGGTGGACTGGAGAGGCAACAGCAAAACACCTCACTGAAAGGGAATGTTTTTGCAGATGGTGCCAACAAACAATTGCTCTTTCCTTATCTTTCCTGACTAATTCTTCTCTAGTTTTGCATTTTGCTAGTGTTCTTATCACTACTGGTAGCATGATTCAGGTTGCACAGGTAATCCAGCTCCTCCAGGATGGTACATCTATATGTGCCGTTGCAAGAAGTTTTGTTGTGTCTCCCAGCACGGTCTCAAGAGCATGGAGGTGATACCAGGAGCTGGGCCATTACACAAGGAGAGCTGGACAGAGCTGTAGAAGGGCATCAACGCAGCAGTAGGACTGATATCTGCTCCTTTGTGCATGGTGGAATAGGAGGAGGACTGCCTACAAAGTGACCCCTAGCTGGCTACTGGTGTGCATGTTTCTGACCAAACTGGCAGAAACAGACTCCATGAGGTTGTCATGAGCCCCCAAGTCCTCTAGTGGCATCTGTGCTCACAGCCCATTAACAAGCAGTTAGATTGGCATTCACCAGGGAATACCACAATTGGTATCTCTGTCATTGGCGCCCCCTTCTTTTCACAAACGAGAGCAAGTTCACACTGAGTCATAAAAGAGTGCAAGAGCCTGAAGATGCTGTGGTGAACGTAATGCAGCTTGCAACATCATCCAGCATGACTGGTTTGGCGGTGGGTAAGTGCTGTTCTGGGGAGGCATACCATGGAGTGTCAAACAGACATCCACATGTTAGGCTATGGTACCCTGACTGCTGTTAGGTACCAATATGAAATCCTTAAAGTCATTGTCAGATGTTACGCTGGTGCAGTGGGCCCTGGGTTCCTCCTGGTGCAGGTCTGGAAGGAGATCCCCCAAAACACTTTCTGCTGTCTCAGCAGGAGCATGCCCAGATGTTGTTGGGAATGCATCCATTCACATGGGGATTTTACACACTCATGAGTCAGTCTTATTTTTAGTTGCTGTGATAAAATTTATCCCAGTTAGATCAGCCTGTGATTTCAATTTTTGACTTTTATTTTGGTTGTGATGTTCAATCCAGCCCTCAATGGGCTGGTAATTTTAATTTCCATTAACCATTGTTAAATCATTTTGTTCTCAGTGAATTATACAGTATTACTCAGTAAAGATTTTCCACTTGAATATTTAGTTTCAAGCCTACCCTCCTCACCCATAGGTAATTCAAATTTTCGAATTAAAATGTGAGCAGTAGGTGTATCTACACTTTAATCATTCATCATCCAACCTGCTATATCCCAACTACTGGGTCACGGGGGTCTGCTGGAGCCAATCCCAGCCAACACAGGGCGCAAGGCAGGAAACAAACCCCGGGCAGGGCGCGCACACACACACACCCACACTAGGGACAATTTAGAATCGCCAATGCAGCCAACCTGCATGTCTTTGGACTGTGGGAGGAAACCGGAGTACCCCCACGCAAACACGGGGAAAACATGCAAACTCCACGCGCGGAGGACCCGGGAAGCAAACCCGGGTCACCTAACGGCGAGGCAGCAGCGCTACCCACTGCGCCACCGTGCCGCCCACACTTTAATCAGGTATTTGCATACGTTTCTCTGAATTGCAGCAAAGTTAAGCATATGT
Source organism: Polypterus bichir lapradei (assembly GCA_026402145.1). Lineage (NCBI taxonomy): Eukaryota > Metazoa > Chordata > Cladistia > Polypteriformes > Polypteridae > Polypterus > Polypterus bichir. The sequence continues at coordinate 14,212,097 of JANRMT010062795.1, forward strand.
CATCTTCACTCATACATATGCTGCACTGAAATATTTCAAATCTGCTATTAGCAACTACACTTAGTACTTTTATACGTTAAAATAACCACAATGCACCTGTGCCTATGTATTTAACTTCGTTTTAACGGCGTAAATGGTTTCAGTGGAACTCAACACAGGTTTAACTCAAGACAGCCGTGAAACGTCGCCATTTAGTCGCAGCAGTTCCTGCACCACAGCCCCACGCACTACTCACAGCGGTAAAACATTGTACATGGATTTATTTTTACAAAGTAACATATTAATAAGTGGTCATTGTCTGTTACATAAAACCTGTTGCGCAATAATAAAAATGAACACAAGCATTTTATCATTCACATACAAAAAGGAAAAACAAAATGAAAACGCGTTAAATGTACAAAACATGCCACTGTTGCTGCAGTCGAACTGGTCAGAGCGCGAATGGAGGTGATTCTCTTCTTTTACGGAACACAACTCTAGTTGTAGCTAAAAGGGCCGGACTTGTTTTCTTGCAATTCTGTAAATGACGAGATGGGTGCATTAGGGAGGCACACTGATGATAAATCAGTAATCTTCTTAAAGCGCCCATCAGCCGCGTTTGCCTCCGCTTTGCAACCAGTGAAGTGGTTTCCCAGGCAACGAGAACGAAGATGCCCAGGGAAACGGGCTGTAATGGAAGAGCGCTACTTGTCTGCCTGGGGAAACCGAGACGCCGCTAAACCTTAGAGGTACATGTATTTCTTACGTTGCAATAAATCCGTGGCGTTGTGAGTTCACCTTGATTATAGCAGTTACAACAGACATACTAATATGTAACAGAAGCAAAAGGTATTCTCCAATATGGGTGATCAACCACCAAGCGCGTTTTAGGTTTAGGATCTCAGTATGCCATTAGCTTGATAACGGGGTTGTATCTAGGTCATCGCTTCGCAGATCGATTTCTAATATAGACTCACAGCTTTTCAAGGATAAACGGATGGGGAAAAAGGTGTGCGTGTATGTATTTACGGGCGCAATGGGGAGGGAGTACTCCTCCCTTTCGTTTAACGTAGTTGCAGCTCGTCAGCCTGACAGAACGTGTAATATTAATCTCAACTGTGCCAGTGCCACTGGAATAAGAGGAGACTGGTAATCCGCCTGGCCTTTATGCGCCTGCCTTCTGTACACTTCTGAATTAGTCTCTGACTGGTAAACGAGAAGATTGATTTTTATTAAATTGAATAATTTATGGAAAACGAAACAATATTTCCTTATCTATCTATCTATCTATCTATCTATCTATCTATCTAACTTAGTAGATCATCTAATAGGGAATATACTGTATGACGTTGAAATAAAGCGCTTTCTCATCCTGTTTATCCATGGAGAGATGATATCCACCTTGTTTGTTTATTACATCACCTGAAGAAATTGTTTACTGAAGTTGAATGCATCGAGGTAATGTGATAATATACATTTGATTAAAGCAAGTATTTAAGACCCACATTAAAATCTTAATATAGGCCATATGCATGTATCTGAAAAATATTATATTTTATTTAACTTGCTAATTAGCGGCGGCTGTCGTGTTCATTTTTGGGTGCGGGCCCTTAAAGGAAAACAGGCAATGCTGTTGCAATCCGCCTGTGCTGAAACGCACGCGACATCACAGTTCTGTTTTCATCCCTCTCTATCTCCTCCACCGCCTTGCCGCCGTCATCGTGCACACTGCAAATCTTGCAATGTCATGTTTGCTGCGAAACCCCTGCTGCCTGGAAATGGACGCAGCCAGCTGTGCGCGCTGCACAGTGGTGTCGCACGCGGCCGGTCCGTCAGGCCAGGAGTGTCCGCGTGCCAGCGCGCAAGCCGCACAGCGCGCGCCTGCGAAGAGAAGCGCAACGTCAAACTGGAGTTAATATGCAAAAGGATTAAGGACTGTATGTAAAACAAGAAGACGACACTGCTTTTTTTTAATTCTTTTCGCTCCTTGTCACAGTTTTACGGTGACAGTATATACCAGCTTTAAAACGTAAGTAAAACGGCCGGTGTCGGTGTGACATTTGTCTTTATATAGCTCCCCAAAGCACACATCTTTCAGTGGGCACTCGTTTGTTTTGATGATTTTATCCGTGCTGGATTAAAACAGTTGTTTGGGAATATTGTTCATACTTCTCGTGGGTGATTCTACATCATGCGTTTATTTAGGGGCGAGTGTAGAGTAGCTGTCGGTGAAAGGTCCCTTTAGGCGGTGTTGAGCTTTGTTTTGCGGCCGGTATTGTGAACGCTGGATGTACAGGTGCACATGTAGTTTGTGTACCAAGGTCACAAATTAAGATGAAGAAGGGACGAATTCCAAACCCCTCCTGTGAAGACCTCCGCGAAAGAGAACAGTGACCGCCTTAATAATGAAGCGGCGGCGCCGCCGCCAGTGGAACCTCTGGCTTCAAAAAAAGTTCGCATGCAGAATAAATTGTTTAGGTTCATCTTAACATTTTTACTTTCTTTTCTCCTTCTTCTTTCTTTGTTTATTTTTTGAACACAGTTAACTTTACATTTTCTTTCTTGCATCAATTTATACGTTTTTCTTTTTTTTTGAGCTTTTTTATTCTTTTATCACTGTTATCTCTTCTTTCACAGCACACACTTTCTAATTTATCTTTATTTAGGTTGATAGGATTCAGTGATCTGTAATCCATGTGGCAGAATCAGATGTGGCAAAAGTTGTTTTTTTTCTTTTATTCATATTGTTAGTCTCATAATTTGGTGTTTTATGCTTTTTCAACCTTCTTGTAAAGATTTGTTTTATTGCTGTTTATTGTTTTATTATGCTGTAAGTCCTGTGCAATTTTATTTCTGTCTGTTTCTCGATCATTTTAGAATAACATGTCATAGGTGTGTCTATGTGGAACCAACCTGTTTCATTTATTTCACTTTGTGCTAATATTAATTTCTCATTTCAGATTTTGTTTGATACTTGATTTTCTAACTTGGATTCATTTTTTTCTGTACTTACACCCTTTAAATATTTTTCATATTTTGTCAAACATTGATTATTTCCATTTCCAGTACAAATAATACAGAAACTGGTGGATGAAACGGAGAGAATTGAATGGATGATTTTTTTTTTAATTTACATTTTCATTAATAGAAACCATGCCAAAGAAACCAACAACTGTGGTGAAATAATTTACAAATCTGTACTTCCAGTATTTCCATAATGGCTTTTCATAATAGTACCTAATTGTTTTTCATCCAATAAAACCTCTACCTTTTCCCATCATAGTAATTTAAAAGGTCATAGGGTTCAAAGTTTGGCATCAGAATTAAATTGCAGTCAAGGACAATTAATTCAATGTCCGTTTTCTGTGGAAGTGAATTTTTCATCTAGATTAAAAATGTGGGAATAACAGAGACAAAGCAAATGCCAATGCTGTGGTTAGTTCATTATTTGAAATCACAGTGTTTGATCATCTCAAGGATCCACTTTTTAACTTTATTATTCATGTAAAATTTCCTGTAAATTTTCTGTGTCACTCACCAGTTTCAGATCTGTGAATATTAAAAAGTGCAACTAATGTTAAAATGGATGTGTGGGCTAAAATGCTTTTTCACCCATAGATTTTACATTGACTTCACAGCTTGAAACGATAATCTACTTTTCTTTTTTACTTTTCTGTTTTCTGGAATAAACCGTGATTCAAAACATTCAAAAAAGAGCCTACCGTATTCTTACTGAGCCACATGATTATGTACATCAAATTGACCATTTAAGAAACCCTGAGTAACCTTCACTGATTCCTGGTTAGCAGTCAGTAAAGTCACAGAAAACAAACATGTTGATGGCCTTAAGAAGTGGTCACTAAAGCTTTGCTGTTCAACTTGAACACTGAAATGTCAGGATTCAGATGATCTGCATCATTAGGGTATCAGTGTAGTTTATATTTGTTTAATGTTAGTGAATTCTCAACAGAGCATGCAGTTCTGAGCCGAAACAGAGACTGTTTGCCCATATTTTGTATACTTAACTACGAATGAGGATATGAAGCAGGGAAAGCAATTCCTTTAAAATGTTCACGGTATGAGACATTTTTATGTTTTCCTTGCATCTGTTTTGAACACTTCTGTCCTCATTACTTTAAACACAAATTCAGTAGATTGGTTAAGTAAACTTTACATTAGAAGGAAGGCTGAATGTGCAAGGGCTATTTGAACATTTAGTCTGGTGGGCAATCCCCTTTATTGGGTGAGTCGGCTTCAGTGAAAGGCTGAAGTTATTAGGTCCCTCCCTAGATGGCCTTGTGGCTAGGTACACAAGGAGATGGAGTAGATTTACTGTGCTTAAACCTTTTAAGACTTAATTGATTGGTTGTGTTTTTACCTTCCTGTTGAACCTCTCTCATTAAGGCCTTATGTGACAGTATTGAGAGTAGAGCTAATGAGTTTCTTTGGTTTAATATTGTTGCTCTAAAAATAAGCAACTTACAACATTAAACTATGCACCATATATACAGTACTATGAATAAGTATACACTGAAAATAAATGGGTGAACCTGGATAGCCATTGTACCAGTGGTGTGTCTAGGCATGTATGGAATAACAAAAGAGCTTTCTGTATTGTGGAGAGCTGCTGAACCTACACTTGATTGATCCCATTCTTTTATTCATTACATGCATTGTATATCCTCTAAGATATACAGAAGTGTATTGTACAGTGGTGTGAAAAACTATTTGCCCCCTTCCTGATTTCTTATTCTTTTGCATGTTTGTCACACAAAATGTTTCTGATCATCAAACACATTTAACCATTAGTCAAATATAACACAAGTAAACACAAAATGCAGTTTTTAAATGATGGTTTTTATTATTTAGGGAGAAAAAAAAATCCAAACCTACATGGCCCTGTGTGAAAAAGTAATTGCCCCCTGAACCTAATAACTGGTTGGGCCACCCTTAGCAGCAATAACTGCAATCAAGCGTTTGCGATAACTTGCAATGAGTCTTTTACAGCGCTCTGGAGGAATTTTGGCCCACTCATCTTTGCAGAATTGTTGTAATTCAGCTTTATTTGAGGGTTTTCTAGCATGAACCGCCTTTTTAAGGTCATGCCATAGCATCTCAATTGGATTCAGGTCAGGACTTTGACTAGGCCACTCCAAAGTCTTCATTTTGTTTTTCTTCAGCCATTCAGAGGTGGATTTGCTGGTGTGTTTTGGGTCATTGTCCTGTTGCAGCACCCAAGATCACTTCAGCTTGAGTTGACGAACAGATGGCCGGACATTCTCCTTCAGGATTTTTTGGTAGACAGTAGAATTCATGGTTCCATCTATCACAGCAAGCCTTCCAGGTCCTGAAGCAGCAAAACAACCCCAGACCATCACACTACCACCACCATATTTTACTGTTGGTATGATGTTCTTTTTCTGAAATGCTGTGTTCCTTTTACGCCAGATGTAACGGGACATTTGCCTTCCAAAAAGTTCAACTTTTGTCTCATCAGTCCACAAGGTATTTTCCCAAAAGTCTTGGCAATCATTGAGATGTTTCTTAGCAAAATTGAGACGAGCCCTAATGTTCTTTTTGCTTAACAGTGGTTTGCGTCTTGGAAATCTGCCATGCAGGCCGTTTTTGCCCAGTCTCTTTCTTATGGTGGAGTCGTGAACACTGACCTTAATTGAGGCAAGTGAGGCCTGCAGTTCTTTAGACGTTGTCCTGGGGTCTTTTGTGACCTCTCGGATGAGTCGTCTCTGCGCTCTTGGGGTAATTTTGGTCGGCCGGCCACTCCTGGGAAGGTTCACCACTGTTCCATGTTTTTGCCATTTGTGGATAATGGCTCTCACTGAGGTTCGCTGGAGTCCCAAAGCTTTAGAAATGGCTTTATAACCTTTACCAGACTGATAGATCTCAATTACTTCTGTTCTCATTTGTTCCTGAATTTCTTTGGATCTTGGCATGATGTCTAGCTTTTGAGGTGCTTTTGGTCTACTTCTCTGTGTCAGGCAGCTCCTATTTAAGTGATTTCTTGATTGAAACAGGTGTGGCAGTAATCAGGCCTGGGGGTGGCTACGGAAATTGAACTCAGGTGTGATACACCACAGTTAGGTTATTTTTTAACAAGGGGGCAATTACTTTTTCACACAGGGCCATGTAGGTTTGGATTTTTTTTCTCCCTAAATAATAAAAACCATCATTTAAAAACTGCATTTTGTGTTTACTTGTGTTATATTTGACTAATGGTTACATATGTTTGATGATCAGAAACATTTTGTGTGACAAACATGCAAAAGAATAAGAAATCAGGAAGGGGGCAAATAGTTTTTCACACCACTGTATATCCTCTAAGATATACAAAAGTGTCTGTTGGGGCATTTGCCCCAGTAGCCCATAATCTGTCAGTACTGTGTAAGCAATTGTATTTTACCCATGAATCAGGATATTTTAGGGCAGGGCTGTGCAAATGTGCCAATCTTTCTTTATATTGATGTTAACAGTATCAGTAATTTGCATTAATTTAATTGGAGATGGGCATCCAAGTACATTAGAGTAACACCATCATCATTATGACTAAGAAACACCATTGCTGTGCCTTGGGTGGCTAAATCCATCTAAATAGTACCCAATAAAGCATATCATTCATATTAAGAAATGTCTTATTATAAAGGTTGATGTCATGATCACTTTCTAGGACCCTAGATATAGGCACTCCCTAAATGTCCAATTACTTAACTTTTTTGTGGAAAAGATTTCAGTGTGTCAACCAAGCATGGATTGCAATAATTCAATCAAGCAATAGAATAATTAAAAAAAAAAACGAAGGAAAATGCATTTCTAAAGAAGAGTTTTAGTCTGTTATAGTGTTATGTTTTTTAATCCTCTTACCAGATTGCTAATTTATTGAAAATGAATGATGTGAGAAAAAACAAGCTAAGCTGTAATTCAAAGAAGCCCTGACTATGACCAATGGCAGTGAAATGTTGTTGATGTCGCTAGCAAGAAAACCTCGAAGAGGGAGCTAGTGATTTAAAGAAACAAACAAACAAAAATATATGATGGATTGAAATGAACACTTGAACATTCTGAAATATGTTGTCCGCTCTAGTAATCACTTTAATCATTCAATACGTAGCCCATTAATGGGGACTCTAACTGTGCTGATACAGTATAAACTGCAGGACCAACCACTGAAAACTAGTTGATCATAGTTATTAGTAATTCTTATTTCATGGTTTGCAATAAAATATAATAGTACTTGAATATCAAACATTGCTTCTTTTTTAATTTATGCTGTTAAGAATTATTTCAATCTGTTGAAACAAACTCAGCTCATCCTGTATGATAAATAAATATTCAATCCTGCATTCTATTAAAGAGTGCAGGCTATAATCATATTCTGTCTATTAATAAATCTATATTTTTATATTCATTCTTTTTATTCCGGCTAGTAGTTATTACTGCACCTGCTTCAGTCCTACTTTCCATATGAGTTTAATTTCTGCACATGGAAAATATTATATAACATAGTGCATAGTATTTATGTACACATTCTAAAGCAATGCCATGCTTAGGCACATGAACAAGTTACCTGTCACCTTTGCCAGTGGATAGTCATAAAACTGAAATAAAAGTTCTGATCCACGACACCTTAAATCAAGAACAATAGTGTTGTTGACTTAAATCATTTTTAGATCCGTGCCCTGAGTAGGTGGTATGGTGGCAAACAGGTTAGTACTGCCACCTCACAGATGTATGATAGTGGGTTTAAATGTTGGTTACATTCTGTATGAAGGGTTTACATTCTCTCTGTGCTCTTGAGTTCTGTGAGTTATTGCAGTGTACTCTGGTTTCCTGTCACTTTCCAGAGACCTGTATTTGACGTTTTGTGGCTCTAAATTGGTGCAGTATGGATGAGTGTTCCTAACAATGAACTGACACACAGTTCAGGTTTAAGTTCTATCTTGAATCTGATGCTGTCTTTTGTGTTATCAAATTGTTTACTAAGTAAATATACAAATGCAAATTAGATCAAATAAAACATGATGATAAATAAACATGGCATCTAATCCCACCTTTGGCCCAAGCACCAGAAGCTAACCATGGAGTACAGAAGGCACAGTTGCAAAAACAAATATGACCATCTAATCAGAGCTTACATGTAAGTGAACCTGAATAATCTGCACATAGGATTGTACATTGTAATATTTGTACCAGTCACACTATTAAAGCTAAAATCACATGGTTCAATTTCTATAAAGTTATAGAAAATGAAATTCCCAAAATAAAAAAGATAGTCAGGAGAGTTCCATCTCAAAGCTGGGACAGCATCTGTGCTTAAAGATAACAATCTGAATTGGAAAGAGGTGGGGGTCGACTTTTTCTCAATCCTACTTTTTGTAAAAATTGATTGATTTGTATGGAATGATTACAATAAAATTAATAAAATTTCAAAAAAAAAAAAAAAAAAGAAAGGCCCATAGGTGTCTAATGCTGTCACCACAGGCCTATAACTAAGTCAAAATAATTTTAGTAAAAGAATTGAAGGCTGGGTCCTGGCTTGATTTTGGTATTGTGCAAATAAATATATCAAGTGAATCACAACAATCTTTTGATAATTTTTTTTAAATGTATTTCTTCTTCTTCTTATTTCTTCTTAATTCATTGGTGAGAAGCCCATTATTTGTGGAGTTTCATTTGTGTATTTTTATCTCTTGGACTGTTTCAGGTAATTTGTGGTGCTACTTGATGCCAGTTTCTTTTCAGCACTTATGCTTACTATGTACTGCTACTTCATAGTTAAAATATGTACATTCATGTTGTTTCTGTAAATTTTATTCTACATAGTGTGCTCACTTTAGCCACCATTGTCTCATCTTAACATTCAACTTTATTCATCTTGTGCTGACTTTGATGACTTTCACAGTTCTTTCCATCCATCCATCCATCAACCCTCTATGTCCCAACTACAGGGTCACAGGGGTCTGCTGGAGCCAGTCCCTACCAACATAGGGTGCAAGGCAGGAAACAAACCCCGGGCAGGGCGCCAGCCCATCACAGGGCACATACAACCATACACCAAGCACACACTAGGGACAATTTAGGATCTCCAATGCACCTAACCTGCATGTCTTTGGACTGTGGGAGGAAACCCACACAGGCATGGGGAGAACATGCAAACTCAACGCAGGGAGGACCCGGGAAGCGAACCCAGGCCTCCTAACTGCAAGGCAGCAGCGCTATCGCTATCACAGTTCTTTTCCCCAGCCAATTGTATTTCTATCTCTCAACCTGTACTTAATATAGAACTAAACCTAAATTAGTTTCAAATGACATATTCAAGGATATTGTTATTTTAATTAAACTTGCTGCCTAATGATTCAGCATGTAGACTCAATATAAAAACCAAGAAGCGCTTTCATGGTCTGGGTCTTGAGACCCTACCAATTTAACTATTTTAGAAGTACTACATACTTTACATCTTTTGAAATGAAATTAGGTTGAAATAATTCATTTTTTATGTTTTAAAGCTCTCATCAAAATGCTCTCTGGAGCTGTCAAAGCTGAGCTCTTTAGCTAAATCACATGTCATCATTGTTTTGTTAATGGAATGTGGTTATATATTTTCATGTCATCATTTTTATGTTTGTTGCAGTATATGTGTATTAGTTTTTTATGTTTTTAATTTGGACCAGATAGTGTGAATGTGTGCCTAAATAGACTAGAAAACCATCCAGGGTTGGCTCTTGTCTTGTACCTGATGCTGCTAGGATAGTTTCTGGCTCCCCTCGAGTGAATTTTGTGAAAAAAAAAAAAAAAATACTGGAGAATTTGTAGAAAAAATGATAATGTCATTGAAGGTAAAATGATGTGTACCCAAAAATGAAATCTAAATTATGAATACTTATTTCCACAAATATTTCCAAATTAATCATTATGAACATGATTGAAAGTTAATTTCAAATCCCATGAAAACTCTTAAATTTGTGAGTGTAAGTATTGTATATAAATTATTGTTCTTTTGCATTTTGACAATGAGAATAAGATAAATTATAAAACCCATTTATAGAAGAGGCTGCAAATATTTCATTATTAGGCGATACATAACATCCCTAAAGGAAATCTAATTTAAAAATATATATATTTTTGTACAAAAACTGTTGTTTTGATTAATAGCATGAAGAGCACTGCTATTTTTGCATTCATGTAGTCATAAATGAACTACTGTAAATGTATAATAGACATTTGTAGTGATGTGTCATATGGCTTGTCTGCAATGTTGTGTCATTTGTTGAATTTCTGAATGCATTCATTTTAGCAGTCCTCTATGGTCATAGTTTGAGATGTGGCTCCATGTGAGATGCAAGTGTTGTCAATGACATCTCAAAGGACAATCTAATATGGTACATTTTGGAGTTTCTGATGCCTACTCCTCATTTACTCACAACATGTCATATAGTTTAATGACTTCTGCTCAGTTAGTACTGTTTATTGTGATTATGTCAAGTTTGTTTGGGATTGTCACTATGTGATAAAGTAAGGTTATGCTCTAACAAGTAAAATACAAGTTGACCATTTCCTAAGCAACATTGTGGGTAGATAAAAACCAGGCATGCCATGCTTGAGCAAAAATATCCAATGAAACATTCCTTTAAAAAAATCAGATTTTGTTTTATAGATGCAGAGTTGTGTGAAATATTGCTATGTGTGCCCATGTTTCTGCCCAAATGCATGCTGCACATGAAAGCCCATCAATGTCTCTGTCTCAAACCCATCCCGGATGTTCATGATGCTTCACATCTCTTTTTCTGATGCCAGAGATTAGGCTCAATGCTGCAAGAGAGCTTCTCATTACCATCAGCCACATTTCAAGGTGACACAAAGATGGCCAACAGCCATTAAACACTCACCCACCCCACTGTGAATCTTCTAAGCACAAAGACAGTGTTTTCATTGAGCTAATTTTACCTTGATAGATAGTTGTTTAAAAGGAATTTCGAGGCAGTAAAGGCAGGACAAGTAACTAAAAGAGGAAAAAACATTTTATATCTAATAATGCGGGGCCTCCCAGTCACATCTAAAGTTTAGTTTATTACCTTAACTTCTGTGTGAATGTGAGAATCATCAATGGATGACATTACATTTTAAGTAAGTAAAACCTGTGTTTTTTGATAACCACCACTTAATTTATGTTGCATGTGCCTGTCACAGGGCTTTAAATTTGTTCAAATAATATTTCTTTCACTTATTAAACTCCTTGTTTACCTTCAAGACCAAGTTCAGTAGATGCATACTAGTAATTGGATGGAATTAACCATCCCTGGAGATCTGTAGGTGACCATAGTTGAGGTAGTATGGGCACAACATCAAACTGATTACTCAGATGAAGGAGTGGCATTGCTTGTGTCCTTTCAGAGTTAAACTTTTATTTTAGCAATGTGTCCTTCAGCCTTGAAAACATACAAACGTTCCCAACAGCAAACAGCTCTTGTAAAGAACTTTCCTGTAAGGGTAGAACTTTGGATTTTTTTAATTTCAAAAGATAATTGCTGAAGCAAAATAGCTAATGTTAATTTGCTGTCCACACATGGTTTATTTTGATTTGATAACAGCTTAGATGAAATTATGGGACAGGGCTAAGGAAAAGATGAGCTTCTTAAGTGCTTGCAAAATTTGGCTGTAGGTATTTTTTCAGTCAGCAGGTCCTACATACTCGTTCATACTCGTACATCATGCCTTTACATAATTAGTCTTCTTGTTATTTCAGCATTAAACATCCTTGCGTTAAAAATATTTCATTTCCCTGCCCTATTAGTGCCATTGTTTATATTTAATGATAATTTATTTTCTGGTTTATTTTTAATTTCTTGTAACATCATTATATCCAGTGGCTTTAGTTTATTTTTTTCTGAAGTTGATAAGCCACAGATAAGTATCTCAATGTAGCCTATCCTGACATGCTGGTTTTGGGATGCTTGTAAATGGACATTTAAACAAAGAACCTCTTCCTTTTTTTTAACAATTCCAAACTGGTGGCCCACCTCAGACTTCAATTTACAGTGGTACAGAAAGATGATTTCTTTAGAGGGTACTTTCTGATTTTTTTTTCTCAAATGGGAAGTGATCTTATTGCACAGCAAGCAATGAAGGTTTTTAAACACAAGCCAGAATGTTAATTAAGCATTTTATAGCATTTGCAGAAGTGGGCATAAATGCAAAGTTTAGGGGATACTCTAGTACCTTTTGCACATCAGGTCCCAAGCCTTGTTATCTCAAATGATGGACAATACATTTGTTTGATATATACATTGACATTTGAAATAATTAAAAATTTTATTTAAACGAGAGTTACTGCAGATCTCCTAAACCAAATGAATCCATGATAGTTTAGTGGCAAAGGTGTATTTCAACAGTAGTTAGTATGTATCTGCTTTGCAGTAATTCCCATTGGCTTTAAAATACAGTATTTTACAGAGTATGAGATAGGTTTATATTTGGTTTTTATTTTATGAATGCCATGTAAACAATGGAATACTTAATATATTTTCCCCTTTATCAACATAAGAAAATAAAAGAAGCAGTAATCAATAAAAAGCAGGTATTATTATATATAATACGTAGGCCAACATACACTACTGCACAGGGTATGTCTTACTATCAGGGTCTGCAATAAGGGGTTTACTCTTCTCAAACACTTTATTTCAACATCATCATTTCAGTCTACTTACCCTAATGAGGGTTGTAGCAGCATTACCTTGAGCTGGTGTTGACCAGGCCGTCCGGTATCAGAAAATTCGTCCTGTACATTTCAGGGAATTGTCAAATGCTGCAAGGCCATCCAATAGATATCATTTCCAGTGTGTCCTTTTCACAGTGGTCCACGCTTTGTACAAATTCCATTGGAGGCACCTTACTTTATCATGAGTGAACGCAAAAACCCTGTACAGGAATATAATTTCAGCTGGTTGTGCTTGCAGTCTTATTCTTTCAGCTACTATCCAGAGATATTGACCATATGTGAGGGTGGGGATATAAAGTGAATAGTCGAAAGCTTCATTCAGGAATATACCTCCTACTTCACTACCACAGTCTTGTGAAATATCTGCCAAAATCTGCCAATAAAAACTATTTTTCAGTCGGTCTTACAAACAATGCCCTTTTGCTTGATGAGAATAAGGCTTTCTTTTCTGGTAGAGGACCACAGTCTCAAATTTGATCGTGCTGATCTTGTCCTGCCACATCACACTTGGCTGTGAACTGTTGCAGTATGTACCAGAGATTATTCTGATTAAACAACAAGGACAATATCATTTGCAAATAGTAGCAAAGATACTGTTCTTAGATTCCTATACAGGATAGTCTATGATCTTGCCTGTGATTTAATTTCCTGTTCATGAAAATAATGAGAATGAATAAGACAACATGTCCAGATTGAATGGACTCAGCTTAATGTCAAGCATATAATTGCATCTTGAAAGGAATGCCATGCAACAGTGAATCCAGAGCCCAATACCCTTGAGACCCCTTTCATAAGATGTGGGGTACACCGTCATAAACTGTTTCCAAGTCTACAAAACATATGTGTACAGGACAGAATCCTTATTTCTTTTCCTGGATGTGATGTACAGCTGTCAAATAGAGTATATGTTTCTTTACCCTAGCACAGGCTTTACCTTAGAAGGTAAGGAGTGTGATTCCTTGGTAACTAGAACACAACCTCTTGACCCTATGTTTTAAAATGGGGGCCAACACTCCAGTCTGCCACACCCAAGGCACTGTTCCTGCCTCTGATACAACATTGATGAGGTGTGTTAGCCAAAACACTTTTAAAATATCCAGTTTTTTCAGCATTTATAGTCTAATCTCATCTATTCCTGTGACCTTGCCAGAATGAAGCATTTGCATTACCACAGCAACCTCAGCCATCTAGATGGACCCAACCCTAACCAATGCCTCTGGCGCTGCCTCCTCTGAGAAGGACATATTAACCAGGTTTATGAGTTTTTCAAATGCTTGTTTCACCTTTCGACAGTAACCCCAGTTGACAGTGTTCTACTGCCCTTGCTGAGGACAACCGTGGTAACTTTCCAACTAGCCTTCATGAGTCACTGAATAGTTTGCACAGAACCTGGTCAAGACAATTAAAATTTGTACTTGTAGCACCTTTCAGTCTAATATGGTGACCATCATGCTAACATTGTACAGAAGGCTTTATATAACTTTTCAAATTCCCATACTACTGGTGTTCACCCTCTGTCCACAGCTTCTTGCAGGTATGAACACTGTACATTCATATTGCTTGTTCCCCAACTTCTCCAGAGATGCAGAAGAAACTCTTCCAGAGTTAAACTAATTCCAAATGGAATATCTGCTAGTCATTCCCAGCAAACCCTCATTACTCATTTAGTTTTTACAAGTCTGTTCAGCAGGTGCTACATCCATGTAAGCTAGCTCATCAAGTAGTATAGTTCATCTTCTCATTTAACCCAAGAGTCCAGAATATATGTTATTGACTTTTGATCTAAGTTATTCTGTTATCAGGTATACCTATGATCATCCATTCTTTCAAACAAAATGTTTAATATCCACAATTCATGACTAGTATAGAAATTCAGTACCAGTTCATCACTTGGATTCAACCTCTCCTTGTTTATAAAGTGCAAAATGTATGTCAGTTTCTGTGTCTTTTTGTAAGATATTCATTTTAATTTTTTTCACATCATGCAAATGGTAATTTAGATAATTAATATTAAATTATGCATATAAACCAAGAATAACGTCTGCCTTATTAAAGTTTATTGCATATTAGTTGTTGAGTTTAGCCTAAAAGAGAGCAACTTATAGAAACGGTATTACAGTTAATACAGTTGAGCTAATTTATTCATCAGAGAAGATTAGTAGGTGATTAAGGCTTTGGTAAATTAAATTCTTTGCAGTAAGCAAGATTGCTGTAATTAGTTTAGCTTAGGCTGGGTATATCACCAACTGTTATGCATCAGTTAGCACAAATTGTAATAATGTAACTGTTCAGATGTATTCATTTTACATACTTAGGTATCATACAGGGTCATATCAGGCCACACAGGCCTGTCCTGATAACATAGAACTCTTGAAACTAGAGTTCTAGTATTTCAGATATTTCTGTCTATTATATTAAAAAAGCTTTCTGTTGTGTCCATGCTATTCAGCCTTGACCACTCCCCTACAAACTGCTCGCCCAATCATTACTCCTACTGTGCATTTCCTGTCTCTGTACCACCCTGTGATACTCTCAGTTGTAACTCGCCCTTCAACGCAGTCAGTTATAATGGCAAGGCAGAAAAGCAAATTATCTGTTCAAGAATGTTGAATTTTACATCACAATAGAAAAGGAGTGGCAAAAGCTGATAATGAATGTCAAAAAAAGAAAATGAACAAAAAACAGCTTCATATAATAAAAACCAAGAATAAAAGTAATTGTCCTGTAAACGAAAAAGAGAAAAATATCCTGAACAATAAGCGAACAGAGATGCAAAAATGCAATGTTTATAGAATGTAATTTAGAGGATAAAGTAATTCATAATATTGTTTTGGACAAGGCGTTAATATAATTTAATTTTTTATTTACTTTTTACTATATTTTATTATTCAGTGGTATTTAAAATAGACAGTTGTAGTGAAACACTCAAGTAACTGATTTTCAATCTTTAATAACTAAGGACCAAACTGTCTTCTTCCTGCGTCCCGCATACTCTTCTATATACCATCTCTTTAAATACAATTGCTTCCTCAAACGGAGGATCACCCTGACACCCTTCAAGCGGCTCAGCCACGAGATAGTGGGCGCCCAGTGCCTACCTCCAGGGGTTGGTGAGTGAAGTGAGCAGAAGGCAGAGCCCCCTAGTAAATAGATAATTTTATTGTTTTAGTTTTTTTTTTATGTTTTTATGGACTCTAGAATTGCACTCAGTTTTGTGTGTGATGTAGTGTTTGCTATTCTCTGGGAAATCTGTGCATCCATTTTCAAACCACTCCTGCTCCGGAAGGGTGCTGTATTAGTAAACTAAGGTACTTCAAAGTACCCTTTTGCTAGATACACACATGAGACCATCCTGATGAATGGTGTTCAAGCCAATCTAACCTTTTTCTGAGTTTGTGTTATATTCTGTTTTTGACTGCAAAATCAGGTATACCTCAATGAAAAAAATAAAGCTGAGTAATGCATCTTCCTATATGCAAATACCATCCTGGCAAAAATATGTCTTTGAGCATTCCTGAACATCCTTTTCTGATTTTTTTAAATTCCGTTTCATAACATTAGGTCTCCAAAGCTTAATATAGCAAAGAAATATCAGCATCACAAACAGACAACTGGTTTGTCACAAAATATACATCCATTATACTTATAAATGTAACATTTTTACCACTAATATTTAGAAAAAAAAATGTATATAGTGTTCAGTTATTTGAGTCATGTGCCCATTCCAATGTCTTTTGTGATGCGCAGAGGTTAATTCATACCATTTAGTGCAATTTATTGTATATTATGAGTTGTTGGAGATTGCATATATACAAGATTGTGGGGCAAAATACAACCTGCAAAAAATATTTTTTAGGATAAAATGTGGAAATCCTTTAAAATGTGTGGTGTGTGCTTCTGGGAGCATTAGTAGGGTAAATGTCACTGAGGAAGTCTTGAAAGGAAGAGGAAGAAAAAAAAACAGTGGATAAGAGTAACCACACACAATGTATGAAACTAGTTATGTTCACTGATTATTGGACTCTCAGAGAAGCTAGAGTCTCAGTGAAGTGCTTATCCTTGCAGGACCAGACCCAGATTCTACCGTTATAGTGACTTGTTGTTGGGCATAATTGGAAGGCTATTGAAATCACTTCACAGTATACAATTTTCTGCAGCTTGTTTCATTATCAAAATATGTTGGACATTCAAAAAGTTTCCGCACTTTTATATTTTTGTTGGAAACAGTGAAGGCGGGAGGAGTAGTAATTGGGCATTAAAAAGTTGGTACGATGTTGGGAAAATTGCATCGCAAATGAAGGTGACTAGAAAAGTGATGTAATTTGTTTTTGAAATTCTTAATAAATAGAGTTAAAAAAAAGTGTGGAAACTTTTTGAACGTCCCTTGTATGTAGTGTTGTTTTGTTACACAATATGGAAGAGATGTATGTGTTGTTGGCAGAGAGTGCTTGAGCATCTGACCCCACACTCTTACAAATAATGTTTTTTTAATGACATTTTACTGGGTTGTGTGAAGGGTTCTTTGCATATGAAATTGGATCTTTGGGCTTAGAAAAGGTTCCTAAAATGTGGAAAAATAAGAAATCTTTAATGCATAGTAGGCTACCTAGCAGGATAGTTACAGCTCAAAAAAACCTGAACTTTAGCCTGTATAACTTTTAAAACCAGGAACTCACTGGTGTTTCTCAAATCTGTTTCATGGTTATTTATGGAACCTGTTATAGATCTAAATAAATAAAGGTTCTTTCATGAACTTTCTTTCTTTTGGGAATAAAAAATGGTTCCCCTATGTCATTGCTGTGAAGAATCACTCAGGCATCTTTATTTTTAAGAGTATACCCTCCAAACAGGAAAAAGGCATGTTTCTGGGACTGTCTTAATGATGAATTGCATGATTTAGATTTACACTCTGCTAGGTGTTCTGTTTTTCTTTTCAGCCTAGTTTATATTAGTCATTCAGATAGAGCACAGTGCCCCATTTTTAATTCTTACATCAAAAATTGTAAGTAGAAAGGCACCTGTATTAATTTTTGTGTTAGAAATGACACACTAAAATCAAAATTTTCATGTTTTAGCAAACTAGTTATCAGTTACAAGAAAGAAAGAGCAGTCATTTGGAGAAGTCAGCTGCCATCAGGATTACATTCTCCATAATACAGCAGTAAAATAAAGGGTTGAGTAATTTTTAATCTAAAATTGGAAAAAAAGTACCAAAATATAAAGCACAGTTTGCTAAGTTAAGCACAAATTTTAATTATAGTTATCACTTCTAATATTGCTTTTTACAGTAGAAATACATTAAGGCAGAAAAATTTCCGGAAAATGAAAACAGGTTGTTTAAAGTTAAAGGACTTGCACTTTGAGTAAACGTATTACTTTCATGTAGCAGTTGAACTTTAACTAGGAATTTCTGTTCTAGTAAAATATAGTGGTGCAAGGGTTAAAGGTATTGCCTCACAAACTCAAAGGTCTGGGTTTATGTTCTGGGTGCTGTATGTGTGGAGTTCTTATGTATGTTCTCTGTAGAGGTCTACACTCTTATCTCAGAGAGATGCATGTTAGATTACTAGGCAGCTATACACTGTCATGGTGCGAGTGAGTTTGATTCTGAGTGCAGGGGACCCCGGTGGTGGGTTACTATCTTGAAGCTAATTATTCCAGCAAAACTTTGGGGGTAAAATAAATGAGTGAACATTTTGTAGCGGAGGTTAAGAAAAGAAAGCAATACTCCCTTTAATTGGTACACACTATGCAGCCTTTTTTAAAGATGTGCATTCAAGAAAGTTTCTATAGCTATTGAAGAGTAACAAAAAAAAACTGGGACATGCATAAGTAGTATAATTCCCTTTTAGTGACCATCACATTTCTTTTGGTCTTATATAATATAAGTAAAATATATGAATAGATATCAGTTTATTTACTGTACATTTGAACAAGTTAGTGTCACTTGGCTTTGTATAGCTGAAAAATAGAAATCATTTCTACAGCGGCATAGTACCCAAATAGGTGCGTCCCTTGGTAATCAGTGATTGCTTTATGTTACAACTAAATCTAATAAATCATCATTATCTTCTTTGTCTTTCTGGCATGAGGTATGGATGTGTTTCTTCATTTTCCATATAGGAAATGTAACCTTCTTATAAGAAACTTATGAAACCTTATGAGAAACTTAATCACAGTGACAAAACAGTTTGAAGTGGTGTCAGGATAAATACAATGTATACGAAGAGTTGATATTCATGTATAAGCATATTCTGGCTCAAATGAATACAGGTCTGCTTCGTTAAAAATCCTCATCTTCCTTATGACTCCTCAAAATTTGTAATATGAAATTCTCTGAGCAGTTACAACAACAGCTCCTATGGTGTGGTGAATGTTTTGCAATCACCTTCATACTCAGTCCAGATAGAGGCACATGTGCATTGGTTATAGACAGCTGTGAATGTTATGTGTGGCACAGACATTTTTACATTCATTTCAAAGTTTGATTTTGCTTGGACTGTGTTGCCTGAGTTCTGGAGCTTGTGCATAAAATATTACAAAATAACTTCAATAGACTAAAACACACAAATCCACCTTGACTATAAATATTTGAAACATGAAATTTTAAATGTTGCATGAGCTACTCCATTTAATGGAGTTGGCCCTGTGGTGCAGTTTTTAATTCTGCTACCTCGTGAATTCAGTATCTTGGTTTTGAATCCCAACTCTGTTCATTATCTGCAGATGGACTGGCACATTGTTCAAAGTTCCTACCTTCCTGCAGATGCTACTGTAGGCTTCACCTCCACAATCCTGAATTGAATTAAATGGTTTTAAAAACGTTATGTTTATTACTTCTTTTCTCTTCATGCGCACCTTGGAAAGGTCATGTAAAGACTTATGTATGTTATTACTGTAGTAGCATCACCTCCTGTCATAACAGAGAATTAGAAATTACTAGTCTGTTCAGTTTGCAGTTCCTCAGTTAGACCCCAGTATTTTTTTAACACCTCTCTGTCCTTGTGTTCACATTTGAGACTGTTTTTCTGTATGTTCACTTAGCAGAAGAAGGCCTTTCCATCAATGGGTGGTGTATGCTTTTTTCCTAATTCTGTAAGAAAAGGTCTATACAATACTGAGCAGTGTCAAGCAGGGGTCTTCATGGATAGATGCAAGATGTGTTTTCTTGCCTATCAGTTGTGTTTGCTTATTTCATATTTTTGATGCATTTTAATCCCTCAAATTCTTTCTTCTACATTTTATTTCAAGACTGATTTGTATTGTCCTGTTTCTCTCTTTTGTAAGGAATCATTAGTTTTGTTTATTTGATTTGTGCAGTGCTCCTGTTCATTGCTATTTGTTTATTGATCTTCAGCCATTTTTGTGTGTCTTTTTTTTTCCTGATTTCCATTTGTTCTTGTCTTCAAATTCACGAGGTAACAATTGTAGCTATAATTGCCCAAAAGTACAAGCAATTCCGGAAATCTACAGAGTATACCTGCAGGTATCTGATCTCATGGTGATATGTAAAATGCGGCACTGAATATTAGAGCTGATGTACTACAAAAAATTAAGTTTTGGAAAAAAAAAAACAATGCGGCAAATGATCAATTAAGTGCTTCCTATAAAAAACATACAGCTTCTTTTTTTCCTCTGTTCTGAGACAGATCTCTCCATAATTCATCAAAGTATTTTTTGATTAATGCAAGATGATCACATTATTCATATCACTCATTCATTTGACACCTGATTTAGAGTATGAACAGTACCAAGTTAGTGTTGACCTTTCCTTCAAAAGGAAAAATTCAGTATTGAAAGATAATTCTCTTGATTTTAGTTGATTCTTCAGCAGAATTTATAACCCTATGCACTGTTTTAAGCTGTTGTCAACTGCTACTGGGATTTCAAGCACCCACAATTTCTTATCAAGCTTTGAATGGGGCTTTTAAAATAATTGAAGCGTATGTTAAACAGTATACCACCCACAGACTGTGAAAGTCTATAGATATAGATGGTCAGTATTTTCTTACACCTTGATCATATTTGATATTGTCAATTGCTGGATGTCATTTAGCCTTTTTTGGATTTTGTCACATAACAACGATCAATCTTCACTTTAAGAGGTAGAAAAATGTATTTCAATAGATTCATCTATGAGCTGGACCTGACAGTGCCCTGTCACTTCATTGTGACATTTGTTCTCCATGTTCATTTGCTTCTTTCTTACTAACCTTGTTTTCCTGGAATACAGTTTATTTTTTCATTTTTTTGCACAAGGCTTGTTTCTCCTTTCTGTAATTATTTCATGTACTGTGTATTTATATCCATATATATTACCACCAACAAAATTTGGAAGGATTCCTGTTCATTTGTTTGTTATCTTGTATGCATTTTTTGTAACTCTTCCTGACTTTAACACATTTTTCAGGCAGTGTGAGTAAACAGCTGAAGTCTTTCATTGTGTTAACATGAAGTTTTTGAAGTGGGCAAAGTCAGTTGGTTGCCAATAATGTTAGCAATAATGCCATTGTTTATTGTAGATTTCTAATAAACATCATGTATGCACATTACAGTATATATCATTTTAAAATTAAGGCTGATTTTTCAAATGTTTGCTGAAGATTTTTTCACTTGGTTTTCTGTTTAGAGCAAATCTTTCTCTAGAGCAATCCTACGCATATGCTGAATAGGTCTAATGCTGCTTTTCACTGTATAGCTGTGGTTGTAGGCGTACTTGTGGATTTTTTTTCTAAGTGTGTGGGAAGCACTGATGCAGTGTTTTGCACTGTGACCCCCCACCTAAGCTGAAGGGTGTCAGAGGCTTAGTAAGAAAAAAAAAATCAATGTTTTCCAACCCTGGCTAAACTGTGCGACTCCCAACAGGGAGTGTGCCTGTATCATATATTATGTACCGCAGGCTCTGCAGTCATTGTGACTTTGTGCACTTGACATGTAAAGAACAACACAGGCTGCAAAGTAGTTCAGTCATGCTGCCCATGTTCAAAGCAACAATTCTTGATCTAGGATCATGAAAACAATATACTCCATTGTTTCAAAGTTGCCGTATATTTCCGTACTGTGAAAGGATATGGGTGATTGAAAATATTTTCTGCATTTTACATCATATTGACCCTTTGTTGACCTTTCTCCTCAAAAAAAGAAGTTGCCTTTTTCATTTTAAACTTTGTTGTCTTCATCAGTGTTTCTGCAGAGACCTATCAGATCTTGTGCTAAATAACTAATAGCTTATTGTTAAAATGTTTATGATAACTGTCAACTCTGTCTTTTTAAGCATTTTTTTCAATTATCTATCAGATGCTCACTATAATTATTTATTTAGAAAAATACTTATTTTTGTACTTTGTGAAATTGCCTTTGTTCTGGTTGGTGCAAGCCAGTTTCTGACAGTTTAGTGATGGAGTTTGAGGGCAACAGCCCCATGTTCTAGGCATTATAATGAGCACCGCCTTTTTATTTTTTTATTGTGCTTTTGCACTTCTGGTTTGAAAGAAAGAAAACAGACCCTAAATGCATTAAGCCCAAGGCAATGTGCATATGATGGCTATAAATTTGAAAAAGCCTATGCGAGGCTCCTTCCACTTCGTGGAAGAGAAGCCAGTACTATAATGTGCCTAATTCAAAGAAGCACAGAGTTCTTGTACAAAAAGTACAAACATGTATGCAGGGAAACATTTTTTCAATTGTTTGCTGACCTTCTGCTAACCAGTAAACGCCTGGCTGCACGGAGGCTGTTCCTATTTCAGTCAACCCCAACAGTCTTGTGTTTGAGTCATGCAGTCTACATGTTCTGTCAGTGTTGCTATGGCTTTGTACAAACAGCAATAAATGGCAGCAGTCTTAAATGAGAATAGAATCAGGAGGTGGGAGTTTATACTATCAAAGGTCAAGACTGAGAGTCAGGGAATCAAGAGCAGAAGAAAAGACAGATGAAACTAATAAAGCATTTCATGAACAGAGAGTCAAGACATAAACTGAAGGACATAGTCAAAATACAGGAAAAAGATTGAAACCGGAATTCAGTATTAAACTTGGAGAAAATCAAGAGGGGTTTTAAATGGTATCCACAAACTGGGAGAAAGTGGATGGTATTGACCTTGATACCTTCAACCCTGTGATGTCACAAACCCCACCCTAGCATGACATAGCAACTGTTAACAGTAAAGTCTCAAAATTGTGGCATACATTAGAAAAACAAGTTGACACTGAGAGAAAATTAATTTTGCTTTAACATTGTTAAACATATGTTAAAACAAGAAATAAACCATTCCATTTCTTGGCCCCCCCAAACCCCTTTAAGCAATGGTTTAGATATTTATTGAGACTCAAAAACTGTTTAGAGCATTTAAAAACAAATGACAGAACATGATAGGCTTGTACCAGCTCACCTCAAAGTCATTCTGGTGTACATTGAAATGTTGCTGTTTCATTTTAGGCCATTCAGTGTACTTTTCTAGACAGTGCGTGCTTGTAAGGATCGCAGTTTAGTTAATGTTTAAATCTGTTTTGGTGTATTTTGTCAGATTATGAGAATGTCAGAGGGTACTACAATATTGTGATGCCGAAGGAGATAAACCATACACCAGCATCCCATTACTTGATTAATTTTTTGTGACGTCAGCAGTGCGTGAATACAATGTCTCAATAGTCATTAGCTAACAGGGAGAGCTATTATTAATTAAGTAAGTTAACGTTAATGTTAAAGAAGTCTAAAAACATAAAGAAAAATTAAGGTTTGGCCTTACCAGAATTTATATGTTAAAAGACCACTGGCTTTCCTATTGCAAACTAACATGCTGAAGATTCCTCTGACTTTTAACTCATCAGAGCTTTGATTAATTTGTTGAATTAACTGTAAAATTGCACATACACTGTATTTTATCATTTATCTAAATTATGCCCTCTGCTGTTATTGATACGTTTATTGCACCTTTTTAAAACACACTCCTGGTTTTTATGGTTTGTTCTGCTAAACTACAACTAGGACTGAAGCATTACAGAAAATACATGGATAACTGCTTTGTATCTGTATTTCTTGCATAGTAAAACAATCCAGCAGGCCCACACTAAAAGCAAACGTTGCTAAAAAATAAATGGATCTAAATTAAATCAATTTATTTTGTAATTTACCTGACACAATCAATTTGTAATAACTGATTTTTTTTTTCAAAATAAATCAAAGCAAATATGAACCTTATATACAGTATAAAAATCACATGAACTGACAGATTGTGTGCTACTTTCAAATCTGACAGGAAGCCCATTGATTTGAATCTGAGCCTGATAAAAGCTGCAAATGTCAAAGCTAGAATTATGTTCTTCTTCTTGAGCATCCTATTCCAGAAAACAAGAAAAAGACAAACAGAACTTTACATTTCCATATATACACAGTGAGCAATCTGGAAGTAGGAAAAGCAGTCATTTTTCTCATCTTGGGCACATCTTCTTTAAATTATCATTTATTTTAATTCTGTCATTTAATGAAGATGGCCTTAATAGTAAACACAAAGAAAATGTACACTGCTTAGTTATTACTAAATATAATTTCCTTATTAAAGGTGGCATAAAGCTGTGGTGGTTTACAGCTGTAGACACACAGCTCCAAAGTGACGGGTTTAATCCTTGGCCTGATCACTGCCTCTGTGGAAATAATAGGTACTTTCTGTGTCCTTGTGGGATTTCCTAAAGTACATTACTTTAGCTTCTTCCATCATTGTTTTGAACAAGTATGTGTGAACATGTGTGTGTATGTGTGTAAGTGCCTAAAAATCTAAATCTAAATCAGACCTTACTCTTATTCTATGTTAATTAAGGTTGACTTATTTTATTTTCTTACTGTGTCTTTTATTTTTCTATTCTTCATTTTGTAAAGCACTTTGAGCTACATTTTTTTGTATGAAAATGTGCTATATAAATAAATGTTGTTTTTGTTGTTGTTGTAAAAATGGACAGTGAGCAGTACTGCTGAGTAGGTGTTGGCTCCTCATAATTACAAAAGGGGATTTATAAAATGACTGCATGATAAATATTGGAAGAGCTACGACTGGACTCTGTAATGTGACTAAATTAATTGCCAGCGCAAAGAAAAGCTTATTTTGTTACCAGACATTTTTGACTTTGCTACCAAAAATGAAACATACTTAAAAGATTTTTTATTCCAGGTGCCTTTCAGCAGTGCACATGAGCCATTCATAATTCAGAAATGTAGCTTTTGCTCTCAAAACCCTAACCTACCAACAATTTTTAACAATGTTAAAAAGAAAGCTAGAATTTCAGCTAAACATATAGGCAGTAAACTGAAATTAAAAACACAAAATTATTTTAAGTGGCCTTTAATATTATTGGAAAGATACTGTAATGTACTTTTACCTGTACAAATTCATCATGAAAAGCTTTTTAAAAAGTAAAATATTCCAAATTTTAAATAAGTGATGCCACTGTGTTTAAGGTAATTGTGTATTTTTGTACTTACTTTAACTTTAAGATCATAGCTATAGTGGTTAATCATTCAAATGTTTTTGGATCTACAGCATTTTGTTTTGTTTTCTTCACAAAAAATAAACAGGAATGATTGGTATGTTTATCTTCCTGAAGGCTACTAGGAAATAAGTCACCTATCTGGAGGCATCTGTCTGTAAATTTAAAATATCCTATATACATTAACTCTCTTGAAATTAAGAGGTTTTCTAAAATAACGCCGTTTAGACCTTTCTTGAACACATAGGGCTTCAGAATAATATAACACATTTCTTAGTGCAATAAAATCAACAACATGAAGCAGAAACATCACCAAATCTGCCCACTAACAACAGCAAGTTATTGTTTTAGGTCAGCCTGCTCCATTTTTTTTTATCACTTTTTGCATGTGTAAAAGTTTTTCTTAAATCTGCATGCTTTAATATTTATCAATATTTGAAGTCCTGAGTGCTATAATAGGTACACTTCATATTCAGTAATATGTTGACACCGTTGAATGTTTTCTTTTAGATTTGTCAGACTTAACAACAGGCATTATGGATATAATTCTCTTCTCTGTATTTACACTGAATGTGAAGGGCTTTGAAACATAAAGTTCTAGATCTCATGTAAGCATACTGAAGCACATAAATATATGGGATACTATTCATTTTTGTAGTTAATACAACAGAAAAGTCAAGTGAAGTAAATATGAAGATTCAGGGCTATAACCCGTCAAGTTTATGGGGGAAATACCAATGGCTACAGACAACATCTAGATGACATAATACAGATAACAGCAACAACAGCAAATTATTTTGTATACAGCAAAATCACACAAGGAATGCATCAGTGAGGTTTAACAGGCCTTGTTTAATTGACAGTTCCCTGTCTTGAATCAGCTAAGAGGACAACAACAAAAAACAAAATCCCAAAAAACCTTGCTGGAAAAAATGGAAATTATGGGAAGTGCAATTCATGGAAAGATCCCTTCCTGGTAGGTTGGGCATGCAATGTATGTCAGAAAGTAGGGTAAATGCATCACACAAAACAGAATACAAGTAGTCCTCTTCTCTGAGCAAGATGGGTGATTTATCATTGCCACCATAGAAGTACAATATAATAATACTATACTGTATTATTTGTTCTTACACGGTGCTGCTCACAAAGAGTAGGTGCAGAGCAATCCAGAAATTCCCAAGGCAAAATGCAAGAACAGGTTATACAAGTCACTAAATACCTAACTAGCACATATAGACATTGATTTGTTAAAACATACTGAAAACAAAGTAAAAACTCATTAATGTAAATGGAAGCCAACAATATTCATCTATTAATTAATTGTTGAGCTATGGCCATTTGACAACAGAGATGAAATTGTAAGAAAGAGTATCAGAAACAAAGTCCAACATAGTGTGAACCCTGGAGACCTTGGAAAACCGTGGCATTCTACAGTTGAATCAGTGCTGGGAATTTGAACAACCAGTGAACACTGCATTGTAGTGCTCAATCCCACAAATACAGGCATATTTTCAGTTTGAAGTCCAAAGCTTCAAAACATAAGTTAAATAATTTGTTAAAGAAGTAAAATAAAAAAAAAAATCCCTTAACGAAAAAACAGCATTTCCTAAAATGTATACTGCATGGCTCCGAATAATGCAGAACTCTCATTCATAATAGTATGTGCTGTCACATTCCAACAAGGTAATAATCAGCATAGCTCTAACAGTTATCTGTTGTTGTGCAGAAGTTACTTGGCTTTATCTGTTTATATCTTGTCCTTTATTTTTAAGTGATAACATACCTTGGAGGCAGAGGCTAGATCAAATGCTGTATACTGGAGATTTAAGTAAAGTGTGTGATTCAACATATATATAATAAGGACTAGGACTTTAATTAATTTGTTGCAAAGGTTTTTGTCAAGTTCTTTTAAAGACTAATGGCCATTCTTTAAATGTCGAAAATTGTACAACTGTAATTTAAAAAAAAGATAAGATATACAATTACTTAGTTTTGAAATAAACATACATGTTGCAATGATGCTATTTGCCTTCTTTTTCACAACTTTTCACTTAGTGAATTTTTATAGAAAATGTGGGATACCACCTTTGTTCTATCTATCCATCCATCCATTATCCAACCTGCTATATCCCAACTACAGTGTCACGGGGGTCTGCTGGAGCCAATCCCAGCCAACACAGGGTACAAGGCAGGAAACAAACCCCAGGCAGGGCACCAGTCCACCACAGACATTTGTTCTAGTCTACCATAATTTTGATTTCTTAGCGTCTATGCTATGCTTTTTTTTTTTACTCCTTAATTTTTCATTTACATGCTGCTGACTACTTTGGACTTTCCATTTGGTGTTTAGTCTAACCTAGCATTTTTAAAGTTGTTAAAGGCTTCCTTGTTTTTTTTTTTTTTTGTAGCTCAGTAAGAAAAAATAATATGCATAATTCTAAACTAAAAACTACAACTGAATATAACTATAAAATTTTAAAATTGGCAAATTAAACTGCTTTTCCAATAGGTAAAATATAATGAAGAACCAAACCTATCTGAAGAGATCATTTTAGTTTACTTATGCTGTATAAAGGAACAATGCAGTAAATGACAAGCTGAGAAACAGAATGTATAGCAAGAGAAATTACTTCAAGTGAAATCAGTTATAAACAAAGTATTGAAGCTGTGCAAAGGCAATTATTTCTGAGTTAAAAAATGCATCTTCTACAGTTTCACATCAAAACTTCAAATCAGCTGTTGAATCAGTGGTTACCAAACTATTTTTTCAAATTTCTTACAAACATTCATATCATACTGAAAAGTGTTTCTGACTTTGCAGAATAAATGGAGAAATGGGTTAAGGGAGAAAGGAAGACTATGCTCTTATAACCACAGAATGTTATTTTAAGCCAGTATCACTCACATGCAAAATTCAAAATGAAACACTTACCCTCTACTCCTTTTATTCTTTGTAGTCACCTGCAAATAAATATACTGTGCTGTTCTTGTAGAGTTCTTTAAAACTTTGTTTTTTAGTAAACAATCTGTCCGTCTATTTTCATTTTCTGAATCCACTTTGTCAAATGTCAGAGTTTTTAGGGCTGAGAATATCGCAGCAGCACCTGATGCAAGGCAAGTACTACTAGATAAGGTACAAAAAACACCTCATTTTTTGCCATTGCGCTTCAATACAAATTTTTCATATTAATTGTGATGGCTAATCTGTGTGCTCACTATGACATTATGTCCATGTGGCTCACATCTTACATTTTCTCTTGGCTAAATAAGCGCCTAGAAATCTGCGTACTCTTTGATATTAAAGAGTGTTTTTCTTTTTGTGTCAAGAATGCCAAAATAAATCCACTATGACACAATGTTGTATAAGAATAAAATTTAAAAACCTTTTATATGTACTGTATATAATTCATTTGAAGCTTATTTTTAAGTAGCTTTGTAGATTTTTTCAAGACACAATTAACTGTAAAGGGTAGCTTAAAAATTATTCTAGGAGAAGAAAAACATCATCTGTCAGCTCAGAGACGAGGTGCTTGATGCTATTCCCCTGGTAGAAAATTTGATTAATGTTAAAAAAAGCGTAAAGATTGCTTTAACTATTATTACTAGACTCACAAATATACTTGCTGTCTCGTTAAATTTATAATAACAATTATAATTTTATTATTTCTTTAAGTTTTACTTTTACTGTTTTAATGTTTATTGTTGTTTTACTATAATGTATTTAACTCTGTGAGATGACCTTAAATGTCATGAAAGACGTCTTAAATAGATTGTTATTATTATTGTTGTTGTTGTTATTTTGTGGCAGTATGTGTGCTGTGGTCTAAGAAAAAGGAATTTTCTCTTCAGCAAAATGGCATGTGATCTGTATTGGCAAAGAGAGAACTTGAGTGAAGGTAAAAGTCATAACCCTGCACTCACTCCAACTAGGAAGACATTTAATCTGCTGTCTTCTTCTTCTTTCGGTTGCTCCCATTAGGGGTTGCCACAGCGGATCATCTGTCCACATATTGATTTGGCAAAATTTTACACCGGATGTCCTTCCTGTCGTAACCCTCCCCATTTATCTTTAATGTTTCTTATTTGTAACATTAATTCAAAAAATTGCCACATAGCACTACTTCCTGGATTTGTAGTACTGTACAAAAATGATTTTATGTCCAGTACTGCCTGATAGACGTCAAATCTCAAAAACCTTAAAATGGAAGTAGCAGATTAAGAATAGGTACTAAAATGGTGTCTGCTGGCAGCTCTTAAACACTTTATGAGGATTAATTTAATTTCATGCTTATTCCAGTTAAGCAGATAGGTTTTAGTCAGTTGAGTGAGATTAAGAAGAAGACAGCAGAGGAAACAGGATAAATTAAAGTCAGATGAGCACTAGGACAAAAGGAATAATCCTACATGAGTGGTAAGGCTTCATCTTGCCATATATGAACCTATCTATATTGACAGGTTGTCCAGGTCAATACAGTCATCAATAAGTCTTGGTTGGATACTAGACCATCATAGAGTATGTCTTTGTGTATACCCACATATATATATGCATCAGACCAATTTGGAGTCATCAGCAAACACTACCATGCATGTTTTGAATATGTGAGAACATACATAATCTGCAAGAGTATCTCAGGTCTTTGGAACTTTGTGGCAGCAAAGCTAAGCATTGTGTTGCCCTCCTAGCTATATACAGTATTTATTTATTAGCTAGTCTGTTAATGTTTAGCTGCTGCTCCCATTCAGCTCACCATTTAAAATAAATCACATGAAGTGAATTAAAGATAAATTGATAAACTGAACATATGATTAGCATTTAAATTACACAGAAAATCATTTACATTTATGTTCACAATTAGCTTGAAAATAAAATTAATATGAATATAAAATATCTTGTCATTTACAAGACAAATGTTTATGATTAAAACCTTCAGGTCTAAGATGATTGTGAGTCAAAAACATAAATGAAACAAAAAAAAATCTATTACTCCAAGAAACAACTGAGGCAGATAAATTTAAAATGAGCAAATCTTTCATTTTCTGGATATTTCTGTTGTTATATTTGAATAAAAGTAGATTCCCAATCCAATTGCAAGTTATTTACAGTAGTTAATAATAATTAGAATATTATATTTAATTTGCACCATTTGTTAATTAACTCTAGTGGTGTTACTTAAAAATCTAAATGGGTATATGATATAAGATACTTTATGCTTTATCTTCTGTTGTACCACTGTTATCACCCAGGCATTTGTATATAAAGTATGTGAATTCTTAATGTGCCCTAAAGATATACTATTGCTTTAGTTCAATTTGTTGCATAGACACTGTTTTGTTTCAGAGGCAAATTAAGTGATGTGATTTATGGTTATACAGTGATCCAGTTGTGAAGAATCAGTTACCAGTCTGGTTGTTTAAAGTATAGTACCCCCTAGGTCATTGTGTCTGATGGGCGTAATTCACTTGACTACCTTTATCTGCCTGGGTAGACTTATCTTTCACAGGCAGGGCTGTCCAGTTAGAAGTCTAAAGCAGTGGAAACAACTGAGCAGATCCAAGGATCCTGGTATAATGATGAATGTTCACTCCTCTGCTTTCCCAAAGCAAGAGAAAGGTGCTTAACAATGCAAAGAGTGTCTTGCATGACACATTAGCGAACACTAGAGAAAAGCAATAGTAAAGAAATGCACCTTTAGTGCAGAGGTATGAGGAGCATAGATCATGATTGTTTTCAGATAGAATAGTTTTACCATTTGCCCAATATCCACCTTCTGAGCAGAGATTCCATTTTCCCTTAATTTATGAATAAGTAGTTTTCACTCATCCAGCGTTTAGTTTCATTTAAAGCATTTAACTAAAGATGTAAAAGCATGAGTATCATTAAGCCTTATATGTAATCATTATTATTATTGACAATTACCAATATTAAAGACAGTTACCATTTGTTAATATAATGTATGATCTCGCCTATTGGCAAATGGCAATGCTGTGTATGCAGCATATAGAAAATAATAAAGAGTGATTGCATAAGTTTTAAAATGTAAATTAATGGAGAATAACTGTTATACTCAACTATCCTCCTACTTTCATGTATTTTTGCTATTTCCTAATAAAGCATTATCAGCTTGCTACATTGTATAGTCTCGGGCATACAAGAAGGAGTTAAATTCTTACTAATGTGCATTTCTGGGTCAAGAAGGGACCTGACATTTTCCAAAGTGGTGTTACAATGCTTTGAATTAAAGAGGCAAATCTAGGTTATAAGAAGTCAGTAGAGTAAAAAAAAAACAGCTCACAAATGCAAGCGGCTTTTTTTCATTGCGTAAAATATGCCTTAGTACATGGATTCCCGACAGTGAATACCCACCAACAAAAGTGCTAGTGATGTGTGTAATGTCTGTCCTTATCTTAGAGTGCAGCCTATAAGTGTGGCTTTCTACATTCAGGCTCCTCTGAGAGAAATAAGCCTGCCAAGGTGATGTATTTGCAGATGGAGGCGAGGTGGTGGTGGTGGGGGGGGGACCAATGAGACGTCTGTTACCATGGTGAAAGCAGCTGCTGGCTCTGGGTGTTGGCCTGTCTTGTTTTCCTGAGATAAGAGTTTTCTGTTGGGGCGTTGGGAGTTGCGGGGGGGGGGGGGGGGGTGTTGGTGGTGGGTGGTGTTTGGGTTGGCTGGTGAAGGGGTGAGTGAGAGAACTGGAGCGTCCAAGCACTTAGACTAATTGTTTGATTTTTTTTTTTAAATTGAAAGGGTAATTTCAGTGAAAACTAATATACATCATTGAAGTAAATGTGATTTTGACATACTAAAAGAATTAAAACTTCATTAAAATATTGTTAATTTCTGACATTTATAAAAAAATGGTTTAAATATTGTATTCTTTCATTTTTTGTTTTTTAAGTTGCCAAGTATAAAAATACATTTTTATTAACTGTTTCACTTTATTGCAAAATTTTTCTTTTTATATACAAGTTTACATGCAATTATTATAAACATATGAAATGTGTAAAAATACTAAATATAATTGTTTTCAAATTGAATTTGTTAATTATGAAATGCTGAATGTAATTAGGTTATTAATCTACAGAAATCGTAACTGAAATGTATGACTAAGGTAATTACTTTTACCACATTGTTTATGCTTATTTCAGCCCTCAAATGACTCAGCTTAGGTGACTCAGGACTACATTACTCAGGAAAACAATTCAAATGCTTCATACAGGTTAGTCTGATACAGCCATTTACTGAAGCCATATCATTCTTATAAGCTGTTTCAAGCTTTAAATAAAGATCTCATGTAGGTTCAGTTTAACCTTTTCTAATGTGTTTGATGAAGAAAGAGACCTCATTTCATCCCTTAATAAAATAACCATAGAACCATTTGGTTTAGTACTGAGTCCAGTGTAGTAAAGGATGAATGTAGATATTATGGTTCAGTAAAGCCAGCATCAGAGTATATATGAGCTTTGACTCTGACATCAGTAGTGGAAAAAACCAGTAAAGCAGCAGACATACTATATGGGTCATACTACATATGTATATCTTCTTTTATCCCACTTACATAGATCAGAATAAGAAAGAGCTGGAGGCATTGTAGATCAGCAGCAAGGGCAAGAGAATGCGAAGCCATTTAGTAACACCTTTCAGCCATTTAGCTTTATACTTTTGCACTATCCAAAGAAAACTGAGAAATTTTAATTGTAAATTCACACATTGTTTTCTGAAGTGAGTTAGTATTACTACCTCACAGCAATCTGTTCACTATCCTGAGTTGAAATTACATGTTCTCCCTGGATCCTGTATTTTTCTCAGTTACATCCTAAAGTGATGCAGATTACGCAAGTTGACATGGCATGAGTCAGTGTGGAAGTGAAAGAGTGCCCCACAATGGATAGGCATTCCTTTCTCAGATGGTTGATACCTTGCTTCCAGTGCTTCTGAATTAGGCTCCACATCTCTGCAGCATTGCAATGTGTTTAGAACATAGATTTGTGGATGGATTTATAGATATTTTTCAGTCACCACTAAAGATCTATAAACATTCTGTCACAATGTTCTTTTTTTAGTTCTAGCTTTGAGCCGTATAGATGATATTCAAATGACATCTGTTTGATGCAGATTCAATTCTTCTTTTAAGGATAAGAAGGAGCAGTATTGGGAGATTAAAGGGGATTTCCAAGATCTTTAATTTGGTTTTGGTTGTGATATGGCTATCCATGTGCACAGGAACACTGTTTAATGGTTGTTTATCATGGTAAGGGCTCTGAGGTTAGAGACCAAGGCATGAAGAACACATGGATGATACCTTAATTAAAAGGAGAGTCACAAAGTATTGCCATATTCAAAGTTGAACCAAGATCATCTACTACTGTCTATTGACCTGAAAAATATATTTGAATTGTAGAAGAACATTAAGGGCTCCTAAGAATGTTACTGTGAGTCCATGCAAACTTCAAGAAATAGTCAAAATACAAGTGTATGCTTGCTTAATATATTCTCTGTTATGAAGTTGTAAAAAGGGAATTTTCAGTCTTTTGTCATGATGATATTACAAGGAATCAGAAGCATTTGCAAGTTAGCTATGTTATGGTCAGCAACCTGCAGCTGAAAAAGTTAAATAGCAGGTTGGGCGTGCAGAAAGATGCAAACTCTTTGTAGATCTTGCACCTTACAACAAACATTATATACAGTTGAAGCTCCTAGAGTAGCCTTTTGGAAGTATGCATTTTGTTTATGAGTCCAATTTAAAACTGTTTCAACCCTTGTTTGAATTTAACTGAAATATTTTCTAAAAATATTTTTGTTTTTATTTTCATCTTAATAATTAAAATAACTATTAAGCACTGTTTACATAATCACAAATTGCCCCTAAAAGTTGTTTATTTTAATTACTTGAAAATGGGGATAATCATAACAGTCATAGCACAAGTGATTTCTGTGGCTACACAGGTCATTGATGCATGAAAAAAGTGTTAATCAACAACCATTTTGACAAAAAAAATGTTACGGGAGATGCCCAATGCCAAAATATGTTAAAGAGGCACTACATGATGAGCCTCAACTGGGATGACAACCGATTTAGAGTCGTCCCTGACAGGGGATCAAAGTAACCATGGAAGTTAATATTACCTTACTATTACTATGTTAGTTCTGTATTCATTACACACTTACAGTGCTACTTTGAAATTAAAATAAGGACGGAACAAATTATTTTGTGCAAAATTTCATTTAAATGTAAACATGGAGTATCGCCTGTAATTTTTTTTCAATTAACAAGTAGTATATTTTTTATTAGTAGTTACAGAATCTAGAAGAATTAGTAATACTCTGTACATGTAAAGAAAATATATTTCATTGTCACAAATTCCAGCCTAGCTTATTCACCCTCATTCAGAGGCAGGGTATGAAGACTGTTATAAAAACGAGTAAAAAATCTGTCTAAGTTTGTGGTAGCATAGCTTGATCAACCTGTTTTCTCATTGTTTTCTAGTGATCATTCTTTCATTTGTGTCCTTCTGTCAAGCTCATTCACAAACAAACACGTGTTAATGCACCTACCACACATCTGACTTCCTCCTGCTAGGCATCTTTTATTCTTGTTCTTCCATCCACTTCCAAGCTTATCAGTGAGAATGGCAATTTATACACTGTCCTCAGGTGGTCCTAGAACTGTAATAGTCCTTTACTGAGAGAATATATTCTAGCAGTCTAAAAGAAGACATTATGTTTGAAAGAATAAAAGATAGGAAACAGTTTGAAGCCAAGTGACTTTGGCAGCTGAAAAGAGAATAGGATATTTCACTGATGTACAATATGTCTTTTGTTGCATTGTTAGCCCAATTGGACAAATTGTAACTCATGAAAGAGTATTTTTTTCAAATATCTGAAGTATTGCCTTACTATTTGGAGAGGCTGCATTTAATGTCATTTTATTTAAGTGAGCAAAACATATACAGTAACACACAGATCAGACAATGATACATTTATATAAGTAATGCAACAGTACAAGCACAAGAATGCAAAAAAACAATCCACCAAACTAAAGCATTTTTAACAAAAGCATGTCAGTTGTTTTAACAGAAAGATGTGGGTATTAGTTGATTAGAAGTTTATGACAAATTTCAATTAAGGTGAGGCATTTATGAGGACTCATGCTTTGAAGGTTTTTGGCTACTGTGAATATTCTGGTTTTTGGATTTTATTTTTTAACATGTTGCTAACTTCCTTAACAACTGCATATATTTTTCTGAATATTTAAATGCGGAAGTCCAAAAAAATAAGATTCAAACAGAAAATGATCAATCTTATAATAATTAAAGACCATCAAGATAATGCTAATCTCAGCTACAG
Organism: Polypterus bichir lapradei; assembly: GCA_026402145.1. NCBI lineage: Eukaryota > Metazoa > Chordata > Cladistia > Polypteriformes > Polypteridae > Polypterus > Polypterus bichir. Next base: position 14,247,628 of record JANRMT010062795.1, read on the forward strand.
TTGTGCTTGAAAGTTTGTGAACCCTTTAGAATTTTCTATATTTCTGCATAAATATGAGATTTTCACTCAAGTCCTAAAAGTACATAAAGAGAAACCAGTTAAACAAATGAGACAAAAATATTATACTTGGTCATTTATTTATTAAGGAAAATGACAGAATATTACATATTTGTGAGTGGCAAAAGTATGAGAACCTTTGCTTTCAGTATCTGGTGTGACCCCCCCTTTGCAGCAATAACTGCCACTAAACGTTTCCGGTAACTTTGGTCATTTCTGCACACCGGCTTGGAGGAATTTTATTCCATTCCTCCATACAGAACAGCTTCAACTCTGGGATGTTGGTGGGTTTCCTCACATTAACTGCTCGCTTCAGGTCCTTCCACAACATGGCGATTGGATTAAGGTCAGGACTTTGACTTGGCCATTCCAAAACATTAACTTTATTCTTCTTTAACCATTCTTTGGTAGAACAACTTGTGTTGTTAGGGTCATTGTCTTGCTGCATGACCCACCTTCTCTTGAGATTCAGTTCATGGACAGATGTCCTGACATTTTCCTTTAGAATTCTCTGATATAATTCAGAATTCATTGTTCCATCAATGAAGGCAAGCTGTCCTGGCCCAGATGCAGCAAAACAGGCCCAAACCATGATACTACCACCACTATGTTTCACAGATGGGATAAGGTTCTTATGCTGGACATAACGCTTTTCATTTAAACCAAAAAGTTCTATTTTAGTCTCATCCGTCCACAAAACATTCTTCTAATAGCCTTCTGGTTTGTCCACGTGATCTTTAGCAAACTGCAGACCAGCAGCAATGTTTTTTTTGGGGAGCAGTGGCTTTCTCCTTGCAACCCTGCCATGCACACCATTGTTGTTCAGTGTTCTCCTGATGGTGGACTCATGAACATGAACATTAGCCAATGTGAGAGAGGCCTTCAGTTGCTTAGAAGTTACCCTGGGGTCCTTTGTGACCTTGCCGACTATTACACGCCTTGCTCTTAGAGTGATCTTTGCTGGTGGACCACTCCTGGGGAGGGTAACAATGGCTTGAATTTCTTCCATTTGTACACAATCTGTCTGACTGTGGATTGGTGGAGTCCAAACTCTTTAGAGATGGTTTTGTAACCTTTTCCAGCCTGATGAGCATCAACAACTGTTTTTCTGAGGTCCTCAGAAATCTCCTTTGTTTGTGTCATGATACACTTCCACAAACATGTCTTGTGAAGAGCAGACTTTGATACATCCCTGTTCTTTAAATAACACAGGGTGCCCAATCACACCTGATTGTCATCCCATTGATTGAAAACACCCGACTCTAATTTCAACCTTCAAACTAACTGCTAATCATAGAGGTTTACATACCTTTGCCACTCACAAATATGTAATATTATATCATTTTCCTCAATAAATAAATGAACAAGTATAATATTTTTGTCTCATTTGTTTAACTGGTTTCTCTTTATCTACTGTTAGGACTTGAGTGAAAATCTGATGATGTTTTAGGTCATATTTATGCAGAAATATAGAAAATTCTAAAGGGTTCATAAACTTTCAAGCACCACTGTATCACCATATGACTGATTCTTGTTTATACTGACAGGATCACACAATCTATAATGCTTTGTTGCATCCTCTCTAGTGCTTTGCTCATGCAGGTTCCAGTACTTTCCTGTTTCTGTCCAGAAGCCTTACTTTGCCATTGTAAAGTTGCATAGCTCCTTGCTGCTCTCTTCCTAACATGTTTACACAAAGGTTAAGATTACCTAGTGCACTAAATATAATGACAGTGTTTCATTTTCTACACCCCATATACTTTATCTAGAACAAGATTATCATTCAGATGTGATACTGGTTCTCCCCTTCCATGGCTAAACATACTAAACTCTAGCAGAGGACCTCTCATAAAATATAATGTATCTGTATAATTAAAAGGGATCATTTGGCATTAGCTAACTAAAATAACTTGACAGACCAAATGTCCATCCCATATTTGTGTTTCTTGGTGATTTTTCCAATCAGCAATCAAATACTTGGAATCAACACCCACCCACCCCATTTCCGTATTTCCCAGAGTATGATTTCTTTTCATTTTACTGTGGCATCAATTGTTAAAGTAAAGCAAGCAAAAAATTGATGCAAGACAGGCAAACAATACATTATTTACATGAACTCAGTTTCTGAATTACATTCAAGATATATTTATTCAACAACATTTAAAGAAAGCAGTTCATTATATAGTAAACCTTAAGCAAATCGTGTTTACCCAATGTACAATTGTTTCATGTATATAATATTTTAAGGAGTACTTTATGAAATAGGCGCAATGTGTATCCCAAAGTAAGTAAAATTCTGTGGAAATAAAATGCTTAAAGCAAATACAGAATTAAAGATGAGGACAGAGACAATGGATACATAAATTATTATTACATGATGATTGACGTAAAGACACGGTCACTAACAGGCACTTTAAATTTGAAATGTTCTGTTGATCTTAGATGTATAGTTAAAAGTTAGCAAAACTTTCTCAGCCATTATTTACTATTACTGATGAAGACATGAGTTTGCCATTTAAGTAAATTAGATGACCTCCTCTAACTTTATTAAATATTATATGGTTAAGAAGGTTCCATATAGTAACTCTACTTTTAAAATCACAACCCTGGTTCACTTACTTAATTAAAGTCTGCTTGTTTGTGATTTTTGTTTTATACAAACTGAAAAAAATGCTGACAAGTAATGTGGAGAAACACTGGGCACAAACAAGCTGTGCTGCCAATAAATCTTTGCAATGTGTGGCAGTGAAAAAGTACAATGGATGGCTCAAAGCAGCTCAATTCAGGCTAGCACTCTGGAAACTACTTCAAAAATTCCATTGGATAACCAGGAGAGCATTTAATGTGATGAGATTGTGGGGGTAAAAAAAAATAAAGAAGAAAGTAATAAACAATGCTTTCCAAAGCCAAGGGATGAAAATCTTTTTTCTATTCTAATTTCATCCATTTCTTTATTGAAGTGACAAGTTTGACAATGAATATTTGCCATATGGTAGTAGTAGACATGAATGTATTGCACAACATTTCTATTTCATTTTATTATTGATTTTTTGAATTTGTTTCATGCTACCCTTAAGTTGTAAACAGAGATTTAAAGATTTCAATTTTTCTCACTGCCCTTGATCCTTCAGTTCTGTTTGAGCTTTTATGCAATATGTTATTTTTCATTTTCACTTTTTCATTTACATCTTTCTTTACTGACATTGTCTGCAAAAAATACAGCCATGTTTTGAAAGATTACTTGTCTTGAAATAATTTGGTTAAAATTATGTCATCATTCTATCAAATTGTTCCTGAAGACCAGCCAGTGGAAAAAAAAGTGAAGAGGAAGATTAAGAAAGATGAGTACTGCACCATTTTTTATTATCTTTTGTCAGGACAAAGAATCAAAAGGTGCCTAAAAAGAAATTCAACGGGTCTGTTTCGTAGTAAGCTGTTCTTAAACTCCTGTGTACTATATGAAAGCAGAACAAACTGATGTTGTATTTGACAAAAGCAAAATGTAATTCTAATGATCTAGTGCTGATAATGATAAAGCTAATAGACATAAATGCTTAGTCATTTTAGTTTTTAAAAGTAGGTAATTTGACTGCATTTCCTAAACTAAATATGCCAAGTCGTATCTTTTCTGTGCTTTTTTGATACTCCAGTATGATATTTGTTAATGTTTTTCGATACTCACATTATATATTTTTAGGAAATGCTTTGGTAAATTGTGCTTTCACATAGTTCATTGAAGTGCTACCTTAGAAAAACCTTGCATGATTTTTATATAGTTTATTTTTTAAAATTATGTTTAAGCAATACATAGTGTTTATTTTTCATTTCACTCCTTCTAATTCCTTGTAAATTTGCATTCCCATCATCCAATTATAAGACTGCAAAATATTTATTTGTTTGCACTGCTGCCTCACTGCTACAGAAACCTGGGTTTATTCCCAGGTATTATCACTGTTTGTAGAGCTTGCATGTTCTTCCTGTAATTGCATAAGTTTACTCGTTCTGTGATTTCCTCCCTTTCTAAGAATGTATCCATCCATCCATTATCCAACCCGCTATATCCTAACTACAGGGTCATGGGGGTCTGCTGGAGCCAATCCCAGCCAACACAGGAAACAAACCCCGGGCAGGGCACACACACACATACACACTAGGGACAATTTAGAATCGACAGTGCACATAACCTGCATGTCTTTGGACTGTGTGAGGAAACAGGAGCACACCGGAGGAAAGCCATGCAGACATGGGGAGAACATGCAAACTCCATGCAGGGAGGACCCGGGAAGTGAACCCGGGTCTCCTAACTGCAAGGCAGCAAAGCTACCACTGCTCCACTGAATAAGAAAGTCCTGATGAAAATGTGTACAAGAGAGGAAACATCCACTAAACAATCTATTGTTAGATTCAATCTGTATTTTTGTGTAATAAAAACTTTACATTTCCAAAGTTCCAGAATGCATGGCTCAGTTTAGATCTGTGAGTTTTAGAAGTCAATTGATCATCTAACCAGAGTATTCACAAATCTTACATTACTGTACCTCACTGAAGCAGCAGTACAGGGCCGAGCTTGAGTGGTCACAGTGATGTGTCAGTTTTTATGATGGTTGTGCAGAAGATTAATACAAAAACTTCACAATCAACAATTTTAGGGTTGAGTGCAGTGGTTATGAAGCTCACTGGTTTTCATTTACTAATGCATCTCCTACTTCTAAATGAATAAACAAAGATGACACTTGAACCCTTTAAAATGATTGCAAGTTAAATTTGGAAGAAATCATATTATTATTATTATTGGATCCAGAGATTACTAGGGCGGCATGGTGGCGCTGCTGCCTCGCAGTTAGGAGACCTGGGTTCACTTCCAAGGTCCTCCCTGCATGGAGTTTGCATGTTCTCCCCGTGTGTGCGTGGGTTTCCTCCCACAGTTCAAAGACATGCAGGTTAGGTGGATTGGCGATTCTAAACTGGCCCTAGTGTGTGCTCGGTGTGTTTGTGTGTGTCCTGCGGGGGATTGGTTCCTGCTGGGATTGGCTCCAGCAGACCCCTGTGTTCGGATTCAGTGGGTTGGAAAATGGATGGATGGAGATTACTATGGTAACACTTATTTTATTGATTTATATTGGGTCAGAAAAGAATAATTGTTGTAATTTATTAGTTGTCTTGATTTGGATAATGGTTCAGTTTACTTTTCTCCTTTATGAATTTTGTTAAATAGAGAACCCCTAAATAGCTAATGAATAAGTATTTCTTTATGACTGGTTTCTATGCAGTATTAATTACTATGAAAAATAAATTAATTTCATTCATTATTAAGCGATTCATGTTTTCAAAAGACAGAAAAGATTTACTCACCCAGTATTGCAAATTAAATGCAGTTTACCTACAGCAAAAGCAGCACTGTTGCTGCTTCACACTACATATTTGTATGTGAGTGTTCTGTTTTAGTTAATCACATTTCAGCGGTCAAACAAGGTTACTCTATTCAATGTACATAAATTGTTCGACAGAAGCAAGAAGTGCACTATTTCAGGTACACAAGCTCTCATGTTGTATATCACATCATACAGAAAGAAATTAATTTGAGCTTGTAGGTGAATCTTTAGCCTTTTTATGACTAAGTCTAGCTTGCATCTCTTATAATTTATGTTCAGCCTGAACGTCTTTTTCATTACCTCCAGTCTTTTAATGGATCTTTGTCTAGTATTTCAGTTGGCGCCAAGCAGCACCACTAGAGACATTGAGTATTCAGATCTCCAAGCTTCAGCTTTTATATTTAACCACACCCTCTGTGATGCTTTATAGGATATTCATGTGCTAATAGACTTTATGCATTTGTTCCTTTGAATAATGGAGGTGATAAAAAGTAATTTGCTTCTTTTATTCTATAAAGTTTAATTTGCTATAGACAGGCTTGTTGTGTTAAAATCTCACTATTATATTTCCCATAAAGTAAACTGTTTTACATATTATTGTTATGTGTATGATTATTGAAACAGTTGTGGACTACTGTAGAATACACAAATTCAGCCCACTTCCAAACCAAAATGTTAGATACAGCTTATAATCATATGAGTGTTTATTTTCTCTGGTTATGAAATGCAGTATGCCTGGAGGCAGATTAATCTTCCAAATAAGACATAAAATAATTTCCCTTGGGATAGCCAGTGTAGTGAAGGGGGTAGGGAACAATAGCAAATGGAAATCAACTTGTTACGCATCATTATGTAGCAGCCATGGCTACCACACTGGGGTTTTATCCATGAAATCTCAATTTTTCATTGTCACGATGTACAGTGCTTGTTAATGTGGTATGATTAGAGTCCGAAAACAGTCTGTGTTTTTCATATGACAGAGGCATTAAGCATATTTGGCAGACTTTTGCAACAAGACATTATTTTACTAAAAAAGAAAATCTGTAATAATGTATTCACATTTAACATTAAATATGATAATACAAGAAAGACACATTTAGAAATAAATAGAAAAATAACCTTTTATACCTCTTGTGAATTTAAATGTGTCACTTTAAACCAGGAACATGTGTAGTTTGCTTACATTAATCAATATCACTTTTACTATATTTCTCTTAGAAACTCAACTTCTTCCTGCTATATATTTATGATAGATTAATGCTGTACAGGAAAATATGGTCTTCTAACTTAGTGGCTAACCAAACTCCTTCAGTGAACAACATCGCTAGCTGAGTTACTTTATCAACTTGGCCTGTTCCATACTGAAGGCCATTTCTGGTAGATTGTGATACATTTTAATCATTAATAACAGAGCACCCTTGATATGTGTATCATAGTAGGTTATGTTGTAACGTTAAACTTTTGACTTTGGAAGAAACAGTGACAACTACCAGTATGTGTCATGTTGCACTCAAGGATACAACAAAGGAAACCTGCTTTATTGAAATGTTAAATATACCGAAAAATGTAAACCTGTGGCACCACTGGGCAGATCACACCACAATCTGATTCATCTTACTCCCACCTACAAGCCAGTTATTAGACGATAAGCTGTTGGAACCAGGATTTTAAGGAAGTGGACCTTGGAGACTGAAATGGCTTTGATTGACTGTTTCCAAAAGACAGACTATGAAATGACATGCGAGTCACATGGGGATGGTATTAAGGGACTCAGTCACTGAATACTAGATTTCTTTAAATTCTGTGTTGACACTGTTGTACTCTTAAAAATATACAGCTTTTAAAACAACAAGCACTGAATTTCTATGGAGCTTCTGGATGATAAGAAAATAGCTTTTAAGTTAAGTGAAGGAAAGAAAGCTTACAGAGATAAATTAGAAAACAAACTCACTCAGAATAACATGAAATATCTTTGGAATAGCCTGTTCATAGTCACTGGGCTCAAGCAAGTTTCAGGTGTCAGAAGTAAACATGGACAAAGCTTATACCCTGAACCAGTTGTTCAGATTTTCTCTCTTACTACCACCTTCTTCCAATGCCTAGTTATCCCACACTGTCTCTACTGAATCAACAACTTCTTCTCCATATTTCATTCCTACTACTTCAACTGGTATGACCAATGATGGGTCAATCTCTGTCTATCAATATGAGCTGTAGATTACTGATGACCAAGTGAGGAGACAACACAGGTGGCTACACAAACAAGAAATGTCTTGGGACCAGATGGAATCAGTACTTGAGCTCCCAAGGCCTGTGTTGTCTAACTTTGTGGTATCCTCTGTTACTAGTCTGTCCCTACGACTCCTAAAATTGTTTCTACTGTGAAAAACATACTATAATATTCCCAGCTCAAACAAAGCAAGCAATTCTTTACCATATGACTACTGACCAGTGGTATTTCAATCCCACATCATGAAGACTTTTCAGAGGCTGACCCTGGACTATATGAGTCCATCTGTGAAATACCACTTAGACCCATTGCAGTTTGCCTGTTGGACAAAGATTGGAGTGAAAAATGCAGTTAGCTATTTGCTCCATGGTTATTTCCAATTGGACATATCTGACAGCACTGTGAGGATTATGTTTTTTACTTTCTCCAGTGCCTTCAATATCATTCAGCTATCCCTGTTTGGAGCTAAGTACAGGGATATGCAGGTGGATGAGCATGTGGTGACCTGGATCTGTCTGAGAGACCACAGTTTGTGAGGCTCGAGGACTGTGTTTCTGACATGGATTTGAGCAACATAAGGAACAGTCCTGTCTCCTTTTCTCTTCACTGTGCACATTTCAAATACAACACCAGGTTATGTCACGTGCAGAAATTCTCTGATAATTCTGCAATTATGGGGTGCATTGATAAGAGATAGTATAGGAGTTAGGCAGACATTTTTATTAGGAGACTGTGTTCCTTTAATGTGGGTAATTACATTGTTTACATATTCAATGATTCTGTGATGGCCAGTGTGATTTTCTAAGCTGTAGTGTGTTGGGTTGGTAACATTCCAACAAATTATTCAATAAAAGTGTGTTAAGAAATGGTACATTGACTCTGTCTTACCTTCGGCAATACACCTGTATAATGCCATACAGTGACTGCTCTATTATTATTAGTGGGGGGGCTATTGTTGTTGTTTGTTACTATATTTCTATTTTTTTGGGGTATCTATCTATCTATCTATCTATCTATCTATCTATCTATCTATCTATCTATCTAT
>JANRMT010062795.1:14256341-14270187 GCA_026402145.1 Polypterus bichir lapradei
TATCTATCTATCTATCTATCTATCTATCTATCTATCTATCTATCTATTGTGTGTGTTTGCCCTGTACTGTGTGTGCATGCATAAGCTTAATATTTAATGGTAGGCTTTTTTCCAGAAATGACAGAGGGGGTCAGCACTAGATATTGCCAGGCCAGGAAACTATGGTCTTTAAGTGTGTGTAGTAGAAAGATCATCCTGAAAGCCAAGGTGTTTCTCTAGACCTGTAAAAGTGTTCAGTGCAGAGGTAAAGAGATGTTTGTCTCATTGTTTACCTAAATTTCAGTGTCCTTTTTCTGATGCTTTATGTGAGCTAATAATAATAATAGTAATATAAAGTGCTTTTCCCATGATGTTATAAATTATATAATAAATTATATTGGATTTATAAACTAACAAAGACCTGTAAACGTATTTACATTTTGATATCCTCAAGTTTAGTAAAAAAAAAAAAAAAAGAAGAAATTTGTATGAGTGAGTGTGAATTTATGCATGAGTGTGCGATGTATGTAACAGTAATGAATCCAATGTTGGTTCTTGCCTTATACCCAGTTCTACCTGTGTCTTCTATGTGACACTATGCAGAAAAGTCAGAATATTTTATTCTCAAAGTTTATTTTATAGCTTTACAGGTTGTGGATTATATGATCACATCTAATGAGGACAGGACAGCATTTGTGTGGTAGGTGTTAATTGATTCTTTGATGTTATAAACACACAACACAGTTAGGAAAAGTATAAATCTTATTATCTTTGAAATAATATTTATACTATAATCAGCTGTGGTCATCTTGAAAATGGAATCACTCTTGATTTTAAATTTAATAGGTAGGAATGAATTTCTTCCTGGAAGATAGGCAAAGAGTTACACTATTAGATGAGACAAATGAATGAAGACTAATATGACCAAGGGAAATCTTAAACCGGTCAGCCTGTTGCCTTGCAAGGAGTTATTGTCTGTCAGCCAATATTGATTTTGAGCACTTTCTCTGTACTTTACAATATAATTATAATTTGCTTTACTAAACAAAACATATCCTTTAGTTAAAATAAAAAAAATGTAGCATATACATTAGAAAAGCGTTTTGTCAGTAATGGGTATTAAACTGCCAGTTAGGTTGATATGTTTGCAATTATTATTCTTGTTTGACTATTTCTGCACTTTGAATAGACCATTCTGGAAATGCAGTACAGCAGTTCAGAGGAAAGTGGAGAACCTGCTAAGGATCCAGACAACAATTGTGTTATTCAGGTCTACCTCAAAGTTCAGTGTGTACATCTAAGTTGGATGCAAGTTTTGGCAATTATGTCGTAATATCTCAAATATGACAGATACACCAGAACAATTTAACAACAGTTTATGTGTGTACCTGCCAGGGAATGGGCTGATTTTAGGTATAAACATAAAAACTGAAATGTCTAGCATTGCTTCAGATTAATTTGTAACATCTCTACGACTTGAAAATGTGTCTCCCATACGATGTTTTGAGTTGTAAACAAGGGTAGCACATGCAGATGATTATGTATCACAACTGTCACCTTAGGAACTTTTCTCCGGTGTTCCTTAATCATGTGTGATACAGTTTTTTTTTAGTCAAATGTCTTGGTTAAAAGACATTTGTATTAAAATATTATATATCACATTTATTCCTTTATCTTCCTACCTTTAGTTTAAAATAATTATGAGAGCCTTAATTTTTGGGCTAACTACATCATGTTTGTGCGTGTGTGTGTGCACACACAGTTGATGGACGTACATCTGATTTATCAGTTCTTGAGGTTTATCTCTGGTGAAAACATTTTGCCTATCTCTTCCTACCTTCTGTATTCTGTGGCAATTAATTCACAGAATCGAAAACAGTTTCCAAACTTTGATGAACAGAACTGCAAATGTGTAAACTCACACACAAACTGTTGTGAACTTCATTTTTATTTTCTTTGACACTATTATTTGTAATAATTTGAACTTTAAGCTGTAAAATACACAGATAATATTAAATGGAACTCCTAAATGGAATTTTAGGAATCTTTACATATTCTTGAAGTTAACTATTATGGCATCTTCACTTAATTCTGAATGATAGATTAAGGTTACCTTGAAGAGGTATCAAGGCATTATAAAGTTATTTCCTCCATTAATTCATTTTTTGGATTCACTCTTTCAGTTACAGAGTTATGATTGTTAATTATCCTGGCAGCATTAGGTGAAAATCAGGAACCAGCCCTCAACAGGAAGCTAGCTTATTACTAGAGAAAACATATAAATGCATATTGTTATTCATAAATGAACAAGTGTAACATCAATATTTAGGCCTTAAAATGTTTTAACTCATTTAAATTCAGTAATTCATTGAGTGATACCTAGCTGTAGATATTTGATTGCAGTGGACCACATCATTATAGAAAACTTGTAACCCACTAACATATAATAAACTTCAACTTGGTAACATTCAATGGCTTTCTTGCAGGAAGGTCATGTTTCAAGTCTTATCTTAACACATGTGTGCTATCTGTTCATGTGTTTTATCAGTCCACAGGATTATGGGATGACAGTCCATCAGAGAGTACACTCATGCATATACCCACATATAGTATATAAGGGCAGTGTTGCTAGGGTCTTTTGTAATTGCCTAATCATTTAAGAGAGCATACAACCTCCTCAGAATAGGTAGTGAAAGAAAGAGCCACTCAAACAACAGAGAAAATAGTAGTTAGCTTGAGTCTTAGTGATTATTTAATGAATCAAATTATTGTCATGGCAAGCACATCATCAGAATAAGAGACAGAGACCCAACAGGATATGTGGAGTCATGAGTGAGTTTCTTGTTGGTTTGCCTAGTTTTTGGCCTTTCAGTTGTGTCTAGGTGGCTTGCTTCAGAGACAAGATCCACCAGAAGAATTAAACTAGCAGTCAATTAAACTAGCTATTGGATGGTAAACTTTTTTGGCAGGTGTCTAGTGACCATCAGGTTGTGTTAGCTGCTTTTTTAAAAATCATATTCAAATAAAGTTTACAGATATTTGTTTAGTAATTGATGCAGTCCCCTAAACACCTCTATTCCCTGCCTCCCTTTATTCCGGCAGCATTCTAGCAATTTCTTTATTATGTGAAAGATTGTGCTTTTGACTTTTAAATCTTTTTAATTTTGCAGTTTGTCTCTAAATGCTTACAAAAGGTGTAGTTGTTATGTTTTTGTACAATTACATTAAAGTAATAATGAAAATATAAACACAGATAGTACCCAGATAAAATGACTCAATTCTACTGCATTATTTTTTAAGCATAGTCCAAAAGAGTATCATTGTACAGACTTAGTACACAGCCTATTTGAATAATGTGTTTACACTATAAAATTGATCCCCAGACACAACAGTCATCTTCAAAACAATTCTTGTTTAGTGTCTGCAATATATAATTATGCTTTTTTTAGAACAATGTGTAAATATGTATATGAAGTGATGTGTAAATATGTATATGAAGCAATAAATCAAATATTTGCAATCAAATACATGCTGCATATTTAGCAGTTTAAGCGTAAATATGTTATGTTTTATCTGTTACATTTACTAACTGCAACAACCTGGTTATGGGAAAAATGTGTAAAGCTCATACAATCTGGCCAGTAAACCAACTCTGGTTCCTGAATTTCTGTGTAAGGTGTAATCAGCACAGTGAACTTCTAGTGTAAAATTCTCAAGTGCAATTTTCTGAAAGAAGTCAGTGATGGCAAGTTGGCCTAATTCAAATAAAACATCTCAAACCATGACATCATACTTGATGATTGATTTAAGGCTCCTCTCATGGAATACAGTTTTTAGTCTTCATCAAAAATAATTTAAATTATCTATTCTTGTCAGATTCCTCCAGAAATCTCGAGTGATTTCTTTGATTCGAATAAGCAACAATAGTCTTCATTATGGAAAATATTTTCTACTTTGCTAGTCATAATTTCATAGGTGCATGCTGTGTCTCTTGTATTTGCATGATGAAATCCTCAAGATTGTGTGATTTAAATTGATCAAGAGTTTATTTTGTACAGTGTCCATCTGTAGTGCACTGTACACCCCCCTGGGCTCTTAATAAGTGCAGCTCTGGTGTACAGTTCTTTTCATATGTTAGTATTTTTAGCAATTGTATTATAGACATGTTATGTGATTTGTTTGGAGTACATTAAATCAGGAATGGGAATGGATCATCAAGGTTTATGGATTTTAGTACATTGCTTTAGCCATATGTTATAACACTGACAAACAAAATAGACAATCTACTATTGTATTTACTGGAGCTAAACACATAATTTGGACAGGTTAAGTAAGTCTAAGTGCATCCTGTTGGTTACAGTATTTGAAAATGTATACTAATGAAAATTTGTTTAAATGTCTTTTCCCAGGTTATCGACTTGTGTTTATGTCAAACACTTTTCTGTGTTGGCTTTAATTTGACTGTTTGTCTTTGAAGAATTGAATAAGCAGATATATGTAATTATAATAAAATAAACTTGGTTTGACTATGCCAACTTTCATGCTGCTAAATGTACTTGCACTACTCATCTGAAATTCCTATAAATGCAAGCTTGTACAGGTCTCTGCTGTATATACAGTATGGGTGTGAATCAATCATTAGTACAGTGAAAGTGTATTTGGCTGTTAATTACACTAAATTACAATAACTTGAAATTACTAAATGGCAACATGACAGACGAGTGTTGCATTCTGATTACTGCACAGTCCTTAGTTCACATCCCTAATGAGTATATAAAGTTTGCACAGTGTCTGTGTGGATTTTACCTTTACATTTGCATTTATTTTCTTAGTTTTAATCCAAAGTGGCTTACAAACATAATCAAGTAAAAATGAGTCTGGGGGACTGTTTGGGAGCAAGTTTTACAGGACAGGGTTGCAGAATCACTCATGACATTTGAGGAGCTCAGAACAAAATATAAGCTAGTTACAAAACCTTTATCGCTAATATCAGTTAGATAGAAGTTCAAGTGCATCACTCCCAAATCATACTTCCCTTGGAAGTTTATAATATAGAGATTTTCTACCATTGCCGTTCAAGCTAAACTTTACGATATTATGAATGGTTTGCAAACTATTCATCCAATTGATGTGTTTATATTAGCGAGTAATTTTAATCATGCCAGCCCTAAAGCTGCTCCTCATTTTTATCACTTCATTGATTTCCCAACCACAGGGAATAATACATTGGATCACATATACTGTAATGTAGCAAATGCTTATCCAGTGTCACCAATCCCCCCTCAACCTTGTCTGGTCTGATCACATTTCTTTGTTCTTGACTCTGGCATACCCCTTATTGCCAGGGCAAAACCTATTGTGCAGATAGTCAGGGTATGGTCCGAGGAAGCCATAACTGAATTACAGGACTGTTTTGATGAAAAAGGCAGCTAAAAAGTACAGTCACACAGATTTAAATGCCTGTGTCTCCTCTGTTTCATCTTGTATTAACTTCTGGATGGAAAATGTCACTATTGCTAAGAGAATCTGCACTTTCCCAAATAGGAAACTTTGGATCAACAGGAAAGTCCAAGACCTATTGAAGGCACATGACATTTATTTAGGTATGGGAAACCCAGAGGCCTACAAAACAGATAGGCCAATTCTGAAGAAAAGCATTAAGAAGGCAAAGGGCTGCTACAAAGCAAAAATAGAGGAACATTTAAACAGTTCTGACTCCCAAATCATGTGGCAGGGCATTAAGGTCCATCATAGACTACAAGGGTAACAGTTGTTCAACCAACATTGAAAACTCATTTCTTCATGGGGTCCTCAATCACTTCTTTGCATGGTTTGGCAAGGACAACAACCAACATTTTACCAAACAATCCCAGCAAAAGGCCCCGTTATGCACTCTGGCGATGAATACACATGAGGTTATTTGTGCTCTAAACCTCATTAACCCTAATAAGGCAACGGGCCCTGATGGGGTTCCTGGATTGGTCTTGAAGCATTGTGTAAAACAGCGTACAGCAGTGTTCACAAGCTTGTTTAATACAGTATCTTACTAGCATGGTACTCTGGCTGCACCTCTGAGAACAGGAAGGCCCTTCAGTGTATCAACAAAGTGGCTCAGAGAATTACTGGTGCTCAACTACAATCACTGGAAGATATCTTTATTACATGCTGCAGCAGAAAAGCAAAGAACATTTGTAGAGATCTAGCCCAACCCAGCCATAGCATTTTCACTCTTTTGCTTTCTGGCGGGCACTTAAGAGCCCTTCATGCCCGCACTACCAGGCTGATGAACAGCTTCTACCCCAAAGCAATCAGCCTATTAAATACACAGCAATCACTGCCCCTTACAATAACAGAAGTCACCACTGATTGAACAGAATGTGTGCATCAACCACATATACTGTTGTCACACACTTACACATGACCCATGTGAGCTCATAACCATTTCATTGACTGAATTTCTCACTGTGACTTTATTTATTATTTTTCTGTTTATGCTATTATATTTACTTTTACTATGTGTATATTTGGAATTTTTAATAGTAACTGTGCTTCTCACAGTTTAATGTCTACTCTTATATACCTTCTATAGGCTTGCTCTAAATTATATTTCATGGTATTGTACGGTGACAATCTCTCTCCCTCAAGTCTATCTACCAGTAATATGCATCATATCAGGACATACAGTAGTTATATTTTAATACTTGGAAAAAAGTTAATACTTCATATATGCTTGGATTCAAGGAACATTTTAGTTATGTTTATCAGGTAATCTGTGAATAAAAGATTTGGCGGTTGAAAAATAGAAATGTTTTTGATAAATGCATCTGTGTATTTTTCCATTATCACTCTTTTCTAATTTATTTATAAGGTCACAGTGGCCACCATATTTTTAATTAATGAATTAATTTTAATTAATTATAATTCACTGAGCTGTTAAATGCAAATGTACTGTAGGTGCCAGAGAGGATGGACAGGCATCCTGACCGGGATAAAGGAAGAATTCCTGCCCGGCCAGGAGGCCATAATGGAAGGACTGGGCGAACTGGCTCGCTGGAAGCAGTTAATTCTCCTGTATGGTAGGTGGCCATGTTCCTAAAGGCTGGACCAGTTTAAGGCACCTGTAGGGTGGCTTGAGAGCTGGAGTCTGAAAATGCAGCCCTGTCAGGGTCTTTGGGGTCTGCCAGAGGGCACTACAGGGGGAGGACTGCCCTGGTTTTTGTACAGCACAGAAGTGCTTCAGAAGACTAGGACAGAAGCAGTCCCCATATCTAGCTTAAAAGAAAGCCTGCTGCCTCACTTAGTCAGAGTTGGGAGACAGTGGGCAATGTTGTTTTGGAGGAGGAAGGAAGATTTGTGAATGGTTGATTTTGCCATTAATTGAATATGGAAGGCATTGTGTCAAATAAAATCATTTATTTGAATTTGGAATTATGTTGGGTATTGCTGTGTCTGTGGTTTGGGACTCAATGGCACCTTTAGTTGTTAAAGCACTAAATAAAAATAAAGTGAGTTGAATACCTTGGAAAAACATTGCATTTAATACACTGTCTTCTTCTTCTTCTTTCGGCTGCTCCCGTTAGGGGTTGCCACAGTGTATCATCTTCTTCCATATCTTTCTGTCCTCTGCGTCTTGCTCTGTTACACTCATCACCTGCATTTCCTCTCTCACCACATCCATAAACCTTCACTTTGGCCTTTTTCTTTTCCTATTATCTGGCAGCTCTATCCTTAGCATCCTTCTCCCAATATACCCAGCATCTCTCCTCTGCAGATGTTGAAACCAATGCAATCTCGCCTCTCTGACTTTGTCTCTCAACCATCAAACTTGAGCTGACCCTCTAATGTACTCATTTCTAATCCTGTTCATCCTCGTCACGCCCAATGCAAATCTTTTTTTTTTTTTTTTTTTTTAAATTATTATGATTTTTATCTGTCCTTTCTAAAGTAAATTTTGCAAAACATTTAATATCCTTACTTTTTTTTTTTATTAATTTTATTACAATCCATACAAAGCAATCAAGTTTTTACAAAGAGAAAAATTAAGAACAGATTGATCCCCACCCCTGAGAGAGAGAGCAAGCCAAACGGCGTTAAATTTAAGGCTTGGAGACATATCTAAATTAATAAATTCTCTGTGCCTTTTGAACTTATTTTAAAATATTACTGATTAGATCCTGCCATGTTTTGAAAAAAGTCTGTACGGATCCTCTAACTGAGTATTTGATTTTTTCCAACTTCAAATAATATAACACATCGGTTTCCCACTGACTTAAAAGAGGAGAGTTTGGGTTCTTCCAGTTTATGAGAATAAGTCTACGTGCCAAAAGTGTAGTGAATGCAATCACAATTTGTTTGTCTTCCTCCGCTTTAAACCCATCTGGAAGAACACCAAACACAGCTGTTAATGGGTTTGGAGGGATTGTAAGTCCAAGGCTATCTGAAAGGTAATTAAAAATGTTTGTCCAGAATAATGTTAATTTGGTGCAGGACCAGAACATGTGACCTAGTGAGGCTGGGACTTGGTTACAACGTTCGCAGGTTGGATCATGCCCTGGGAACATTTTGGAGAGTTTTAGTCGAGACAGATGTGCTCGATATATAATTTTGAGTTGTATAATTGTATGCTTTGCGCATATGGAGCTCGAGTGAATTCTCTGCATTGCTACTTTCCACTCCTTTTCTGATATATTAATTGAAAGATCTTTTTCCCAGTGTCCTCTTGGATCTTTAAAAGGGAGGGATTGTAAAATGATTTTATATATTGTAGAGATGGAGTCTAAATCCTTGAGATTGAGCAATATTTTTTCCAGCATGGATGAGGGTGCAAGATGAGGAAAATCTGGAAGGTTTTGTTTAACAAAGTTTCTGATTTGAAGATAGTGAAAGAAATGTGTAGCTGGAATGTTAAATTTGGAATGTAATTGCTCATAGGATGCAAAGACGTTGTCTATATAAAGATCTCTAAGCAAGTTAATTCCAATTTTTTTCCAAATATTAAAAACTGCATATGTTTGTGAGGGTTGAAAGAGGTGGTTCTCTTGTAGGGGTGCCACAGATAGAAGCTTCTCCGTCTTAAAATGCTTTCTACATTGGTTCCAGATTCTAAGTGAGTGGAGCACAATTGGGTTATTAGTGTATTGCCGATAACGTGTGTTTATTGGAGCACAGAGCAAGGAATACAAAGAAGTATTGTATTGTAAGAAGTACTGCAGGAATTTAATTCTATTGCGGACCAAGCCTGAGTATGTTCTTCTATTTGTGTCCAGGTTCTTATCGCCTGTATATTTGCTGCCCAGTAATAAAACTGGAAGTTAGGTACAGCCATGCCGCCTTCTGCCTTTTGTCTTTGTAGGGTCGCTCTTTTGATGCGTGGATGTTTTGAATTCCAAATAAATGAGGTTATTGTCGAATCTAATTGCCTAAAAAATGATTTATTAATGTATATTGGGATGTTTTGAAATAAAAAAAGGAGCTTAGGAAGAATATTCATCTTAACAGTGTTAATTCTTCCAGCTAGTGTGAGATGAAGGGTTGACCATCTATGCAAGTCTTGTTTAATTTTTTCCATGCAAACGGCGAAATTTTGTTGATATAGAGCTTTATGTTTACTTGTGATGTTTACCCCTAGGTATTTAAACTGTTCTGCAATGATAAAAGGTAGGGTATCTAATCTAATATTATATGCTTGAGAGTTCACTGGAAAGAGTACACTTTTATTCAGATTAATTCTGAGACCAGAGATCTTTTGAAATTCTGTGAGTGCTGCTAAGACTGCAGGTACAGAATTTTCTGGGTCTGATATATACAGTACCATGTCATCTGCATATAATGAGATTTTCTGTTTCAGTCCTTCTCTGCTAATCCCCTTTATCTGATCAGTATTTCGACAATGTATTGCCAGTGGTTCAATGGCAATCGCAAACAGCAGCGGTGACAAGGGGCATCCTTGTCTAGTGCCACGTTCTAGTTTAAAGTAGTCTGAGCAAATGTTGTTGATGCAAACTGAAGCTTCTGGGTTAGTATACAGTAATTTAATCCATGCACAGATGTTTGGGCCAAACCCAAACTTCTCCAATATAGTAAAAAGGTATTTCCATTTAATCATGTCGAATGCTTTTTCTGCATCTAATGATAATAATATTTCTAGGGTGTTTGATTTAGTTGGTGAGTATATTACATTAAACAGGCGTCGAAGATTGGAAGATAAGTGCCGGCCCCTAATAAATCCAGTTTGGTCTTGTGATATTACCGAGGGGAGCACTTTCTCCACCCTTCTGGCTAAGATTTTAGAGAGTATTTTAACGTCGTTATTCAGAAGTAAAATTGGTCTGTATGATGCACATTGTAATAAGTCCTTATTTTGTTTTGGAAAGACAGTGATTAGTGCTTGGCGAAAGGTTTGTGGAAGAGATTGGTTATCTCTGGCTTCTGTAAATGTTGCTAATAAGAGGGGGGCTAGCTGAGCGGAGAATTTCTTGTAAAATTCTGCAGGGTAACCATCAGGGCCTGCTGCTTTCCCGCCTTGGAATGATTTTATAGCATCTAGTAATTCTGATAACATCAGAGGTTTATCAAGTTCCTCCGCGCTAAAAGCGTCTATTTGTGGTATCTGTAATGTATCCAGAAATGCATTAGATTGTGTATTGTCTTCCTTAAACTCAGTAGTATATAGGGATTTATAGTAGTCTCTGAAAGTGTGCATTATATTTTGGTGTTCGACGATTTTATCTCCGTTCGTACTAGTGATTACCGAGATTGCGTTGCGCACTTCTTGCTTGTGAATTTGTTGAGCTAAAAGCTTATTAGCTTTCTCCCCATGTTCATAGTAATGATGTCTGGATTTGTAAATTAGTTGTTCAGTTTCTTTAGTTGTCAAGAGGTTTAATTCCGAATGTAGAGCCTGCCTTCTCCTATGTAGAGTCTCGCTTGGTAGTTTGGCATGTTCTTCATCTATTTTAGTAATTTCGCTTTTTATCTCTGCTATTTTCTTGGCCTCGGATTTATTTCTGTGGGAAAGATATGAGATAATCTGTCCTCTTAAGAAGGCCTTAAGAGTTTCCCAGAGTATCCCTGCAGAGATCTCAGGGGATGTATTTGTCTCTAGAAAGAATTTGATTTGTTTGGATATAAATTCAGTACAATTCTCATCAGCTAATAGAAGCGGGTTGAGGCGCCATCTGCGGGGTGAGTGCATGGGGCTTAGTAATTTTAGCTCCAAGATCATAGGTGCATGGTCAGAAATAACAATAGCATCGTATTTGCAAGATTTAATCTTAGGCAAGAAGTTATTGTCTATAAAGAAGTAATCGATCCTTGAGTAACAATGATGTACTGGTGAGTAGAAAGAATATGTTCTTGAATTTGGGTTTAAAAACCTCCAGGGGTCTGATAAGTTGTGATCAGTTATAAACTTTGTAATTATTTTTGCAGTGTTAGATGCCGTTCCCCCTGTGGAGGAAGTCCTATCTAAAAGTGGATTCATAACACAATTAAAATCCCCAGCCATTATAACTTTATGAGTGTTCAGATTGGGAATGGATGCCAACAAATTTTGTATAAATTCCTTATCATCAACATTAGGTGCATAAACATTTATCAAGATCATTTTACAGTTAGATAAGTCTCCCATAACCATTACATATCTCCCTTCAGGATCCAATACTACATCTGATGCTACAAATGGAACAATTCTATGTATGAGAATTCCCACACCTCTAGTTTTCTTCGTAAAGCTAGAATGGAACATTTGGCCAGTCCAGTCTTTTTGCAGCCGGAACTGATCCTTGCTTATTAAGTGAGTTTCCTGTAAAAATACTATTTTAGCATTTAGACCTGTTAGGTGAGAGAGTACTTTCTTTCTCTTTAATTCGTGATTCAGGCCTTTAACATTCCAGCTTACGAAGTTAACTGTCCCATCATGGAGACACTGATTCTGAGTTTTTGATGTCATTTTATAGTCTTATTATAATTATAAAAACTGAGAGGATAGATTAGGTATAGATCAGGCCTGCTCTCTTTCTCTCCCCCCCTTAACCCCCCACCCTCCCTTTTTGCCTCCCCAAGTGAGGCTAAAACCCACTTCACACAGTCCCAGTCCTCTGACATACCCAGAGACAGAGTACGTCCAAAGCAAAACAAGCTCCAATGCAGCGGCGCTTAAGGGTTAAAAGATAGAGATATCTCTAAAAATAAAAAAAAAAGAAAAGAAAAGAAAAAAAAAGGAGTTTTACACTTAAAATATATATATAGTCTTCAGCAATTTTAGTGCATTAAGATGATACACCCAGATAATAAACCCAGGGGATGGTATTAAAAATGTGTCCAGAAGAAGCATAACCAGTCTTAATGCAGTAATAGCAATAACAGTAAACCTAGGGTATGATATTGAACAGTCTCGTTTAGGGTAGAGATGAGATAATTAGAAAAGAAAAAGAGAAAAATAAATAAATAGATAAATAAATAATTAAGCACAATAAAACATAAACAGATAGCGCCCTAGTAATAGTAAGTAATAATGAGAATATATGCTGATAAAAACCCGTATTTTAAAACGAATAGATCAGACAAAAGATTATTAATCTTTGCTTCATCGTTTTAACCGCCATGACTCACTATTATGTATCAGAATATTCCCGGGATCAGCTTTCTTAATTCTTTTTTTCTGCTTCTTCCTTGCTAGCGAAGACATAGAATTGACCCTGCCATTCCACTTTCAGTTTTGCCGGATACAGGAGGCTGTATTTCACACTGGCTTGCCGTAGCCGCTGTTTAATATTATAGAAGGATGCGCGTTTAGTAGCTGTTGCTGGAGAGAAGTCAGGGAAGATAAGAATGTGGTTATTTTCAAATATAATATCTTCCTTGTTTCTGAGGAGTGCCATCGCCTCTAGCTTAAATGATAATCGTTCAAAACGAACTATAAAAGATCTTGGTCGGGGTCTGACGGTGTTTGGTCCGCGTACGCGGTAAGCCGCTGCTATCTCAGATTCTGCTTTAAAGTCGTCCCCGATTATTTTAGAAAAAAGTTCAGCTGCGAATTTCACAGGGTTTGAACTTTCTCGATTCTCCGGCAGACCTTCAATTCTGACATTATACCTTCTACTGCCATCTTCTAAAGCAACCAGTCTGTCTCCAAGTTTTTCTCCGAGTTTTTTGCATTCGGAACTGACATTTATTGCTCTTTCTTCGGCACTGGCAGCTGAATGTTCGACCATTTCAATCCGATTCGTGAATGTCTCCTTGAGATGCTCCAATTGATCAGTAAGCGTGCTCAGTTTAACCGAGTTTTCCTGAATGCGCTCTTCAATTTTTCCCAGCACCTGTCGAAGCTCAAATTGCACCTCTTGACGCAGCCTTTCATTTGCCTGTTGGAATTCCTGTCGCAACCTTTCATTTGCCTGTTGGATTTCCTGTTTCAGTCTCTCATGTGCCTTTGCCCTTGCTATCTCATTAGCCTTCTCGCTTTTCTTTATGTCTTGCGTGAGCTCAACGAGCAACACCTTCAGTTCAGATAGTTCAATTGTGCTTTCTTGTACCGTAGATGAAGCAGCAGACTTTGCTGTAGCCGGTGTTCCCCCTGCTACAGGCTCGCGTAATTACGCAATTGAAGCCGCGGACTTCGAGGCCCTTTCCAGTTTCATGTGATCTTCTCCAATCGGCGAGCTATCCAGATCTGCACTCACGATCGCACCTTCGCTCCCCTTTTCGCTCTCAGCCGGCGACGATGTAGCGGACCGTGGTCCCGAGGAGTCTGTGCTTTCGCCCATCTGATCCAGGTCTGTCTCTGAAAGGCCGTATCTGGAACCGGGGCTTGCTGATCGCAGCTTGGGTGTAGCTTTAGTTTTCGATTCTTTCGAACCCCCCTTCT
>JANRMT010062795.1:14275285-14303728 GCA_026402145.1 Polypterus bichir lapradei
TATATATATATATATATATATATATATATATATATACTGTATCTATACACACACAGTTGTTTAAGCATTAGGTTTGTTCTGTGTGCAAAAATCCTTGTAGCACTCACTGTGGTTCCTATGTAAAGTGACCCCATCTGCCGTTCTTATATTTGCTCATATTTTGACCTGCGTTCATATTGCAAAAAGTATGCAGAAACCCTTGCAGCACACACTGTGTCCTGAGCAAAAGTTTTTTCACTGAATTGCTGAGGGTTTTGTACGGAAGAGTATTAGGGCCACGGTGAAGAAAAAAAAATACGGCCAAAGTGAAGAAAAAAACAGTATGTCGAGAATAAAGTCGAGATGTTGACTTTATTCTCGACATTTCCACTTTAATCTTGATGCTTATGGCGAGAATAAAGTCGACATGTTGCTACATAATTTATGACGGGGTTTGAGAAAATCTAGTAAATTAAACATTCATTTTAGATGAAGTTTAGTTTATGATGTTCTACCTTAATGACAAACTAGGAGAATAAAGTCAACATGTCGAATTTAATCTCGAGATAAAAGGCGAGAATAAAGTAGAAATGTCGAGAATGCGTACCTGCCGTAGTGCAAGTGTGAATTGAATATCCAACAGGCTCTCCCTTTCCCACTCAAAAGTCTTATTCACAGGTACTTAACATTTTTTCCAAACGTTTTACCAACATGAGCAAAAGAAGTGTTCAGAAAACAACACTGCTCAGTTATTTCAGAAAAGAGACATCACAAACTAATGAAGGTGTGGCGTCAACTCCTCATGTGGCAATTTCAAACAAAGACACTGCAGAGGCTGGTCCATCAGGGGAAGTCTCTTCAGCACACACTCTGCCAATTGATAAATCTAAGCACCGCTTATCCGACATAAACAAACAAATGGTTTAAAGATTTTGATTGGTTAATGGTCAAAGAAAATGTTACGTGATGCTCACTGTGCATGAAATACTCAAACAAACACCACCCAAGGAGGGGTTACTTTGGGTAAACGTGCCATATGCAAGAATTCGAAAAGAAAGCTTGCTGTACCATGAAAAAAGTAAAACGCACATGGAGTCTTCTGCTGACCTTTTAGGAAAGCGTGTACTTCAGCAAACTCGAATTGGTCAAATTGAAATATCTGTATCTGTGTTAAATAACTTATAGAGCGATGCCTTTGTGGGAGCTTTAAGATCCATGCATTGTTTGGCAAAAAATGAGTTGCCACATACAACGTTGTTTGAAAAGCTGTTGGAACACTGCAAAGAAAGGGGTTGTTCCTTTTTACAACACCTCAATGCACATTACAACTCAGAATCAGAAATAAAATCTAACATACTGAAAAATATACACGTTGAAAAGTTTTTCACTATTCTGTGTGATGAAACCACAGATATCTCAGATATAAAACAATTATTTACATTAAATATGTTTGCCAGGTCACTAAAGAGGTCAGAGTTAGTTTTGTATCAACGGCAAAGCGGAGACTATAAGCAAAGCACTGAGTGAGACTATGGACACTCTAGGCTTGAAAACTGCTAATCTGGTTGGACTAGGGTCAGATGGAGCGGCCGTTATGATTGGGAAACAGAAAGGTGTGGCAAAACTGCTTACAGATAAAACATCTGGACTCTGGTCAACTGCCACTGTGTAAAACCACCGATTGGCCCTTGTAAGTGCCCAAGCAGCAGCTGCTGTACCTTATTTAACAAAACTGAACATCTTAAGGCAGCTATTCTATTTCTTTCAAAATTCTTCAGTTACGATGGCTGGTTTAATGGAAATTCAAAATATTCTGAACATTCCCCAGATTAAGCTGAAAATGGACAGTGACACTAGATGGCTTTCTGATGACTTTGCAGTACAGTCACTATGACAGTGTATGATGAGTGATCTCCTTGGAGGGTCCAGATCCTGGGGACTTTGATTATGGGAAAGCTTCAGACAACTGAGCCTCTAGAAAGAAAAGAAGAATAAATATTTAACTGAAGACACCTTCTACATATGCAAGTTGGCTTTGAAGAATATTTTTACATTTTTCTTCATTAGGTTTCCTATATTTTTTTCATTGTTTTCACTTTTCTTCCCGACAGCAACAATACTTGTGCCTCTTGGTTTATGTCATAACAATTGTTATTTAAAAGTTTTGTTAGGGTTGCAGGATCCTGAATTGGATACTTCTTAAATTTAATAAAAATATTCTGGCACAAGTGTCAAACCTTAAAAAAGGAAGTCATATTGAGCTTTGGAAAATAATAATTAACTAATAAAAATAGTGCACATTTAATTCTCCCAACCACCAAATTTCCCCGTCCCGCCCCACCCGGCTACTTTTTCTTGCCACCTAGCTGGAAAAAATTTCTGGGGAGAACACTGCATATGCACTAACAACATTCATCATTACACCTCCAATTTCCAGCTTCGTAATCATTACATTGTCTGACACTCTTTTCACCTCCAAAACACTCTTGACATACTGTTCCTTCAGAATAACCCCTACTTCATTTCTCTTCCCAGCCACACCATGATAGAACAATTTGAATCCACTTCCAATCCACCTGGCCTTACTCCCTTTCCATTTAGTCTCTTGCACGCACAATATATCACCCTTCCTTCACTCCATCATATCTGCTAACTCTCTCGCCTTACCAGTCATACTGCTAACATTTAAAGTTCCTACCCCCAGTTCCACTCTCTTTACTTTCCTGCTCTCCTCCTGCCTCCAGATACGTCTCCCCCCTCTTCTTCTCCTTCTTTGGCCAACAGTGGCCCAATTTCCGCCAGCACCCTGTTGGCTAACAGTACTGGTGGCAGTCGTTGTTAACCCGGAGCTCGACCGATCCAGTATGGAAATTTTTATTGTCGTCTGCATATTGATTTGGCAAAATTTTACACCGGATGCCCTTCCTGACGTAACCCTCCCCATTTATCCAGGCTTGGGATTGGCACAAAGAAACACACTGGTTTGTGCATCCCATGTGGCTGGGTTGCATTTAATACACTGTAGTGGTAAAAAAGTAACTCCCCAGTTCAAATCCCAGCTGGATTGTCCTTTGTATGGAGTTTGCATGTTCTTTCCTTCGTTAATGTGGGTTCATAATAAGAATTCTACCCTCAGTCTATATTCATAGTGTTAATTAGGTCTTGAATGGTAAACTGGCTGTTTGGGAATGTGTGTACAATAAATTGTCCAGTAATGGATTGGCATTTCTCTGCAGTGGAGCTTCTCCTCAGCAGGAGAGGATCTGACCAGAAAAATGTGGGATGGAGAACAGAATGAACGAGACTCTTACAGGAACCCTTCTTTACTCTATCAAGAGTCAAGTGAAATCATGAATTTCAGCACAATCAGCAGTACGCAAACCCTTGATGAAGTTATACACAAAGTGTATACTGGATGTTTTGGAAATTGGTGGTGTGTATACTGATTATGTTGTTCTTGACTTGATTTTTTCTGAGTCTGCTGCGCTATCAGTAATCAAACAAGGCAACAAATAATTTGTATGTTAGCAAATATGTAAAGTTCCTTGTGTTACATTGCATCTTTTCAGAAATAACATAACATTCTCCAATCTGGCTTTAATTTATTCAGTTTAGGTTTATGTTAGGAGTTGGGGGGATTGGACTAGAATTCTGTATCATCTCTTTTAAGCACAATGCAGAAACCATCCATGAAGAGGATGCCAGACTATTGCTGATTTTGCCCACACAAACACCCCTACAGGTACAATTTGGAATCACCAGTTGACCTGTTTGCATCTTCTTGGATATGTGGGAGAAAAACTGCAGTAGGAAATCCACACAGATACATGGACAATGTGAAAACCTCGCACAGACAGCGACCAAGCATGGAATTTAATCCCAGGAGGCTGGATTCTCATTATCACACATTGTTACCATGCTGGCTTTCAGAAATTCTCTGTACAACTTGACTATATATTATGCAGAGAGGTGAAAGTGGTTCAGTTGTTGTTCGTCTAAGCATTATAAAGGGCAAAACATGTAATCTAAACAACTTTGACCATGACATAATTAGTAATGCCAGAAGTGGTAATCCAGTATCTTCATTGATATT
The DNA here is from genome assembly GCA_026402145.1 of Polypterus bichir lapradei. NCBI lineage: Eukaryota > Metazoa > Chordata > Cladistia > Polypteriformes > Polypteridae > Polypterus > Polypterus bichir. The sequence continues at coordinate 14,279,358 of JANRMT010062795.1, forward strand.
AATATAGTACAGTCTCTTGAATTTATAAAGAATGGTACAATAAACTAAAAAACATTCAGAGAGTGGCAGTTCCATTGACAAATACATCTTGTTGATGAGAGAGGTCAGAAAAGAAAGGCCAAACTCATTCAATTTAAAAGAAGGGACCCAAATCACCTTTGGTTTTCAGAAGGCCACCTAAGAGCACACAACACAGTTTTATATAAGCACCATGAAACCATTAATTGTTCCTTGTGTCAATGGTGCATGCTGGTGGGGTGATGGCAAGGTTGTGGGGAATGTTTTCTTGGCACACATTAAACCTCTTCATAATGGTTGAGTGTAATTTGAATGCCATAACAAAACTAAACACTTGAGTTGAACTCATATATCCCTTTATGGTCATGGTCTGTTTGTTTCAAATTAGATATTTCTAGCTGGATATTATGTCTTGTCATAAGCATACATTATTACAAGCTGGCTCTTCAAACATGACAATGACCTCAGTTTACTTCTAAGACTAGTACATGCCCCAGATCTCAGTCTAATGCAACAATATGTGGATGAAAAATGTACATCAATTGTGTGTTACTGCCGAGTCAGCATGGATAAAAAAAATCCCTAAGGAATGCTTTCAAGCATCTTGGTTAATCCATTCCTCAAAGACTTAAAGTTGTTCTGTGTCCCTGAAAAACTGGCCATTGGCCGTTTACTATATTTCAAGTTCTTTTTATTTATTTTAACAAAATCCAGGGCTATCCATATTTCAGTGAGGGATGTAAAATGCATTATAGGCTGTCTGCCATTTTCATAATGTCTTTAGTAATGTGATTTGCAATCTAAGACAAACACATACATTCCGGGAAGAAGGAGATTTACAAGAAATATGGGTTGCCTAATAACTATAAAGATTGGGAGAAAATGTCATTGGAATATTATTGCAAAGATCTAATTTTTGTAATTCTTTTCTTTTTTTCAAAGGTGGCAGATATGACTGTAATTATGTTAAGGTCTGCTATGTTTTTTGTGTCCCTGGTCTAAGTGTCTCAGTTGACACAGTGCAATTCAACATCTTAGCAAGCATATTTGATCTGGCTATAAAACAAATTCTTAAATTATAGTTGCTTATGTACCAAAAAGTCTGCGTTCTGCAATGTAAAATATCATGATCATCAGATTATACATATTAAAAACATTTACTCATTTTGAAATAATGGTGATTAAAAATTTATTTAGTTTGAAATTTTAAAACATTGGTCACTTGATGGTCAGTAGTTTGTCTTATTTTTCTGTCAGTGACAATGTCTTTATTCTAAGAGTTATATTTTTTCTTATTGGTGATGGTATCCATCTGTTCAAATGACTTGTGTTTACTTGTTTCTTAACTATATTATGTTAATTTTAATATTACTGTAGGTGAAGGATAAAGTGACAGATTGTTTGTATTGAATCTACAATGTACACAATAATATTCTCCATCCTTACATTTCAAAACCATTGAATTTTGTTTTGTATGCTTTCTTGATTTGCTTAACTTATATTAAAAGACAAATGTTATCTTGTTGAATTGCTTTCTAATATAAACTTGTTTAGTGAGTGATGTCACACAATAAGTATTGCCAATGTTAAACATTATGTTTAGATGTTTTATAAAATCTAAAAATGAGCATTGTAAAAGGTCTTCCATAAAGAATATTACAAGAAGCAGCATGGTGCCAGTGTAATAGATGGACTGATGAATAATCACAGGACAAAAAGGGGCCACTCATACCTAGCAGAAAATAATTTGGGTTTAAGAAAGATTATTAATCTTCATCACAGCCAGTATATTGTGTTTCCAAGTTTCTTTTTTGTTTTTCTGCAAGGATCCACAGCTTGCTTGTGCAGATATTTATTCTTTTTAACAAGTAGTAGTTTTCAGTTAGCATCAGCTTCTTAATTTTGAAAATCCTATCTTATACTAGCTTAAGAGTATAATAGCACTATACAGTGGTGTAGGAGAAAGTAGGGTGAAAATGACCTTTTATTGGCTAACTAAATAGATTACAAATGCAAGCTTTCTTTGTTACACCTTGCCTGATGAAGGGGCCTTAGCTGTCTCGAAAGTTTGCATTTGTAATCTATTTACAATAAAAGGTGTCATTTCACCCTACTTTCTCCTGTATCAATCTATGGCTAACACGGTACAACAAACAATACAGTGGTGTGAAATGGTATAAATACAAAGTAGTAATCAGTTTTTGTTCAATATTATATAATGTTTTATTTATCTTGACATCAAAAGACATGTTGGCACAGTGGTTAATAATATTACCTCATAGCTTCAGATACCAGGATTCACTTTCCATCACAGTTACTTTCAGTGTAGGTTTTGCACATTCTCCCTGTGTACAGGTGTTCTTTCTGTTGGTTTTCTATTTCTTTTCTTCAGGTTTCTGTCCCCAACACAAAGCTGAACTTATTTAATTGGCAACTCAAAATTGGCCCAGCATGAGTATTGGTGGGTGAGCATGCTTAAGCATGTAACGTGACAAACTTGATACTGATTTACTCCCAGGATTTCTGAGATAGGGTCTGTAATGGAATAAGTGGGTCTGAAACAAAATGTAAAAAAAAAGATGAAGCACCTGAGTTGAATATACTTTTATCTTCCCACAAATTTGCTTATAATTTTTGCAACAAAACATGTGAAAGATACTTGAGACTTGTAAGGTGGATTGGAGGTACAATAGATTTACATTGCTTGTTTACATTATTTGGACCATTGACCAATTCCTGGATGGAGCATTCTCTGTCTGAAATCTGTTTGTTCTTCCTGGGTTTTTCTCTTAAAGTCTAGACATATACTGCTGGGACTGACAAGTTTAGATTTATCCATGTGTGTGCTCTGTGAAAGACTGGCATTCATCCCATTGAGAGTTAGTTACTGCATTGTCCCAAACTCTGTAGTGAAAGTACTCACTGCTGTTCTGTGACCCAAGACGAAGGCTGCACTCCTTTGGTACTGTGTCTCTTCTGAGAATCCTTGGATAATGTTAGTTTGACTTTGTGTTGAATGAGCGGTTGCTCATGGAGTCCCAAAAGGGCACATTACCTGCATTGTGAGGGAGCGTCAGTTACGGCACTACGGCTATGTGGCGTGATTCCCCGAGGGTGATCCAGCTCGTAAGATCATCATTGTTGAGGATATGAGTGGCTGGACCAGGCCAAGGGGACACCCACGTAACACCTGGCTGTGGCAGATGGAGGGTCATTTCCGGAGGTTGGGACTGGACTACATGTGTGCCTGGGGTGTTGCCAACCAGGATAAAGAACTGTTCTGTCGAGTGGTGGGTGCAGCAACACGCTGTACCAGTGCATGATCTCCAACCTGACCTGACCTAACCTGAGTTAGTGTGCCAGAATATGCTAGGCACAAAAAAAACTTCAATAATTAGAATCAGCCAATAAATGTATGAAAAGAGTTATGCTTTATCTTTTTGGTTAAGTGAGATTACACAAAACTTACAGTTCTTTGCTTTTTTAATGCAACAGTCGTACAGGTTTAATTTTCCAAATCAATTCACTTTTCTCTTCACAGAAAACATAATTTCTGAGAGAAGGAGGAAGACACTGGAGATGACCTCCCAGCAAGGAACAGGTATGAGTGATAACAAATTTATTGTATGCAGTAGTGGGTTAGTCTGTAGGTGGTTATAAGAGTATGATGTTGTTCACAGTTGAACCCCACCAGCAGGAACTTTCCAAGTCACCCAAAAGAAACATGAAGAATCAGTATTGTGCTTTTTTTTAATTCTTAATTTTTCTGTGAAAAAAAAAAATCTATCAAAAAACAAGCAAAGACATACTAAAAGCAATGGTTTGTGTAAGAGTTTTGTTCAGTTTCAATCAGATGTTTGTCTTCTTTTATATTTGCACGTATATTGACGTATTGCTTAGAGCACAGTAAGGAGAGATTCTAGCTTGTCGTATAGTACATTACTTTCTAGCTGTTGTATGAATGTTTTCCTTCCACCTTATAGAATATTTTGCAGATTGAGTAAGATCCATTTTGAACAAGGGAAATAGTCTGGGTACATTTCAGTGTTTTTATGACTGTTTTATTTAATATGCTGCTGCTCTAAAGGTAGTGCTGAGGCTGAAAGCCTGTGGCAGAACTTGAATGTTTTACTGATTTAAAAAAGCTTAGGCTGAACCAACTGAAACTTCAGCTTGTCCTCTTCCTTGAGCCTCCTTTTTGTAGGACATAGATATGGAAATAATGTTACTTGCTTTCCTGCAAAGCACATGTGATGTATGTAATTAAGCATCAGATGGCAGGCACTTAATAAAGTAGGCAAATGCCAAATCTAGCTGTTAATATGCAAAGTAAACACTCCATGAAAATTTGATTACACTATGATGGTTTTTATGTAATAAGAAAGGGAAAGTAGTAATAGAGCTAAACTCTCAAACAACAGCCAGTGAAATAAAAATATGCATGTTTTCATTGTTTTTATAATTAATTGTTTCTTTACTGAATAGTATTTACAATAAGTATGCTGAGAATAATATTCCTTGTTTGCGTTTTCACTGTACCTAGTCGTGTTATTTTGAAACTAATAAAATGGACAAATCACGTAATAAATAATGTAATAATATCTAAGCATAAATGTATTGAAATTACATAATTTCCATTGCTCCACCATAATTGTTAATAATATTTACATACTGTAAACTATTCAAATTCCAAATATCGCATGTTACCATTCTTCATGATGTAATCATAGAAATATTTTATTTTTAATAACTAATATTTTCATCATCAGTCTTCACTTTTGACTTTGTTTGATTAATAAATCAATATTTTTATGTACCAGCATTTTACTAGTATTAATTAAACACTTGAAAGCTCCATCACAAAGCAGTTTGAAAAGAAAATAGCAATTTGTGAACAACAAATCAGATTGTCAAGTGTAAAATAAAAGGGAGAAAACAGTAATAGTGTGAAGTGACAAAAAGCCAATGCTACAGTACGGGCTATATTTTCAGTAAGGTTTCTTTGCACCTACAGAAGTCACCATGTGAATGTTATCTGTAGCATTACACACTCATTGTGTAAGATTTTTATATAAGAAGAAATGGAGCAATTTGTTTTAATTAGCCTCGGGGAGTGCTGATCTGCTGTAAAGAGAGCACCAGGGTGGGAATTTAAAGCAAGGCCAATGAGTAGTGTAATTTAGTTGCTGAAGTGAGAATGTCAGCTTCAGATGCTTTCAGAGCTCCTTGTGTCCTGCATATTATAAATATTACTACAGTTTCCTGAGGAGTCTTCAGGAGTTGGATTTAGATTTTTATTGTGAACTATGTACAATGCTTAATATGAAGTATCAGATTATAAGTCAATACCTTTTAAATTTTTGTATCCATTACTGAAACCATAGTTGGCCCATGTGAATTCTTGTGTAATGATTGAAATATATACTTTAATTATTTATTTTGGTTTTTCAAGGATAATTTCTGAGAAAACATGCATGCTTGTAAAATGCTTGGGAAAGCTAGATTAGATGACTTACTTGACAGTATGTATTATATTGATACACAAGTATAACTTTTTTAAAGTAAAGGTATAAAACATTTTAGTTTACAGTATATATGTTAAAGAGATGCATACTGGATGCAATTTGGTTCTTAAACATACATTTTTAAATACATATTTTTGTTACATTTTGGTATATAGTTATGCTGTCTTTCCTGGCTTTCAAATTTTGTTATGCCTGCTGATCCTTGCACGGGCCTTGTTCATTTTATAGATTCTTGGTTAATCATATTTTACAGAAAGATGTGTTGGCATTTGGATTTAAGTACTATCCTTATTTGGATCAAAATTTTACTGCATGATATTTTAGTTACAATATTAAATGTTGCTTCATACAAGGTACATCCATTTCAGATTTGTCTGATATGTCATAATCTATCACACTGAAAAAATTAGAACAAAATCTTATTGGTTACATGATTGTAAATTAGCAGTTGTCAGAAGTTAGGTAGTCTAAACTCAAAGTTAGCAATTTCAAAGTAGGATAAAGTCTGGAATTCATATATGGTTGCTTAGCAAAAGCAAAAATAAACTTAAAACCAGAAATATTCTAAGGTAAAAGCCAGCATATTACCAATTAGATTTCTGTTGTTTTAATTTTTGGTAACCAGTGTCAATCTACTCCTAATCAGCCCTAACTAGCTTTCATAACAAAAAAAGTGTACTTCTCTACAGATATCCTATTCCTTTTTTATTCATTTACAAAACATTGTGTTTATCCTTCATTGTTATTTTCAAAAATATTTTCCCACAAACGAACATTCTCCCCCCATTCTAACGCAATGTTATATTAAAATATATCTGCTTTTATGCACACTTTAAGGCCTTGTCTCATTACATGACTTTTCCAGCAATTTTCAGTCACAAACTTCATTTACATAATATTAGCCTGCCGTGGTACACTCCTGTGATTGCCCATCATGTAGTTTGACATACCCAGTGATCCAGTCCAGCCAGTGTGGAATTCACCCCAATGAAATCGAACTGGTTTGTTCAAACAGGTTAATTTTGTCTAAGTCTGTAGAGGTGGGCTTACTGGGTATGTGAGAGCTGACAACCTTGATATACAATGCATATAATGTAGCTAACAAGGAATACATAAGAATAGTGTGTTGGACCACATAAACAGAAGAGAGACTCAAATATTTTCTGTAGATCAAATAAGAAGACGGATCTGTTGTGTGTTTTACATACCAAGACAGAATGGAAAATAAGGTAAAATAGGGCCACGATCGTGGCTGTACTTGTCATACCTGTAAAGCCTATGCACGGGCACCAACTTTGTCGTATAATATATTATTGGCTGTCAGAAAAAGGGGTGAGCTTGCAGTGCTTTGGAGATGTGAAACTGTGCAGAAAGTTCACATGCAGTAGTCTAATTTAACATATTGTGCGATTCTGACATCCTCTGGCAATAACATCAGTAACTGCAGTCATCAAGTTCGCTATCCCCTCCTAATAGAAGTCATGCAGTGTAACATTAACTTTATGTGAAATGCCATCCATGGCATTGGAGAGTGCAATTTATGCTGTTTTAAATTAAATAGGTAATATGCAGTGCTATTACCATTAAAACATAAAGTAAACAAAATAATGCAGTCAAGGCCAAAGTGATAAAAACCAATACATGCATACATACATAAATAAATAAACACACTTAAAAATTTTAAAATCCTTGTACTAGCATTTGATGTAACTCATGGAGATGTAAGCTCTCATTCAAAAATATTGTGGCATGCCAAGAAATTAAGGCCTAATCTAATCTCGTCCGCATATTTTCTTTTGGGTAAACTTAATGCTTTTTATGCCCACTTTGATTGCAATCATAAGCTTTCTTCCATGTGAATGCCCCTAGCATTGCATGATTCATCCTTCTGTGGATGATCTAAAGATATTTTTTAAATTAGCCAATACCCATAAAGCATCTGTTCTGTATGGAATTTCAGGACATGTTTTAAAAGCTTATAGGAAACAATTGCCTGACATTTTCAATGACATGTTTAATATTTCACTAGGAGAACCAGTGGTTACATCCAGCCTAAAAAAAGCAATTACTCCTATGCCAAAGGAAAAAAATTAGACTGTCTCAGTGACTACAGACTATGGCACTCACTTTAAATAAAATGTTCCAGATATTTTGGACCCTCTGCTATATATATATATTGTTACATCTAGTCCACAGAGGATGCCATTAAACTGTTGTTTATAAACTATGGTTCAGCATTTACCATAGTTGCTCTATCAAAGCTGATCACAAAGGTCCTAGAATTTGGATTTAGTGACTCTATCTGCACCTCAGGTTTGGACTTCTTAAGTGGCAAATTCCAGCACATGTGGACTTGTTGCATTACTTTATCCATTCTGATCCAAGACACATAAAACTACAGAGTAATATACTGATCACCTATGACCATATAGTTCAAAACATCTCATTGTTTCCCCTATCATGGACATTAGTGATTGGGCTGCCTAGTAGACCCAATCATCTGCTCAGTAATCCATTGAGGTGCTGCACTTGAGGGGGGTGTAAATTTATTGCAGCATTTAATCTTGAAATTAATTGATTTATTCAATTGTTGCAGATTTTCTAAGTGCAACCAAGCTGTCCATGGTGTTTGTTTACTTTTGTGCATTGTCTGCTGTCCTTTACGTTAACTGGTTGCCAAAATGATCCTCATCTTGTGGGTGATACCATATACAACTTTTAATCATTGAGTAAACTAGAAACAATCTAGTAACTAGTCACATGATGTGATTCACTTAAGGTGACAGCTTATATTTCCATAATATATATTTTATTTATATTATATTTATTATATTATTGATCAGTGCTGCTTCCCTAAGATCGATTCTCCCTCCCATCCTCATTCACCAATAACATTTTTCTTGGGGAAACATTGCCACACCATAAGCCTGATCACCAAGAAAGACAAGACAGCTTGGAGAGAAGAGGAGAGCCTGACTAGTTCCTCCAGATGTCTCCATTTAAATTCAACAATATCTCAAAATGGAGGCTACATAACATCTTGGTTTGGCACCCAGTTGCCTTATAATTAGAGCATATAAAACCAATGCATGTAAGGCAAACTGTATACATGTAGTTTATATGTATGTTGTATTCATTGGTTTTGTTGTCTTTGAAAGTATTGTATTACTATCTCTGGTCAGGGGAGACACATAAAGAAAAAATTCAAATGTTATACATGAACTTGAAATTCAAAAGAAATCTACTGGTAGAGGACAGGCAGGGGTAAAATAGCTTTAATCAACAATTACACCTTAATTACACCTTAACTGCTTGTGATAATATTTAAAAATCTGGGAAGAATTCACTGGTTGCATTGGGAAAACAAGTACATAGTAAATGGGAATGTGTTCTCTTTTAAATGTGAACAGTTATAATAAAATGTTCATTTTCTTTAACACTTCATAAAATAAATAGTCAAACATTTTTTCTTCAAACTGTTAAAGATAATTGAAACAAAATTTATGTAATTAATCTATTGGGGGTACTGCAGTACAAAGTAACATGTTACTGTAATCTAATTACAATTCCAAGTAATGAAGTAGTGTAACACATTACAGTTAAAATTCTTGTTCTCACATTATAGTTATTGACTTAAATAGAATTTAGCTACTTGCATTACACATATATTTCTAAGCAAATTGCACATGGTATTCATGCAGGCATAGACTAAATTGAATTTTTAAAATTTTGTCAGATCTGTAGTGGAATTGTGTGTTACTGTATTTTCCGACATTACATGATTATTTGTTTTACTTTGAGATTTAATTGAGTTCAACTTTGTCTTTATTAACAAATAAAGATTTAGAGTTTTACATTGAAAGATAATTTTTCAGTTCAAAAACACATTGAAAGATTATGAATAACAGAATTTAGTTTAGGTTAACTAAGATGGATTCAAGTGAATAATGGTGTGCATTTGGGAACTTTTGTGATTAAACGTATCAGGTAATATTTTTGTTCATTGCAATGTACGGCATCTTGATCGAAATGCTCTTCAGGAATTAGATTTACAAAGGTAAAAATTAATCAATATCCAATCAAATGAACACTGTATAAGTATGATATATTGTAAAATGTAGCAATGATTTTTTTTGTCACATTTCTTGAATGTTTCCACAAAGAATGAGGAGACATCTTTATAAAAAATAAGTTAACGGAATCTTTTTCTTTAATTGATGCAAGTATAAGATAAAATAAATAAATTAAACTTGTAGTTTTGTCTAGACACTTGTTTTGGTAAAGACAATATTAATACATGCACATTTGTTTTAAAAGCTATTTCACTCAGATTGCACATTCATATTGTTCACTCGCTATTCATATCTGTGTATCAAAACTTCTTTTGTTATCTTTCAATCTTTGCTGCCTGCACAGATGTTGCTGCTTATTCCAGCATAGTCTCCTGAGCAGCAAATATAAGAGGAAACATCCCTTCTGAATGGTGTTCCGGTATTTTCCTTTTATGTGTCAGACTCTTTATGAAAGTTCTGCTTGAATTTAGAATTAGGAATTTGATGAAGAATTCTACATATCTAAGTTTAAGTTGTTTTTTAATTTTCACATCAAGATTTGGTCTTCTGAATTTACTGTAATTTAAGTGCAAGATTTTTTTTTTGAGTTTTGAAATTTTGGGGTTTGCTTCTTCATTAACATGATCTGCACAAGCCCAAGAATGTTCCTTGGGACCATACCTTCGTCAGTGAACTATATATTATACATGAAAGCCTTGTTGACGAGGATCTGAAATTGGCTGAAATTCGTAGTTATTGTCTCCTTCCACATGATCAAGGGGTGGAGTTGAAGTTCTTTTATAATAAGTGCTAAAATAAACTGGCTTAAGTCTTGCCATATGAATGTGGAATTTATACTAATCCAAATATTTTTTGTTTTCAGTGTATTGGTCAAAAAATCAGTAGCTAGTCTTTTTGCTAACTGCTGAATTGTGATATTAATCCAAAGATTCCATCAAATTAGCTTGAAGACACTTGTATGAACATATAGTTCTACAATAAAGTACATTGCTCCAAGGAATATGGCATGTCTTCTTTTTGACAAGGACACAGATAACAGATGTAACAAAAGAAATGCTCTGCATGGTGACTTCCACTACCTTCATCTCTTTACCTTTCAAGGAGCTACTTTTCTGTGTGTCTCTCTGTATAAAAAAAATGATAAAAGTGTAAATAACATATTAGCTACATTTGCAAATGATACAAAACCAGTTTGAGTCAATGCAACCCAAAACATTTCATATATACAAAATGCAGATTTGGCCAGAAATATAACAGATACATTTTAATATATATAGATATTAAGACCTACACATGGGAAGCAAGAACAGTAACTATAATTATAGAATTGACTTTTGACTAAGAAGTGGAAGTTCTGATGGACATATTGGCGTCCATAATTAAATAGCATTCAGAAGTGGCTAAAAGGTTAAAAAGATGTTGATCCGAGCAGTGTACTGTATAACATTCTGTACATGTGTAGAGATATTATACTTGTAGTGCCGCATGTGGAATAATGTGCACAGTTTTAGTGTCCACATTACAAGAACATAACAATACTAAAGAGAGTTCCGGGAGAAAAAACTGCTACACTAATAACAAGATTAGTTACAGACAAGAGCATGTTCAAGACCGAGAATCTTCATCATAGATGAAGGCAGTGTGGAGATTAATAGGCAACATAATCAGAGTGTTTTCAAATTCAAAAGACAGTTAATTAGGTAGATGTTAGTTGTTACTTAAAAATTGTGGTTTTTACACCAGTGTTGTCTGAGAGGAATAACTTGCAAAGTAATATATATAGCAGAAGCTACTCGTAGCCATTGAAGTCTTGGCTTGATATTTTGCTAAAGTTGGGGCACTGATCCTTAAGAGACACCACTTTTAACATCACCTAATTCTGAAAAGGTTCCTCATGCTATGACCACCTTACACACATTACCCTAAATTCCCACTTCTTTTAGTTTGATTAGCCTCACATGTAGTATCTTATAAAAATCTTTCCGAAAACTAAGGTAAATGATTATATGCACCTCTCTTATTATATGCTTTTGTTACTTCTTCATGGCATTCCAAGATATTAGTGAAACACAATCTTCCTTCTCTGGACCCATGCTGATTATTTACTAATACACCTTTTCCTGACATGTGATGCTCAGTAATTTTTCTAATAAAAGCTTCCATTAAATTACCCATGATGCTTGTTAAACTTTTTGGCCTATAATTAATTGGTTCAGCCCCATAACCAATTTTCTCTTTATATTTTTCCTTTTCTGCAGTATTTCTCTCCAGTTGCCTTTAAGTGTTCCTAATATAAATTTCAATTATTGCAGCAATGCTGTCATAAGCCCTACAGTTAGTGCTAGAGTTACTAGCCTTGTATAACATTTTTCCCTCCTTATTTATCTACTTTGAAGTCTTCTTCAAATTCCTACTGCTTCTAAATTTTGGGATAAGCTTACTCTTTTACACCTTCCTCAAATTTGTCCAACTACTTCCACACTTATTATCTTTTTTTGGCTTTGCCGCATTAGGATCTTTAGTTTTTGAAAATGCACTTTGCCACAATCAATGTGAAATGTACTATTTTATAGTCACTAGATCATAATTGTTCAATCACATCTATCCCCAAAATTCTACCTTGATTATAGAACATACTAAATCTAGAGAGGCTTGCTTCCAAAGCTAGACATTTTTGGCATCAGGAGTTACAAGTATTTATGAAATAAGAATAAGACAAAAATGGACTAACTGAGCTTAGGTCATCAGTGGAGTCCTTCAGGGAATTTGTTCTGTAGATTTTACTTTTCTTACTTTTCTTTAATAACATGTATTACAGGCTAATTTTTTATAAGTTAGTATTTTGGCATACTTTATTTTTTTTTATTTAACATTGAATGATAATAAGGTATGTCTGTTTCTTTTTGTATTTACAGTATAGTTTTTGATTCTGTAAACGCAAGGATACTTCCAGAAGTAAAAGGATGCAGAAGGTAACTGTGTAATGTTTCTGTTTTTCATTTATAGTTTTGAAGACTGGTATTAAGAAATGCTGATTTGTTTGTCTAACTTAGCAAATACTTAGTGTAAAAATTTGAGATTGACTTCCTTGTACAGGTTAGCTATCCTTATGGTGAAAATTAAAAAATGTTATTGAGTAAGACTTATAAAATTCTAAAATGGATAAATATTTGTTTTTATGGTACCTATTTGACTTCACTGTGGTGGGCTGGCGCCCTGCCCAGGGTTTGTTTCCTGCCTAGCGCCCTGTGTTGGCTGGGATTGGCTCCAGCAGACCCCCGTAACCCTGTAGTTTGAATATAGCGGGTTGGATAATGGATGGATATTTGACTTCAATGGTCTTTGCACACTATCTCTTTCTTTCCATAATGGTCTACCACATGTATTTTTATTGTCTGCAGTCAACTCGAACATCTCCAGGAAGTGTAAGCACTTCTCGAGGGCCCAGCATGCCAGGGTCTCCTGCTGCAACTTTAGTGGTGAGATTTTTTTGTACATTGTTCTGTGTGTGTCAAATCTTTTAATTTTATATTTATAGTTTTTGAATGATTGCTTTAGCAAAAGTGTGCACTGTTTTTACACTTAAATTGTTATTTTTTTCCTCCACTTTTGGGACCTGTACATGCAGTAAATACCACTGAGTTTTATTTCAGTATAAACAATATCTAATGAAATAGGAATAATTAAATATAGTATTTAGGTTTTCTGCTAAAAACAGAGAAAATTATTGCAGATGTTGAAGGACGCCAACCTTCTAAGAAAGTATAGTCAGCTCTGATCTTTCTTACACAGAGCATCAGTATTGGCAGTCCAGTCCAATTTGTCATCCAGCTGCACTACCAGGTATTTATAGGTCTGTACCCTCTGCACACAGTCTCCTCTGCTGATCACGGAGTCCAGGAGGGGCCTGGGCCTCCTAAAATCCACCACCAGTTCCTTGGTCTTGCTGGTGTTCAGGTGTAAGTGGTTTGAGTCACACCATTTAACAAAGTCTTTGATTAGCTTCCTTTACTCCTCCTCCTGCCCACTCCTGCTGCAGCCCACAATAGCAATGTCATCAGCGAACTTTTGCACGTGGCAGGACTCCGAGTCGTATTGTAAGTCTGATGTATATAGACTGAACAGGACCGGAGAAAGTACAGTCCCCTGCGGCGCTCCTGTGTTGCTGACCACAGTGTCAGACCTGCAGTTCCCAAGACGCACATATTGAGGTCTGTCTGTAAGATAGTCCACGATCCTTGCCACCAGGTGTGAGACTACTCCCATCTCAGTCAGCTTGTCCCTAAGGAGCAGAGGTTGGATGGTGTTGAAGGCGCTAGAGAAGTCCAGAATCATAATTCTTACAGCACCACTGCCTCTGTCCAGGTGGGAGAGGGATCGGTGTAGCATATAGATGATGGCATCCTCCGCTCCCACCTTCTCGAACTGCAGAGGGTCGAAGGCATGGTGGACCTGTGGCCTCAGGTGGTGTATTATGCTATGATACACTTTTACCTTAATATTTACTGTAATTGTACAATTAGAATTTACATTTAAATTTATTTTAATTTTTTATTAGTTCCAGTGATTTTGGGCAAGGCACATTGACTTTGTGGTTTGCACAGGTTCACACTCTGGCATTGTCATCATCAGTGTGGAGCTTGCTTTCTCTATGTGCGTCTGCATGGGTTTTTCCCTACACACCATATTTCCATACCAATGTATATGTCAGGTCAATTAGTAAATTGTGTCTTGATGCGTATTTGAGTGTATATACCCTGTTGTGGAATAGTACCCTGTCCAGATCTGGCACTTTCCTTGTGCTCTAACCCTCTATTACCCTGCATTGGAATGAGTGAGTTTTATATAAGTCTGGTTCCTTTGATTGGTGTTCATTCTTTTAATTTACTAGATTGTGAATTGTTTTATATACATACTAGTAGACCACGTGCGCTTCGCTGCAGTCGCTGTAGTTGGAATAATTATGTATCTACATGTGACTTATAGAGCTTCTTTATATACAACATTTTTGGTTTGTCCTCCTGGAGCCAAAATATATAAATTTTCTCTATGACTAATTCGTGAACATGCTACATAAAAAATAGAAACGGGAAAAACAACAACACCGCCGGGAACAACAGTAAATGAGATAAAGTAAAAGTCTACCAAACACTAAATGAGATAAGTAAAAAAGGGCAACACCGCCGGGAACAACATTAAAAAACAATAGTAACTGAGATAAAGTAAAAGTCTACTAAACACTAAAGTACAAAAACGAAGTAGAAAGTAACAGTAAACTGCAACACCGCCGGGAACACCGTCACACCGCGTCTACTAAACACTAAGAATCACTAAGTAGAAACAGTAAAGGAAAAAATACTATTCAGTAAGTACTGCGTCTAGTAAACAGTAAATCAGTAAAGAAAGGAGAGAGGACTAAACTCTAAGGAAAAAGAACGGCAAGACTGCGTCAGCTGCATAGCTCAGCTTGTAGCTAAATGAAGTCAATGAAATGAGGTGAATGGGAGGGGAGATGATCACGTGACTCCCCCACCCGCCTTAACTCTCCATCCCTCCACAAACACAGTCTCTCGGATCCCAACTCTCCTTTATATAAATCAGTAAAGGAGAGAGGACTAACACTAAGGAAAAAGAACGGTAAGACCGCGTCAGCTGCGGAGCTCAGCTCAGAGCGAAATGAAGTGAATGAAATGAGGTGAATGGGAGGGGAGATGATCACATGACTCCCCCAGTGGCCTTAACTCTCAATCCCTCCACAAACACACAAACACAGTCTCTCGGATCCCAACTCTCCTTTATATAAATCAGTAAAGGAGAGAGAACTAAACACTAAGGAAAAAGAACGGTAAGACCGAGTCACCTGCGGAGCTCAGCTCGGAGCGAAATGAAGTGAATGAAATGACGTGAATGGGAGGGGACATGATCACGTGACTCCCCCAGCCGCCTTAACTCTCCATCCCTCCACAAACACACAAACACAGTCTCTCGGATCCCAACTCTCCTTTATATGTATAGATAACATATCTGTTACATCAAATATTTTTCAGAGAGAAATTGCTATGTGTGTGTCTTCCTTCCAGGAACAAAGCAAATATTTAGGTGATTCATTTACAGATAAATTGCTTGCTTGAGATGGTTTTTGAGTGATCATTATTGAATAATTTATGGAAAATGCAAAATATTTAATATGTCAAAAATCTCTACAAATGAATGAACATAATATTTGAAGAAAGATACGTTTACTTTTATGCTTAACATAGTCATATACATTTAATATACCACATATTTATATTCCCAAGCAGATTTTAGTGCTACTGTAAAAAACAATTGAGGTTACTATTATCTTGTATTTAAACATATTTCTGTACAGTTGATTTTTTTTAAAACATTTTTGTACCTTATTTAATATTTTCAGGTTCATATTTTTATTTTTTTATTTTTAGGCAAAGATGGATAACCAGGTGTTGGGGTACAAAGATTTGGCTGCCATTCCGAAAGACAAAGCTATTTTGGACATAGAGCGTCCTGACTTAATGATTTATGAGCCACATTTTAATTATTCTGCACTGGACAAAATTGATCTCCCCAGGAGTAGAGAGGTTTGTTTCTTAATTTTAAATTTTTATATCAGAGACCAAATTGTAAACACGGATTATATTCTGAAACTCTAAAATACCATTTTAATTGTCTCTTGTAAATTCATCTTCAGGGTGTTTTTCTTCTTCCCTCTTTATGGGTCATCTATATGTAATACTAGCAAAATACCCGCGCTTCGCAGCGGAAAAGTAGTCTGTTAAAGAAGTAAAGAAAAAGAAAAGGAAACATTTTGAAAATAACGTAACATGATTGTCAATGTAATTGTTTTGTCACTGTTATGAGTGTTGCTGTCATATATATATATATATATATATATATATATATATATATATATATATATATATATCAAAATACCCACGCTTTGCAGCGGAGAAGTCGTGTGTTAAAGAAGTTATGAAAAATAACGTAACATGATTGTCAAAGTAATTGTTTTGTGTATTTGACGGTAGCGTCACGAAGTTGTTTTCGTCTAGCTGACACGCCTCCTTTTTAGTGTTTTCTCACAGCTTGGATTGCCGCTGTCATAATCGGTTTGAGTCTACACATATATATATTTTTATATACACATACTGTACATATATACATATATATACACATACATATCTTCATATATATATATATACATATATACATATCTATATACATATCTACATATACACATATAAATATATATACACATATATATATATATATACATACCTATCTACATTATATATACACACACATACATATATGTGTGTGAGTGTGTGTGTGTATGTATTAATGTGTGTGTATATATAATGTAGATAGGTGTGTGTGTGTGTGTATATATATATATATATATATATACTCTGCAGTGTTGAGAGAAAGGCTTTGGTTTGGGATAAAAGGAAAAAAGGTGTAAAGAAAGGAAAGTTGCCTTTTTCTTTTATATAGTGTAGAGAGATGTTTTCTCTGACGATTTGAGCACCCTTTGGGGACAGTCACGGTAGGTCTTGTGTAGACTGGTGAGAAGTCCCTGCCATTAACCGGCTGGGATGGCACTGTCGGTCCTCCAATCCTGTGCGTGTCTTCCGCGACCTCATAATAGTATACGTGCAAAAGAAAGTGCGAAGAGCCTTAATATTAGTTTGCCGCGGTCTAGAAAAGGGATCCCGTGTTTTGCAGTTGTCTAGGCTATACTGTAGCTCAGGGGAAGGAGGAAAAAAATTAAAAGTACTCACTTTGACTTAAGGCAGAAGTACAGTCAGCGTCTCAAAGGCCGGCACAGCTATGCACGCGTGCGCCGGCTGCTCGACTTTTGCAGGGCAGGAGATGCCACTTTTTGCAGACACGTTCACGTGATCAAACGTCTCCGCGCTCTTTGGAGGTCATTCATATATATATATATATATATATATAGGAAGAAAGGAAACTTGCCTTTTTCTTTTATATTAGAACATTCTAGACGAGAACAGGCCATTCAGCCCAACAAAGCTCGCCAGTCCTATCCACTTGTTTCCTCCAAGAAAACATCAAGTCGAGCTTTGAAAGTCCCTAACGTCTTACTGTCTACCACACTACTTGGTAGCTTATTCCAAGTGTCTATCGTTCTTTGTGTAAAGAAAAACTTCCTAATGTTTGTGCGAAATTTACCCTTAACAAGTTTCCAACTGTGTCCCCGTGTTCTTGATGAACTCATTTTAAAATACAAGTCTCGATCCACTGTACTAATTCCCTTCATAATTTTAAACACTTCAATCATGTCACCTCTTAATCTTCTTTTGCTTAAACTGTAAAGGCTCAGCTCTTTTAATCTTTCCTCATAATTCAACCCCTGTAGTCCTGGAATCAGCCTAGTCGCTCTTCTCTGGACCTTTTCTAGTGCTGCTATGTCCTTTTTGTAGCCTGGAGACCAAAACTGCACACAGTACTCAAGATGAGGCCTAACCAGTGCATTATAAAGGTTGAGCATAACCTCCTTGGACTTGTACTCCACACATCGTGCTATATATCCTAACATTCTGTTAGCCTTCTTAATGGCTTCTGAACACTGTTGGGAAGTTGATAGCTTAGAGTCCACTATGACTCCTAAATCCTTCTCATTAGGTGTACTCTCGATTTTCCGACCGCCCATTGTGTATTCAAACCCAATATTTTTACTTCCTATGTGTAATACTTTACATTTACTGACATGAAATTTCATCTGCCACAAATCTGCCCAAGCCTGTATCTAAGTCCTTCTGTAATGATATAACGGATTCCAAATTATCTGCTAATCCACCTATCTTGGTATCATCTGCAAACTTAACCAGCTTGTTACTTGTATTCCTATCTAAATCATTTATATATATTAAAAATAGCAGCAGCCCTAGCACTGACCCCTGTGGAACACCACTCTTAACATCGGCCAGTTCTGATGAGGTTCCTTGCACCATCACCCTCTGCTTCCTGTGTCTGAGCCAATTCTGCACCCATCTAAAAACATCACCCTGAACTCCCACTTCTTTTAACTTGATGCCCAACCTTTCATGTGGCACCTTATCAAATGCTTTCTGAAAGTCCAGATAAATAATATCATATGCTCCACTTTGATCGTATCCTTTTGTTGCAACCTCATAGAATTCCAACATGTTAGTAAAGCACGACCTCCCTCTTCTGAACCCATGCTGACTGGTCAGAATAACTCCTGTCCTTGCCATGTGTTGCTCAATCTTATCCTTAATAATTCCTTTCATTAATTTTCCTGTGATGCATGTTAAGCTTACTGGCCTATAGTTGCTTGGATCTGCCCTTTTGATATAATGGAATGATATTTGCCATTTTCCAGTCCTTCGGAATCTCTCCAGTGCTCAGTGACTTCCTAAAAATATGTGTCAAGGGTTTATATATGTACTCACTAGCCTCCTTAAGAACACGAGGATAAATATTATCTGGGCCTGGTGATTTGTTTGATTTCAGCCTATTTAATCTGAGCAGCACTTCTCCCTCTTCAATTTCCAAATCCCTCAGTACCTCCTTAGTAGTTGCGTTTACCTCTGGGAGGTTATCCACTTGCTCACTTGTAAACACCTCCGAAAAATGTAAGTTTAGGGCATCTGCTATTTCATTGTCTGTATCTTTTAATTCCCCTTTACTATTCCTGATGAACTTGACCTCCTCCTTGACTGTTCTTTTACTACTAAAATACTGAAAGAATCTCTTGGGGTCTTCTTTCGCCTTATCTGCTATATCCTCTCCAACTGTCTTTTAGCCTCCCTGATATCCTTCTTAATGGTTGCTCTCATATTTTCATACGCTCTACGATTCACTTTGCAGTCATTAGTCTTATATGCCTTATACAGCAGTTTTTTCCTTTGCAACTTCTTTTTTAAATCTTTATTAATCCATCGTGGAATTTTTTTAATTTCCTATTAATTCCAAATTTAGGTGTATCTGTCCTGCATTACATGTAAAACATTTTTAAACCTGTTCCACTGCTCCTCGACTGTCTCCACACTTAAAAGCTTATCCCAGTCTATTCTACTTAGACTTTGTCGCATCTTCTCAAAATTAGCCCTACCAAAGTTCAACTTAACAATTTTAGTCTTTGCATCCGTACTATTACAAAATACTGAGAACTGTATTACATTATGGTCACTTGACCCTAGTGGTTCAATCACCTCTACACCCCCAATTCTATCCTGATTATTACAGAATACTAAATCCAGACAGGCTTCACCCCGTGTTGGTACTTTAACATGCTGTGTTAAAAAACAGTCGCTGATTATTTCTAAAAACTCCTGCTCTTGTGCTCCTCCATCTGCAAGGTTATCCCAGTTAATATTTGGATAATTAAAGTCCCCCATGACTATAATATCCCCCTGTAAACTTGCCTTTTTGATATTACTAAAAAGATGTGTGTTGAAATTATTGTTCGAATTGGGTGGTCTATAACATACTCCTAAAATAAGACCTCTTTCCCTAATATTTTCCAGGCGAAGCCACATGTCCTCACTAAGATGGGGCTCATCATCCAACTGAAGAGGACTTACATTTAAACCCTGTTTGGCATAAACAGCAACCCCACCTCCTTTTCTGTTCTGTCTATCCTTCCTAAAAAATGTGTATCCCTCTATGTTACACTCATCTCCATCTTTGTTATTTAGCCAGGTTTCCGTTATTGCTATAATATCATAATTATGCTCTGCTACATACAACTCCAACTCACTTACCTTATTTTTGATACTTCTAGCATTAAGGCAAGCTATTTTTAATGTGTTAATCCTTCTACATTTACATGTTTGCTTAGAATTTACATTACTATGCATTTTTTTTTCGACACCATTGTTTGTTCTTCCATATATAGATCTAAAGCTGGCCTGTCCGAAACTCCCTGCCCCCCCATTCCCTAGTTTAAACAATCCTCGACTAGCCTACATATATGCCTCCCCAATACATTGGTGCCCCTCCGGTTCAGATGTAACCCGTCATGGCGGAACAGGTCCCATCTGTTCCAAAAGGAGTCCCAATGCCCCATAAACCTATACCCTTCTACCCTGCACCAAGATTTGAGCCACGCGTTAAGCCTTCTAATCTCCTCAATCTTACCTGGACTGGCGCGTGGCACAGGCAGAACTTCGGAGAAGACTACCTTGTCAGTTCTGCTCCTCAGCTTGGTACCTAACTCTTTGAATTTGGATCGCAGAACTGACAGACTACCCTTATGTATGTCATTTGTTCCAACGTGGACAATGACAACTGGATCCACCCCCGCTCTGGCCAAGAGCCTATCCACCCTTCCAGGGAGGTCTCCCACCTGTGCTCCCGGAAGGCAACACACCGTGCGAGACTCTCTCTCTCTGGAGCACACCTGCGCTTCAATCCCCCTAATGATTGAGTCCCCAACTATCACTACCTCTCTCTTTCTGGGAACTGGTTTTGAGGTGGCCTGTTGGGGCTCCTCAACCCTGCCTACCACCTCAGAATTATCAGAGTCACCGTCCAGCTCTGCAAGGACATGATAACGGTTAGACACTTCTAATTCTGGGGTTGATGCCCCCGGACAGTGTGCACCCTTTACCTTACGCCTTGTGACCTTGACCCACCTATTCCTACCTGTCTGGTCTGGAATCTCGTCCCGCGCCACCTTAGGGGTCCACACTATCTCTCTAAAGGACACCTGGGCCAAGTCCGCCAATTCTCTATTACAACGCAGGTCAGCCAACTCCTCCTCCAGTTCAGCGACCCTGAGCTCGAGGTGATAGATCAGCTGGCATCTCTTGCAGATGTAGCCCTCATAGACAACTGGCTCTTCCAAAAAATCATCTAAAAAGTCCAACATCCAACAGGACTTGCATTGCACTGGCCTCATTATTAAAATTTGACTTGGGATTACTAAACTGCCTTAACTTTTTTAACTTTTTTTTTTTTTTCTTAAAATTAAATTTCTTCTTCTTTCAGCTGCTCCTTAACCTAAATGGTAACACTAAGATCTGCAACAGATATTTTACACCTTATCTCCTTAAGCTCCTGTACTGTTGTCCCTCTCAGCTGCCTGCTATTTGTCTATGAGGTTAACTTACTTTTCTCTGCCTCTTCTCCTGACTTTGCGCTCCTCTTACTGATAAGCTCTCCACTCGCACTGTTTGTATTCCCCTGTATTAATGAACCAATACGCTGTCGCCCACTTAACTGTTCTACCTCTGGACCGCTAAGGGCTGCTTAATCTAAAATAAGCAAATAAATAAAACTTTACTACCTTATTTGCTCCTACTGCTCCTTGTGCCTGATCGGCGTCAACGCTGGCCGTTTACCAGCGCACTGCAGAGCTTCTACCTTTTACTGTTTTGAAGTCAGCCACGGCCTTTTTTTCTTTTCCTTTAAACTAAGGAATCGCTGTTACGACGACGTGGTTATTTATTTACAAATGCCGATATCAGTTACTGCTGCTTTCTACCCTGCCGCCTCGATGCTAATTCAAATACAGATAACAAGACAGGTACAAGTACAAATAACTTTTCCAAGCGCACTTCCAAACACCCAGCTACTTTTGCTCTTGTGCGGGTGAAAAAAAAGCAAAAAAAAACCCTTCTAAAGGGAAAAAAAGCTTTAAAAATTCCCACACGGCTCCTTAGCGGCAATCAAAACCCAAGTTTTTAAGAGCAAAATGTAATTTTTTTTTATTTAAATCTCACACCACAGAACAAACCAACAACTCTCAACAGACTCTAGCGTTTGCAAAGCACACGTCAGCACAAAGCACACGTGACTCTCCAGCTGATCACCCCTCCTTATAGTGTAGAGAGTGGTCTTCGCTGACGATATGACCGTCGCGGTGGGTCTCGTGTAGACTGGAGAGACGGCCATGCCATTAACTGGCCGGGATGGCACTGTCAGTCCTCCACTCCTGTGCGTGTCTTCATAATCCGACCTGACGACCTCATAATCGTATACGTGTAAAAGAAAGTGCGAAGCGCCTTAATATTAGTTTGCCGCGGTCTAGAAATGGGATCCCGTGTTTACAGTTGTCTGGGCTATAGGTCATGGGAAGGAGGAAAAAAATGTAAAGTGTTTACTTTCACTTAAGGCAGAAGCGCAGTCAGTGTCTCAAAGGCCGGCACAGCTACGCACGTGCGCCGGCTGCCCGACTTTTGTAGTATTTTTGAAGTGCAGGAAACGCCACTTTTTGCAGACACGTTCACGTGATCAAAAGTCTCCGCGCTCTTTAGAGGTCTTGCTTTCTCTGCGTACTGCGTTCATAGTCAGTTCCCGTGAGCCGCTCGGAGTACATGCATGGAAGCTTCTGAGCTGTGCCTGTGCTATCTCGTGCGATCTCGCGATGTCCACGGCTTTATTTAATGTTAGCTAAGACCCGGCAGTTAAAAGTTTCTCGCTACAGCAATTTTAACTCCGTTACAAAGTGATCCAAAGTCTCGTTTATACCTCGTGTCTTCTCATTAAACTTGTATCTCGCGTCAGCGCTCTTTGGGAGCTCTTCCTTCTTTTCTACGTACTGCGGTCACAGTCAGTTCATGTGATTACGTGGGAGGCGTGATGATGTCACACGCAGCTCCACCCCCCACGGCCGTTGAGCTAACGTCCATTACAGTATATGGAGAAAAATAGGTTCCAGTTATGACCATTACACGTAGAATTTCGAAATGAAACCTGCCCAACTTTTGTAAGTAAGCTGTAAGGAATGAGCCTGCCAAATTTCAGCCTTCTACCTACACGGGAAGTTGGAGAATTAGTGATGAGTGAGTGAGTGAGTCAGTGAGTGAGGGCTTTGCCTTTTATTAGTATAGATTTTAAACTAGCTTGGCAGATTTGGAAATGTTACATTATCCAGTTTGGTAATCTGTAGTTCTGCTCCATCTATAATAATAAAAGGCAAAGCCCTCACTCACTGACTGACTGACTGACTGACTGACTGACTGACTGATTGACTGACTGACTGACTGACTGACTCATCACTAATTCTCCAACTTCCCATGTAGGTAGAAAGCTGAAATTTGGCAGGCTCATTCCTTACAGCTTACTTACAAAAGTTAAGCAGGTTTCATTTCGAAATTCTACACGTAACGGTCATAACGGTCGACAACGTCCGCCATGTTGAACTTTCTCATTTATGGCCCCATCTTCACGAAATTTGGTAGGCGGCTTCCTTGCACTAACCGAAACCGATGTATGTACTTATTTCGATGGTATGACGCCACTGTCGGCCGCCATATTGAACTTTCCAATGTCACCAATTTTCAAACTTCCCGTGTAGGTAGAAGGCTGACCCCATCTTCACGAAATTTGGTAGGTGACTTCCCTGCGCTAACCGAAACCGATGTACGTACTTATTTCGATGGTATGACGCCACTGTTGGCCGCCATATTGAATTTTCCAAACGTCACTAATTCTCCAACTTCCCGTGTAGGTAGAAGGCTGAAATTTGGTAGGCCCATTCCTTACAGCTTACTTACAAAAGTTAAGCAGGTTTCATTTCGAAATTCTACGCGTAACGGTCATAACGATCAACAACGTCCGCCATATTGAACTTTCTTATTCATGGCCCCATCTTCACGAAATTTGGTAGGCAGCTTCCCTGCGCTAACCGAAACCAATGTACGTACTTATTTCGGTGGTATGACGCCACTGTCAGCCGCCATATTGAATTTTCCAACATCACTAATTCTCCAACTTCCCGTATAGGTAGAAGGCTGAAATTTGG